>CM047523.1:5721156-6218656 GCA_026122265.1 Ammodytes dubius | reverse complement strand
GCTCCAGGGGCGCTGTAGTATGGCTGACTCTGCGCTCTGATCCCCTGAGACGGGATATGTGAAAAGACACATTTCATTGTGCCCTGTGTACAACTGACTAGCTATGTCTGCTGGCTTACCACTTGTTTTCGTTGTTGGTTTGCTAAATTTTCCAGTTTTTCCATTCTTCTCCTTGCCACATCAATGGCTCATGTTGATTCTTGACTAACTCCTCTGCAGCTAGGATACAGAACCTCTTGCCTCGTACTAGTTCATACAGGGGAACATTCTCAGAAGTCAAGAAATATTTAAAGGAAAAGTTCAACATGTTGAATTTTTAGGTTTTTGCCTCACTGTGTGTGCATTTTTGATATAGAAATGGGCAAAGGTCTCTCATCCAGGTTAGCTTAGCTCAAACACTGGTAGTCAAGGGGAGCAGGTAGAAAGATTAACTTTACAACATCGCTCCTGTGTACTTGTTGGGACTTGTTTATTTATCACGTTATACACTGCACTCTTTATTTAAACACTTTAGGTCATCTTAGAAGCAAATGCATAAATACGTTCACGGGCACTTCCTGGTTTCTTCCCAGTAGGTCCCGACCGATTTGGATTTTTTGGGGACGATGCCGATTATAGGCATAAAGGAAATCCAATAACCGATTACATTTTTATTAAAAAAAAACTTTTTTGAACCCCTTTAATATAAATGTGTAAATACTTTTTATTGTCAAAAATGTGTACAGAAACCTTTTCTTTATTGTAATATGCATTGTCTGAAAAAAAAGAAGTTCAGTTTTTCAGATTGTGTTGTTGCTGCTATTGTCATAGCAGCAACAACACAATCTAGTACAGACACACACACAACAGGGTGTAGGATTGGCACTGTGCGGCTGCCCTTTGTAGTCTATGCTAACTCAATCCTAATACAGTCATTTGCTTCATATGATCCATTTCATAACAGAAATGTGGTTGAGCTGTAGAAATGTTTTCATTCAATCTACAGTAGTTCAGATCATTTACCCCGGTGTAACTTTCTAGTTGGCTGAGACTCATTTCCCTATAGTCACCCTGGGACCAGACAATGGGCTCAACTATAGAAAAAAAAAGTGATTTCTCCAAGAGGGATGAATAAAACGTCTGAATGAAAACATTTTAGAATAAAAAAAACAGAATACTTTTCTTGTTTTGATGATGTCTTGGACAAAAATAGCTCTTTAGGAATATATTATTGGAAAGTGTGAAACTCTTACTCTTTGATTGCTGAGATCCTAAGGGTTATGAATGACTATTGATTACTCATTTGTTGTTGAGAAAGAACCCGTTCATGGTTAGTTGAACTGCGGGTTTAGTATTGAGCACTCATTGTGGTGCTGTTAAATGAGCTTTATCAGCCACGTTGTGACTTTGTGTAGACACACACCGTGTGTGTGTGTGATGTGGCCTGTGATGACTCATCTTCTGCCTTCACACATCCCATTACACCTTGTATGGGAGCAAGGCTGCCAAGATACAGGATGTGATATAAAGTAGATGTGACAATGGTCTGTAGTGTATCTGCTAATGTATACTAATTCTGATAATGAAATAATAGAACTGATGTGAAGAGGGCTGCATTTAGTTTAGTGTTAAGTGCAGAATATCAAGTTACCTGTACATCACCAAACAGTCTTTCCTTCTTGAATTCCCCAATATTACTGACCTGATGTATGTAGTAACAAGAGAGAAACCATAAAAAAAAACATAAACACTCTTTCACTATATGCTATTGTTGTCAATTGGACAATTTGTAGTGTATTACAATTCTTTAAAGTGTAGTGGTATTGTTATATTGTGATTTGATACTATTATGTGTAACTCCTCCCCCCATCAGTTACTGTACATATTTGTCTGTGGTTCAGGTAGAAATAAGTTATTAGCACTTTGCTTAAGAAGCTGATTGGATGCTTGTTCACAACACACACATGCTGCTGAATCTCTAGCCATTTAGTGCGCACTCACACTATGCAAAGTTGCCCTGTACCGTACCCAAGCACGATTCCCTCCCCACTCCCCCGCTGGCCTGTACACAGGGGGTTTCATACAGTAACGATAACGGCACAAACACAAAGGTATTTTTACGTTAGCGGCCTATCATGTTCACGATAACAGCGTTAACGGTCTTGAAAACGTAAACTTTTTAAACCAGGTTCCAGAGTGGAATCATTTAAAGGTCCCATATTATGCTAAATGCACTTTTTAAATGTGTTCCAACATATCCATGCGTCCACGGTGTGCCTAGAGACTGCCAAAATATCAAAAAAAATAACAATCTCTCCTTTTCTCACTCTCCCCTTTTCTGAAACCCCCACCCCTCCCCCCAAAAACACTCCAGTCAGAATTATCCCCTTTTCTGACCTCACAAACCGTAAAGCCAGAAGCTTCCACTGTGCAGCCCACACCCCTATTTCTTATTGGTCCACGGCCCTGACAGACAGAGGGCGAGGCGTATCTGGCTTCGCTTCCGGAGAGGGGGCGGGGGGAGCTCAAAGATTGTATATTTACGAGGGGACCTGCAACTCTTTTTTTAAAAATAGGCCATTGTGAGATTAGCTGAACATCAGCATAGTACAATAAATTATCTGAAAGTTTTTTTCAGCAAACAATTAAAGAAAAACGTATTAGGGACCACTAAGACCATATAATATGGTGTATAATAGAACCGAAAAGTGTATAATATGGGAGCTTTAATGACTCAACTCCAGCTCACCATGTGAATAGCAATGCTGTTCCCTGTGATAACAATTACGTCTAGGGATGGCAATTGTTAAGCAGAGCAAGAATTAAAACTAATGGGACACTCCTGTAACTGACGGACAAACGGACAGACACACACACACTAGCACACACACTCATGCTGCGTTCTGGCAGAATGCCTGTGTGCTGCTACACACCGTCATGATCTCTCTTCTGGCCCAATGTCAGAGAAAGAGCAACACAGTGAGGGCCATAGAGGGAAGCTGTCATTTATCTTTCTCTGGAGTACTGAAGTCTAGATGGTGTGTGGGTGTGTGTCTGTGTCTGTGCCTGCCTGCCTGTTTGTTTGCTGTATCTTTGAGAAGTGACTTACTGAGATTGTATGTGTAGCTGCTGACTGCACGGAGGACTTGCTAGGAGTATCTCTGAGGAGATGCTATATAATCTTCCCATACTAGAGCCTCCAGTATGGAGGATTTGTGCTTCATTAGCTCGTGTGTCTCTGTGTTACTAGTGTCTACTTCATTATCCCACAGAAACTCATTGTAGAATGACTGCTTAGACACCTTAAAGTGATTCATGTCAGCAACATTTTCATTGAGTTGTGATAGATGTAATGTACGTTGATTCACCACAGTATATATAACTCTGACCAAGACAATGACATAATTGCTGCTAGTTTGATTTTCAAAGCCTAGATGGAATTTATACACTTAATAAAAACGTATTAAAAGTATGTTTTTGTTGAGGGCTGTGGTGATCCCACACCCACATAGAAAGGAAAATGGATCATATGGCAGTTGTAATGTTAATAATTGTTTATTTGTATTTATTACTTGAAGGCTACATGCCACTGTGTTTTACAATGTTAAAATGTTTTTAATAAAGGAGTGTATGTCTCATGACAAACAAGAAATGGTGTGATCCGAGGAATACCTCCGTCCTCTCCACTGGCTGTTCTCCCCACCAGGAACACCTGACTATCATGTACCGTCCACACTACCTGCCCCGTGAGTTCACAGCAATCATCACCACGGCGGTCTACATTCCCCCTCACGCTGATACAGATATTGCCATATCTGAGTTGCAGGAGGTGATAAACATGCAACAGTCTCGCCATCCGTCAGCTGCCTTTATCATCCTCGGGGACTTTAATAAAGCAAAGCTTTCAAAGGGCCTGCCAGAATTTAAACAACATATTAACTTTCCGACTCGCGGAGAAAACACATTAGATCACTGCTATACTGTGTTTAAGGACAGTTACAAAGCTGTCTCTTTACCTGCTTTCGGGAAATCGGATCACGTGTCCATTTTCCTTCTACCAAAATATAAACAGAAAATACTGCGTGAAGCAACAGTGTCGAAATACGTCAGACGCTGGACGGTCCAATCAGAAGCATTGCTCCAAGACGCGTTAGACAACGTGGATTGGGAAATGTTTCGTGAGTCCTCGGATGACGTCGGTGAAATGGCGGAAGTGGTTGGGAGTTACGTCAATCTACTATACTGCGAGACTATACAGGCTGTCAAAATAAAAGTCTTCCCAAATCAGAAGCCATGGGTAGATGGAACTGTCAAGGCAGCATTAACAGCTCGGACTTCCGCTTACAATGCCGGGATCATTTCAGGTGACATGACTAGATATAAAGTTGCAGCCTATGGCTTAAGAAGGACTGTAAAAGAGGCAAAGCAGCGATATAAGGTCAAAGTGGAAGCTGATTTCAATATGGGTGACCCTGCACGAGTGTGGAAGGGCCTGCGGATTATGACCGACTTCAAGAACAAGCCCTGTTCGGTGAGTAGCTCCGCCCCCTCTCTTGCTGACGAATTAAATTCTTTTTATGCCCGGTTTGAGACAGACTGGGGAAAAAACAACTTCACTGTAGATATGACAGAGGATATGGCAAAGGCCAGGGAAACCCCTTTCATTGTCACTGAGAGTGATGTGAGGAGGGTCTTCAAGGGCGTGAATGGGAAAAAGGCTGCAGGGCCGGACCAGATTCCTGGGAGGGTCCTAAAATCCTGTGCAAACCAACTAGCCCCAGTGTATACTTACATCTTTAACACATCCCTGGCCCAAGCTGTCGTTCCATCCTGCTTTAAACACTCTGTCATAATCCCTGTGCCCAAAAATAATAACCCATCATGCATGAATGATTATCGTCCTGTGGCCCTGACATCAACAGTGATGAAATGTTTTGAGAAGCTGGTTAAGAATTCAATCAGTTCCTCCCTGCCCAGCTCATTTGACACCCTCCAGTTTGCATACAGGGAAAACAGGAGCAGGGATGATGCCATCTGCAATCTCTTACACACCTCTCTGACCCACCTTGATGAGGGGAGAGGGAATTATGTGAGAATGCTGTTTATAGATTACAGCTCGGCATTCAATACCATAGTTCCCTCTCGCCTGATCCAGAAGATGAGGTCGCTGGGAATCAACACCCAAATGTGTAACTGGGTGCTCAGCTTCCTCACTGATCGCCCCCAGGTGGTCAGAGTAGGAGGAGGTGTAGTGTCAGGACCCCTGATCCTCAACACGGGAACCCCCCAGGGGTGCGTTCTGAGTCCACTGCTCTACAACATTTACACACATGACTGCATAGCCTCCAGCAGCTCAACCTCCATCATCAAGTTCGCTGATGACACCGTGGTGCTGGGTCTTATCAAGGGAAACAACGAGCAGGGCTACCTGGACCAAGTGGCAGACCTGGCACTGTGGTGTCAGACCAACAACCTGGCCCTAAATATCAAAAAAACAAAGGAAATGGTGGTGGATTTCAGGAAGAAGCAGGGCAGTGGGCTCACCCCACTTATCATCAGGGGAGAGCCTGTGGAGAGGGTCCCCAGTTTCATGTACCTGGGGGTTCACCTCACTCAGGACCTCTCTTGGTCTCTCCACACACAACACTTGGTCTCCAAGTCAAGGCAGCGGCTGTACTTCCTTCGGCGGCTGAGGAAGTTCAAGGTCTCCCCCTCCATCCTGAAGACCTTCTACTCTGCGGCTGTGGAGAGCATCCTCACAGGTTGCATATCAGCCTGGTATGGAAGCTGCACCGCACGCGACCAGGCTGCCCTGCAGAGGGTGGTGCGCTCAGCAGAGCGAACCATCAGGTCACCCCTCCCCACCTTGGTACGTACATACAGCAAGAGGGTGAGGGCAAGAGCCAGTAAAATCAGACAAGACGCCTCTCACCCGGATGCTGGCCTCTTCACCCTGCTGCCGTCAGGCAGACGCCTACGCTGCCTCAAAGCTCGCACCGAGAGACTGAGGAGGAGCTTCTTTCTGCAGGCAGTTAGACTGCTTAACTCCGATGGACTATAGCTGGCACTCTTGCACTTTCTGCACCACTTTTTAGGCACTTTTATATTTATAAATTTTTATATATATATATTTTTACTTACTTACTTACTGTTTTTATAGCATAACCTATAAGGGATGTTTTTAAATGACTAATTACTATTACCTATTATTTATTCAGGTTACAGTAATTTGCACAACAAATGACAGAGTGATAACCCTTTTTAATTTCACTGTATGTAAAATGTTATTTTTGCAATCATGTGACAAATAAAACTTTGAACTGAACTGAATGTTGAAGTACATGGGGGTCATTGTTTTTTTTTGTTTTTTTTAACCATATATGGAATTGGGTACCTAGAACTGTGGAATGTCTGGTATTGGTATTGTGACATCCCTACGCTCTAAGTTGTGAATATTTAAAGGCCTGGTATGCTCCAAAGTAGATTCTTGGACAGTGAATGCGATGTGGTTCTGTTCATGCTGCATTGACCGTCCATGTAAGCGGATGTATTTGACAGCACATGGTTGACAGCATTTTAACATTTTCACTGTATTTTCTTAGTTTAAAACTTCAATTGTTGAATAAATGTTTTGTATTTTCCCACATTGAAATGATAACATGTCAACATAGTGCTTACATCATCATACAAGCGTTGGCATACTGCAAACACTGAGGTTGCACATGTAACTCCTTATTTCAAATAGTTGTCTCAGGACTGGTCTGACTTGTCAGTGTTTTTCCAAAGAAAGACATTAGGAACAATGCTAAGAAGCATTATGATTGTGATTATCTTGATTAGAACTATTTGGGCATTAAATAACATCCAGTTTGGCCCACACACAGAGCATTGGCCGACAGAAGGGGAACAAAGAAAAGGGAAATAGATTGATGGAGGAAAGCTAGAGAGAAAGAAAATAGACTGAGAATGAACCAACGAGAGTGTAATATTTGTGTTTGACTTCTCTTTCCTGGTGTTTCCTAGCAACACTGGCCCACTTTGTAAAATGAAATACAGCACACATATGTTCTCACACACACACACTGGCGCACACATCTACACACATACGCATGCTCACTCAGACACTCACACAGGCACATACAATGGAAACAGAGACACTCAAAGGTAGGTGTGAGTGAAATCACTTGCAGCTCTCTCCTTTGCTATCCTTCTAAATGGTCTACCATTGTGATGTATCTATACCAAAGCCCTTTAAACATCTACCTCCACAGACCTCTGGAACAGTAACAGCCTGTGCCTAGCTCATGCACTTCCTTACCAGCCAGATAGTATACCAGTGTACTGTGTGTGAGATGTAGTTTTGGTGGAAACTGGGTCAGTAAAAATGCCAACCCCCTTTCTCCCTCTCCCCCCACCCAGAGCAGATGGAGCTAGTCCAGTGTAATCTCCTGCCTCCTGTGGATCGGTGCATGCATGTGTCATCCTAGCTTACCTTTATGGCAGCAACGGCTGCAGTACAAACATTGGTCTCCTTCACTCATAGCAGCAGAAACAGGAGTAGTTTATGTTTGATGCTAGTGTAAGTATGATTGCAAAGATGAAGACTGAGATGGACAGTGTGTCATACTTGTCTTAGATACCTACCACTACCACTTGACACTTTTCAACATGGAAGCTGTTGCTGAAATGTGTAAAAGTGGCCGCCATGTTTCTGTGTGTACGTGATGCAGGATTTAAAAGTGTATGTCTGAAAGACTGGATTTGTGTGATTGACAGTAGCTTGGACTAAGCTTAGATGGACTAACAATACAAATACTTCTTATTATGATAGATAGATAATACTTCTATACTGTAGGTCTTTTCAAAAACTGAGAGTGGCTTACAGGATGGATATATTTATCATTCACACACTGAAATAAATCTGCCCTGACAGTGTCCAGTGATATCTCTCATATTAAACAGAAGTTGAGTGGAGTTTGATTGCAGCTTGTGTCTTTGATATTTTTTTTTGTTGGCATTTTTATGCTCTATTTGACAGTGCAGAGAGACAGAGGTGAAATGGGGCAGAGAGGGGAGTGACATGCAGAGAACGACCGCAGGCGGGAATCCAACCCGGGTCTGCTGCTGGGCCCAGCACGGGGGGGGACACCCTACCAACTGAGCTAAGGGCGCCCCAGCAGCTTGGGTCTTTGTATGATTGGTGCAACCAAGTTACTGTGAGTGCATCATCAAGTTCAATTTAATATTTGGTCTGAAAAAAACTTGAAGATTAACTGAGATACATCTGTGTTTGATGAAATCTAACTGTAAACATTAAATAGAATAGGACAAATTAGGAGTGCATAGACTCAGTTCTTTCTCTAACTCATGAGCCCTACTAGGTCAGTATTAACTGTAGTGTGCTGAAGGTTTGACTGAAGCTAAAAATACTCTGACCACATAAGGTGGTGCCAGTTCATTAGGCAGCTTACTAAACCTTGTTTCACACACACACACACACACACAACACACACACACACACACACACACACACACACACACACACACACACACACACACACACACACACACACACACAAACACACACACACACACACACACACACACACACACACACACAACACACACACACACACACACACACACACACACAACACTGTCTCTTAATGTGCCACAGATTGAAGGGAAAACACGAGATAGCTCTTATCAAAAAAACATAGACAGGGTTTCCCCAGGACATGTCTCATAAAGGTGTAAAGGTGGTCACTGCCCAGGGGGTATTTTGCTCAAGATGCCAATACGCACTAAAGAATAAACAACTCTTTATTTAAATACAAAAATACAGACACTGACCTTAAAGTTGTGCAATTTGTTTGCTATGTGCAGGTGTAAACATACAGACAGTCAAAATACAATTAAAGAATAGTGCAACTCTACTTTTTGATTGCAATAATATGCAGACACACTTAATACAAATAATGGAAAGCTTTTCATTGAGAACAGCAGGCTGTCTGGAGACCAGGGGCCTATTGCATTAAAGTGGAATTAAGACATCCAGGATGATTGATAAAGCCAGCCTTGACAAAGTCTAGCCTGGGCATTTGGGTTATGTCAGTAGCATAAACGTCCAATCCAGGATGTAAAGGGGTCGCTTTGTCAAGCCAGGTGTAAGTAAATAGGCTTCGACCACACTTCAAGTCGACTAAAGTAGACAGAGATTACGAGGAAAATGGGCAAGCGGGAGTTTGACGAAATGCCTGACTGAAGACAGCTACGAGTCGGAGGAGTCGTCTCTTGTTGGGATGCAGTTTCGTTTCTGTTTTATTTCTGCCTTTTGATAAATATTCGCAGTGAGCAGTCACATGCTACAAACACAGATATATGAAAGTCCATCAAAAAAATTCATGAAATCACTTAAAAGAGGGGCATTTTCAAAACTTATGGAAACGAGATATAATCCCCATTCCCAAACAATCTTATCTTAATATTTACTGTTACATAACAAACCTACTTTAATCGTAAAAGATTAATTAAAATTCCAACTGAAAGTGAGGTTTTAGATTATTTCTCCCATTCGTAATGAATTGAACGGCCTTAAATTTTAATTTAGAAGTTCAAAAAAGACCTTATGATATATTATTGAGAAGAGTATTGCGATCTGAAAAAGTATTTTTATTGATTTAAATTATCAATGCCTTACTAAAGTAAGTTTTTTGTACCCATTGGCGTATCTGCACGATATCAATTGTAAATATACAATTCCCACACACAATTTAATTCATCCATTGAAAATATATGTAATTTAATGGTTCATTAATAAATATAAAAATATTCACTCACAAATCAATGTGACTCAAGTTTGTGTTAACAGTTTAAATAATTATACAAGGAAGGTACAGAATAACGTTAAATTACTCTGATTTCAAGGGTTCGATCAGTGAGACTTAACTCTGATTAAGAATTTATCCTTTAGTTATTGGTGCCGCCAGGCTAAACTAAAGAAAATCTCATGAAAACTAATGATCGTAATTTTGATTGAGCGGTGAGTCAGCATTTTGCCATAACAATTGGTAATCCCATAGGCTAGGTTTAAACCCCTTAGGCGCTTGCATACGCCTGTCAGCAAGACGATATTGCCATAGCCAGCCTTGCCAATCCAGCTGCCGTGGGATCAACGTGACAATCGCCATCCAGGTGTTAAGGAGTCGCTTTGATACCGTGGGACTTCGTTAAGGCAGCCAGCCGCACCAGCGCGTGTCAAGGGACAAAGATCTAACCAAATTCAGTGCGCACAGAATACGAGCGTCATAATTGCGCAGGTCTTAGCAAGACGGCGCGTTCGACCTCACTTTCAGCTCGTCTGGAAAGTAGACGAGAGTAGCCGAGTGCAGTCGGGGGAGTGACGAAAATGCCTGACTGAAGCCGGACAGCTCCGAGTCGGCTCGACCGTCGGAAGTAGCGTCCTTGTTGCGGATGCAGTTCGTTTTCTAGTATTATTTTGAAGGCCTATTAGAAACATATTCGTAGAAGAGCTACACATGCTACAACCGATTAGAAGCAGAACAAAAAACAAAGAGGAGTAAACACTTCAAAAGCGAGGGACATTTTCAAAACAAGAAACGAGATATATCTCCATTCTCCACACATCTTTATCTTTCTTGTTATTTTACTAGAAAACCTACTTTTAAGTGATGAAAAATAATTTACAAATCCAAATAAAGGAGGTTCAGTATTTTTCCCTTCACACAACGAATATGATCGGCCTAAAGACAGTTAAAGGTCTATTAAAATATCCCTTATTATTATTGTAGAGATGGATATGATGAACTTTATTATTATGTGTAACATGTAACATAGCCTACAATTCCCAGACCATTTAGATTACTGAAAATAAGGCTATGATTTAATCTTAATGGCATAAAGATATCACTTCACCACGAATGTGACTCAAGTTTGTGTTCACTTAATAAATCTATACAGGAGAGTTAAACCTGCATGTTAATTATTGCTTTCCAAATTATTTCTCTGTCAAGGGTTCAGATCGGTGGAGGTTTAACTCTGATTAAATATATTACTGCTTAAATGCATTCACTGCAGTGCAGGCCTAATGATTAAACATAAATTAAAATTAAAGAATGGATCGTAATTTAATTTTGAGCGGTGATGTCAGACTTTTGCGTAACCAATTGGGGAAACGCATCAAAGGCACGGGTTTAAACTCCCAATAAGCGCTCAGCTCCGCCTGTCAGCAAGACGTTTCCCATCAGACATTTCGCTCCCGCAGCCCGTGGGGAGCAACTGCAGCGACTTGCTCCAGTGTCTGTGTCCGTCTTGATACCGCGGGACTTCAAAGTCTCAAGCAGCCGAGCCGCAGCCAGCCGCGTGTGCAAGTGGGACAAAAAGTCTAACCATAATGCAGTGCGCTCAGCAAGACGAGCGTCATAATTGCGCAGGTCTTAGCAAGACGGCGACAGGTCGAACGAGCCTTATTCTGTTAAGTGCCAGCCCACAGCTTTCAGAAGTAGACCCAAAGATCGAACACAGATTTACTGATGGAAAAATGGAAAAGACGGCCCATTTTCCCACAATGCCTTGCTAGTTTAAACCGTAAGTCAGGGGCAGTTCATTTCATACAGGAGATGTATTCTCTGCGAACTGTTCTTGATGTCCCTGCATTGTTTTATGATAAAATAGTTGACAGTGAGCAGTCTGCAGGTGCATCTAAAAAAATTAATATCATGGAAAGTCCATTCAAAAAGTTAAACTTTCATAGATTCATTACAAGAAGTGAAATATGTCAGGCCTTTTTTTTGGATGATTGATTGATCATGGAATAAAAAATCCAGTATCTCAAAATATTAGAATGTTACATACAACCAATCAGAAAAAGGATTTATAATACAGAAATGTCGACCTTCTGAAAGTATGTTTATTCTAGATTAATTTCACTTCATGTGTAATGAATTTCTAGAATATATTTAAATTTCACTTTTTGAATTCAATTCAATTCAATGAGCTTTATTGGCATGACTATTATTGCAAACAGTATTGCCGAATTCAATTACAGAAAAAAGGAATGTTTCATTGATATTGAATTTTGTTTCAGATGCACCTCGTACAAAGTACAAAGTGAATTTATTTGACCCACACTTGCAACGTCATCTGCCATCGATAATCAATTGTATAAATATAGCCTGCAATATGAACAGACTATCACATAAATTATTATAATTTATATCATTGCATCTTAATCTAATTATAATTAAGTTAATTATAAATGGTTCAGGTTAAATAAATAAAAAATAAGAACTATTTAACTAAATGACAATGCAGTCTTTTATGTGGTACTTTAAAACAGGCTAATGAAAATAAAGCAATACACGGAGGATCATGGAATAACTGTTAAACACCTTGATTTCAGATCGGACTGACAGCTGACTGAGCCAATCAGGCAACAGAATAAGTTTATCCTTTACGTTTAGCCTGGTCGGGACCAGGCTAAACGTAAAGGATAAATCTCCATGGTAACTAATGTCCCTCCGCTTTTATGCAACCAGATCATGGCTAACGCAAGCCAGGATAACCGAAATATCCTAGGTTATTCCCTTATCCTAGTTTTATGCAATAGGCCCCAGGGGCCTATTGCATAAAAGTGGAATAAAGACATCCAGGATGATTGATAAAGCCAGCCTTGACAAAGTCTAGCCTGGGCACTTCGGATTAGTCAGTTGCATAAACGCCAATCCAGGATGTAAAGGAGCCGCTTTGTCAAGCCAGGTGTAAGTCATTCTGTTAAGTGCCAGCCCACAGCTTTCAGAAGTAGACCCAGAGATCGAACACAGATTTACTGATGTAAAAATGTAAAAGACGGCCCATTTTCCCACAATGCCTTGCTAGTTTAAACCGTAAGTCAGGGGGCAGTTCATTTTATACAGGGGATGTCATCTCTGCCGACTAATCTTGATGTCCCTGCATTGTTTTATGATAAAATAGTTGACAGTGAGCAGTCTGCAGGTGCATTTAAAAAATAGAATATCATGGAAAGTCCATTCAAAAAGTGAAACTTTCATTACACAAAGTGAAATATGTCAGGCCTTCTTTTTGGATGGTAAATGGTAAATGGACTTGACTTATATAGCGCTTTTCTAGCTGATTTTCTCAGCCCCAAAGCGCTTTACATATCTTACCACATTCACACACCGATGGCAGTAGCTGCCATGCAAGGCGCTCTCTGAACCATCGGGAGAAATGTGGGGTTCAGTGTCTTGCCCAGGGACACTTCGACATGTGGCGGGTAGGCGGGGAATCGAACCTCCGACCCTGCACTCCAGAGGCAATCTTCCTACCCACTTCGCCACTGCCGCCCTGGATGATTGATTGATCATGGAATAAAAAATCCAGTATCTCAAAATATTAGAATATTGCTTACAACCAATCAGAAATGTCGACTTTCTGAAAAGTATGTTTATTCTAGATTAATTTCACTTAATGTGTAATGAATCTAGAACATATTTGAGTTTCACTTTTTGAATTAAATGACAGAAAAAAGGAAACTTTCATAGATATTTAATTTTGTTTTAGATGCACCTCGATATAGTTATAAGTACAAAGTGAATTTATTTGACCCACATTTGCAACGTCATCTACCATCGATAATCAATTGTATAAATATAGCCCGCAATATGAACAGACTATCACATAAATTATTATAATTTATATAATTTCATCTTAATGTAATTATAATTAAGTTAATTATAAATGGTTCAGGTTAAATAATAAAAAAGAAGAACTATTTAACTAAATGACAATGCAGTCTTTTATATGGTACTTTAAAACAGGTTATTGAAACTTAAGCATTACACAGAAGATCATGGAATAACTGTTAAACACCTTCAGCTGACAGCTGACTGAGCCAGTCAGGCAACAGAATAAGTTTATCCTTTACGTTTAGCCTGGTCGGGACCAGGCTAAACGTAAAGGATGAATCTCCATGGTAACTTATGTCCCTCCGCTTTTATGCAACCGGATCATGGCTAACGCAAGCCAGGATAACCGAAAAATCCTAGGTTAATCCCTTATCCTAGTTTTATGCAATAGGCCCCAGGTGTATGAGAGCACTGAGACTTAATCAAAATAGCAACATTCAGTTAAAAGCCCCGTTTCCACTGAGCGGCTTGGTTCAGTACGCATTCATTTGTGTTTCCATTGTCAAAAATTGGAAATGGTACCAAAATAAATTAACCGTGCTGTAACAATTTTTGTCACCCTTGTGTTGGGGTACCAGCCCCTCCCAACAACAGCTACACACCGCAGTCCGTTGATTGGTGGAGAGCATCATTTCCATGTGATAGACCAGGGGCCGGTTTCCCCGAAGCCTTCTTAGAGCCTTCTTAATGCTACGTCATTCGTAACCCCTACGTAGAGTTCCTACTTAACGTTTCGCCTGTTTCCCGAAACGTTCTTTGCTACGAATCTCTTTCGTACGTCATACGTTGGTAAGGTTGGTCTGGAGCGCCCTCAGAGCCTTCTTAGCTCTACCGTATGGATGTTTCAGCTCTCACTTGTGTCATTTAACTAATAAATCTGACTGTATTTCATATCAAACGGACACAGCGATGACTGTATTTAATAACAAACTGTTAAAAACGATCCAACTGTATATATAGTGTATATCACGTATATTTAAATTAGGCTATTTGATATTTTAGCAGAATACCATTCAATACAGTCATCGCTGTGTCCCTTTGATATGAAATACAGTCAGATTTATAAGTTTAATAACACAAGTGAAAGTCCCCGCGATCGCTGTGGCATCACCAGAGATACAGACCCCCACATATCCTTCCGTTAAAGCACCATGCGTAAAACGGACACAAGTGACATACATCTCTGTTGCGCATGGAACTGCCACACATTCATGAAGAAAACCTTAAAATAAGTGTGCCATGTTACTGTTTATTGTATTTAGGATTTTAGCTCATTTGGACGCTGTTTTGGCCGTCTTTTTCTATTGATATAGGCTATTGGCGATATTATATCTACTTTCAGTTTCTTTACTGACCCACCACGAAATGTGATTAGTGTTTCTTAAAGATACTTAGATTATAAAACAAGAGGTCCAAAACACAGATGATGATTAAACAAACTAATTTATGACTTTATATTAGGCTACACTAGAAATGCACGAGTGGATTTTATTATGCAGCATATAAAGAGAACGCTGGCGCTTTAGTGTTAAATAAATGTTTCTGCCCAGAAGGAATTGTAGCAATCTTTTATTCGCAAAGACTGCAATACGTTTTCTAATAAAGCCTAGTGGTGTTGTCATGCAGCTGCGCATGAAATGGGCAGGAAATGGAAAATCGAACTCTGAGCAACCGATTTCAGCGGTGTACGAACGACGTAAGGAGTGTTTCTCCTAAGAGACTGTTCGGGAACCACGACTACAGAGGTAAACAACTTTGGTAAGTCATAACGTAGGAGTCTTCGTAGCTCGCTAAGAGAGGACGTTATCGGGAAACCGGCCCCAGATCTGTTCGGCAAGAATGAAGGGTCTTGTGTTTAGAGGGTTAGGGTTAGTCGGTGACAATGTCGGTGAGCTGCTCTATGTTTATTAGGTAGCGTTAGGGCTGGGCGATTAATTGAATTTCGATTTCGGTTACAATTTTGGCTTCCCTCGATCATGAAAACAAGATAATCGTAATAAAACGGTTATTGTGCGGCACGCCGGGTCATGTGTAGTAAATGCAGCGCACCCTTCTGTCTCCACCTGCGCTCCGCCCCGCCCCCGCCCGAACACTGTCGCTTTCAGCGATTCCAGTGCAATTGTTTATTCAGCATAAAGTTAAAACGCTCGTCCAGGATGTTACACCAAAACACAAAAGCCTTGCGCGATTGAAGCAGCGTTTCACTTGGTGAAACATGGTGTGAGTGAGACACTGTGATGGCGGTGGGTAATGGTGTCATTCACTGTGAGAACTTGCCGGTGTGAGCCGCCGCGCAGAAAAGCTCTGTGGCTTTACGGGTAAAATGATAGTCGGGGATTCCTGCACGTTAACTTTGTTGAGGGGAAAGGCTTCCGCTTTCTGATTGCATTTCTCGAGCCTGAATATATTGTGCCATGTCGGCAAACTATCTGCGCGACAAGAGCAAATATACAGTGAGACGCACCCCCTCCGTTAGTTTCAGTCTACAGACGAAAAGTTACAACCAGCACCTAAGCATGGACTTTGTTTAAATAAAGCGTCTAATTTTTATGATCAGCGCTCTGATGCAAATTCTGAAGTCTGAACATTACGGTGTCAGCTGTGGTGTAGTTTTTTTTACAGCAACTCAACGTGCACTGCAAAAAAAGGCAATATGTCGATCTTTTTGTAGATTCATAGCCTACCTCCTCTTGTAAGTCGAAGTACAAATCAATGAATGGTTCACAATCACATCCCTAGTAAAATATTAATTTTACTCTTAGATTCGAAGGTTTTACTGATTATTTATTTTGTGTGACTTTTTAGTTGTAGGCTATGTTTGAGGAGCACAATTGGGAGTTTTGTTTATGTAATGTTGAAAGAATTAGCTGAATTTTCATTTTGGTGCATCCCTACAATGAATAATCGTCTTTGATAACCGTGATTACAATATCAATCAAAAAAATCAAAAAATTATCATTTTTGCCATAATCGAGCAGCCCTAGGTAGCGTTTGACTTCTTCATTGAATGAATGGGCGGGCTACACTGAGTCCTACTTCTATGATTTCACCATAGTTAGGTCCATGGTCCATACTCTGATCGTGGTTATCGCAGTCCTGCATAAACCCCACCTACCAAGTAACAGAGAACCCACCAAACTGACTGCTGACTTTCCGTACGCTCTGTTGCTTGCGCGGGACGTAATGTCTCCATAACAGCAGGCGGCGCTAATCTGTATTGTGGCCCGAAAAAATACGAAAGCCGGAAATGATGGGACAGCTCTCTAGAGCATAAACATAGATAGAAATACGTATTTATATTTATGGACCATAAGAGCACAATTTTTAGCAGAGAGTGTCGAGCATGGTGTCGAGCAGTCAACAAGGGTTGATGCATGTGAGTACTCTCAAAACGAAACGAACAAACACATTAAAACGATGGCTAGCTGTTGTTAGCTGTTTGTGCTACCCGCCTCACTTCCGGGCTTCACTGATTCGCTAGCCTTCCACTAATCAAATTGCTCCAAATGAAAGACGGTCGGCCGCCGATTGAACGGCTCAAAACAAGCCCGACGACCTCTACATCGTCCGACGTCACGGCACACACCAAACAGATTCGTGTCCCGACCCCCTACCCACACTACGACGGCGATTATCTGGCCGGTGTGTCCTGGCCTTAAGGCTACTGTCTGCAGTGGAAACACAAGCCAGATCTAGTGTTACTGTGCCCAGCAGACCTGAACTGTGCTGCTCAGTGGAAACAGGGCAAAAGAGGAAGTGCAGATTTGTTGGGGTTAATCAATGTAAACACAGGGATGTCTCTCTTGTTGTCTTTATATAGTGGTAAAGGGTTATGTGTTAGGAATGTGTGTGAGTAAATGACTGTATAAAGATGTAGTGAACAGAGCAGTGGGGGCAGAAGTGGGAGTGACACATGTTGATATAGAGCGAGCTAAGAGGAAGTGAAGGAGAGAGAGGAAGTGTGTGTGTCAGCAGCAGGCCCTCCCTCCCTCCCTCTCTTTCCTCTCTCTCCCTTCTTGCGTCAGCAGCAGTTAAAATGTCGGCTGTGTAGCTGGTCCTCTGCGCTCTCTCCCTCTTGGCCATCTGTCTTCTCTAACCACAAGGAGAAGGCACACTCGTTCTCTGCACCTTTTTTAGCCTCCTCATCCTTTCTTTTCTTCCTTCCTGCCTGTCCTGTGCTATCTGGATCAGAGCTAGTTTGGTGTTAGCTAGTGTTTTTCTTCAGAGCCATTGCTCCTTGATGTTGCTCGCAGACGGAGGAAAGAGGTAATGTTCCACTTTTACTCAAACCTCTTGTTAACCTCAAACCAGAGTTAAGTTCATTTTGATCTGTGAGACTGAAGGGAATGGATTGAGGTGTCAAACAGCCTGGGAGCTGTGGACACATCCTAGAATAGAATGGATGTGTTGTACCCTGTGTGTGTGTGTGTGTGTGTGTTGGTGGGGCTGGGTTGGTAGACTGGCTCTCTGAAGGGGCTGTTAGCATTGAAATCTAGCTGAGTGTTCCATTTCTCCTAACCATCATACTTACTGACCACACCACAGGTCTTTATCAAATTCAAGCTTGTAAACCTT
This sequence comes from Ammodytes dubius, assembly GCA_026122265.1. Lineage (NCBI taxonomy): Eukaryota > Metazoa > Chordata > Actinopteri > Uranoscopiformes > Ammodytidae > Ammodytes > Ammodytes dubius. Next base: position 6,200,396 of record CM047523.1, on the reverse strand, counting down.
TTTAGTGTGTGTTGTAGAGCAGATAGTGTCATTGGAGCCATTCCAGAAAAAATTTAACACTCAAATAAACCAAACATTTTTGGAGATTTATGAAATGTACGTATAATAGTGCATGTGGATTCCAGTTTATTCATTTGTTTTCCCCACACTCACTTTGAATTCTTGCAATGTTTAATTATTTACCTTGGATGTATTGTTCGGTGAATACAGATTTTTATCATTACCCGGTAGTGACAGGAGCAAACCAAGCTTCCTCCAATCCCAATCCCACAATGCACTTGTCATTGTTTTGAATGAGTTGAAGGAATCTCTATCGTTGTGATAATGTTACTGTGTTACATGACTTCATGTGTCCCAGTATATGGTCTGTTTGCAAAATGTCTGATTTATAATCATATGGGATATTGCTTAGCCCTCAGCCTTCACTGTCTCCCATTTACAGTATCTGTTGGCTTTTTCTTTTGAAAGCTACTTTCTTTGCCCCTACTCCATGGAGGCTCCAGGGACCAGGTACTAGATGGTGAGGTAAAAACACTGCAGACCACTGATTGGTCAGAGCATCATCAGTGGGTGGCGGCCTATCTGGCACAACAAACAGCCAAGCTATTGTAGTGGTCACAGTGTTTGATAGTGGCCGCGAGCAAAATGAGAGTCAACCAGCAACTCTCCAAGGAACAGCACTCAGAGAAAGTTGTATAATTTGACCTGCAGCACTGGATGAGCTTTGTAGAGCTTTGCTATTTTAAATCTGTGGGCCTCTGCAGAGAGCATACACTGAAGGACACCAGTCTGTGTAGAATCCTTTCTGTACCTCAAGCCGTATGTCATCTTGTCAGTTATTCATACAGTAACTGTAGTGATTGGGAACGCACACTGGTTTCAATTTGCTATGTTCTTGGGAAATTGTAAAACAAAAAGTTGCTACAGTTGTGGAATATACTTCATCTCAATTAATATGTTTGTTGACGGGCTCTTTTTTTGCTTCTTTTGTATCTGTTTATTGGATTTGATCAACAATAAGCATTTACAAATCATTGTTGCCATTTTTGAACGGTCATTTTGTAACCATGGTGACTATAACTTACATCTTAGTAGCATTTTTCATTGGGACGGTGCTCAAAATCAAATGTTTCTATTGTTTTATCTGACCCCAGGTAGCAGTGTATAAGGAATAGGCTGAACAACTTTGCACGACAAGTTGGGCTCAATATGAACACCTCCAAAACACAAGTGATGTGTGTCAATTCCATCCCCACAGCACCCGTCCTTGTTAACGAGGAACCACTTGAGTTTGTGGAAGATTTCACCTATCTTGGCAGCCTCATCAGTAAGGACAGCGGGGCATCAAAAGACATCAAAGCAAGGCTGGGAAAGGCTCAGGGTGCCTACTCCCAACTCCGTTCCATCTGGAGATCAAAACAATACAGCCTTAAACAAAGATGCTCATATACAACAGCAATGTAAAGTCTGTTCTTCTGTACGATGCAGAGAGCTGGAGAGTTATCAAAACAGACATGAGGAGAATGGAAGTGTTCCATAATAGATGCCTCCGACGTATATGCCAGATCTTTTGGCCTAATAAGATCTCCAACAATGACCTTCACAAAAAACGGGAAGCCGGAGCATCACCAAGGAGATTACGCACAGACGCCTGAGATGGCTAGGACATGTGTTGAGGATGGAGCAGGACCGCATCACAAAAGTCGCCTTAAGATGGACACCACCAGGCAAAAGGAAAACACCTGGCGCAGAACTGTGACACAAGAGCTGGACCAGATGAACCTGTCATGGGGAGAGGCCCAACATGCTGCCAGGGACCGAATGCAATGGAGAGTGCTCATTGAAGTATTATGTCCCATAGGGGACGAAGAGGAGTAAGTAAGTAATCCTCTCAGTGTCTGTGTGTGCATCCATGCATACACAGCTGTGTTCTGACAACTCTGATCATTTACCATTGAAGCAATAACCGAACACAGGCTGTTGTACTGTGACCCATTTACAGAAAGCTGCTCATCAGTGCCCAACCTTTTCAGCTGGAAAAATGATCTAAAATAAGTGAACAGAATGAGGGCCTAACAACTCTAGATTCTACACATGAGCTTCTGAACAGACGCCATGACGCCTAAAGAGAGGATCTACCAGTGAAAGAGGGAGAGTGTGTAAATAAAGGAAAAGAAATTCAACCTAACTTTCATCTAATTTCAATTTGCTGAGGTTTCTATTAAAAGCAACTAGCACATTGAGGTACCGTTCACGTTGACATTACAACCAACCAAGTACATGAGAGCACAGCAACGACTGTAGCTGCCAGGTGACTTTTAATAATTAAAAAGAAGACACAGGGTCTTTACCAATGAAAAGAAAGTGCAATGTGAAAATGTGAATATGCAAGAAGGATTGTGTCTCACCTTTACTGATTGTAACAGCAAAGGCCAGGCGAAGGGGGAACTGCCTCTGGACCACAGTGAATGGGAACTCCTGTTATAGCTTTTTATAGCTATTATTTTCGCCACCAGTTCAATGACGGCTTGCCTCTGCTTGTTTACTCTCCCGCGTGCATGCCGTAGTCACGCGCGGTGCGGTCGCGCAGAGCCGCAGACAGACACATCAGCTGATAGAGAAACAAATCGCATCCTTTCGCACAGTGATGACCATGCACAAGCACACATCGAGCTTGCTAGTACTTTAATTGTGAAGCACTAAAAACTAAATGTTTTGTGGTAGCCAAGGCTACAATGAACAGTCCAAATCAGTGAATATACATTTCAGGTAAAATAATTTTAATCTTAGCCATGTGCTGTGCTAAAACTAGTGGTCAATAATACGATAGCAGACTTTAGTACACAGTGTATGTGCGGTGGTGTGTGTTCTGCTTCATTGGAAGGAATAGAGGGTTGTGCTTTGACTACATCTTCAGGTAGCTGGTCCCTTGTGGAGAGTTAGCAGCGCTGTGCTAACTGGCTTCATTCCTTTGTTACTCTAAGGTCTGTTGGATAGACTTGGTGTCACCAATTGGTTGCTGGTGTTCAAATCTGGTCCTGTTGACTCTGGGCTTAGGTTGTTCTTCTTCCCTTCAAGGTCAGCTGTGTTGCCAACTTCCTTTGGTTTCTTTGCATAAAGTTCAGTCACAAGTGTATTTGTAGCCTTTAAGATACACATTGGAGGCAAGAACTTGTGAGAGTTTGGTGAAGTGGGCTCTGAGCTGGGTGCTCCAAGAGCACAAGGCTGGCAGGAGAAGCCAAGCAGAAGGGGAGCCATGCTCCTGCTTCCACTTCTTTTAGTTGTTCAAGAGGGAAGGGAACGACAGTGCGGCAATATGCCGGCTCTGCATTCTGGCGCATCAGTGTGCCAATTTATGCAGCGTTACACATTCTGGAATGAAAGAGGGGTGCCTGAAAGCAGCGTCAGGTGTGACGTGTATATTTAGTCAGCTGCATGTAAACAACACTGGCCGGTGTGTTGAGAGCAGAAGCGCTGGTGCTTGTAGTCTTTTACTGTCCCCGTGATGTGCCGGTTGATCTCGCCCTCGCGCTCATCGGCGATCCGGACACAGCCTAGCTTAGCTTAGCCTAGCTTTGCCACTTAATTGAATACGTTCCCCCGGACAGAAATACACTCATAAACTCTGAAAAATGAAGCATGGGGGTTTGGATTGAGCAGCGGACCTTATATTCAGACAGATTAACCGCCGTTCCTTTTCTTTGGTGAATTTTTAGGGGACATTGTGCTGTCGTGATTCATGTTAAACATTTACATTGCTCCTTATGTGATATTGCTAAACTATCTATCGTCCTTCAACTGCTTACATGGTCGCATGTTTAGAACGTAGGCTATGGAACGTCACACTGTTCCCAACAACAAGCAGCCGCATTTATACAGAGAGGCGGAACAGATTGTGTCGGCAATTTTAAAATTCCCGAACAATCTGTTGCGCCTTTCTTCCCCCGTTCCGCAACGGTAGCATTTATACAGCAGGGCCAACGGCCGAAATGCCGGCATTTTCCCGGCTTTCACTGGCTGTGTAAAAGGGGCTATAGCCTGGGGCTGCCTTTGTCCTCCAGGGAGAAGAATGTAGTAGTAGAAAACTTTATTGTCCCCGTGGGGCAGTTGGGTCCCATGTGTTGGGGGTGTAACACCATTTGGTGATCTTTGAGTGAAATACAAGTAAGATCACTTTAAAATCAAAGTCTCAATTATTAACACGTGTTCAAATTGACTACAGAGAGAATGAGTAGATGTGGAGGAGTTAAAGACAAACCATGGAGAATTAGAAACATGGATAATGTTCAGTGTTTCTCCCAGGAAATGTCTCAGTCAAGGTGGTCGCTGCCACGGCGAAAATGTTGGGGGTATTTTGTTCAAAGATGCCAATACGGATTAAAGAAATAAACAATTGTTTATTTGAATACAAAAATACAACAGACACTGACCTTACAGTTGTGCAATTGTGTTTGTTATGTGCAGGTGTAAACATACAGACAGTACAAAATACAATTAAAGAATAGTGCAACTTCTACTGTTTTGATGCAATAATATGCAGACACACTTAATACAAAATAACGGACCATACACTTAACATTTGTATGCACATCTAAGTGCAAATTTATGGTCATTATTAGCCTACTTGCTTAATTCATTTTTCAATACAGAGGTGATAGGTCGTTTTGGAACATGTATTTCCCAATTTAAAACATAAAAAATAAAGCCACATTGAAAATTCAGAAAATTAATCTTGTAGCCTTACACAAGCATGTTGTTTTACAAATAACTCAATAGTTGAAATAATAGATACAATGTGTTTTCCCCTTAAAATGACTACTGTAAATACATTTCCCAAAGGTCAAAGACAGTAACAGTGTGGTACTTGCCTGGGCCATCACTCTCATGCATTCATCAGACTTTTCTCTGTGCTGTCTGAGCTGCTAAATAGGTTGTTGTTGCCACGGTGAGTGGGTCTTTAACTGGGGCCTAAATATCCCATACAACATGTGCGTTTATTTTCTCCACCAGTTCAGGTTTGGCGGGACACACACAAAACAACACAAACAAACAACACACACAAACCAAACACACACAATACACACAACAACACCACAAGTACCACACACCATCCCACACACACAGAGCAGCTGAGAAACGCTTTGAGTGCACATTTACTTACCGCAAATCGCGGCCTTTCACGCAATTATGACCTTGCACAAGCACATCACGCTGGCTAGAACCTTAATTGTGCTGCACTAAAAATACAAAATTAAAATGTTATTATTATTCCTTTGGTCGGGGCGGGGGGCTGGTGTTGTTAAGGCGGCCGCCGCGCTGGGGGAAACACTGATGTTAGAATCATGCAGGTAGATGCATAACCAATGTGTCATATATAACAATATTCTATCTTCCTTAATGGGTTAGGGTCAGGGGGGTTCTCATGGTCTTTAAAATAATGTTCATTGGTTAAAACCAATTATTATACTATCTATGGTTAAAACGCAAAAGTGACATTTTCACTTTTGAATAAATCAAAATCCCTTCCAAGTAATGTCCAGTAATGTTGCCTGTGCTGCCGGCTGCATGCTGTTGAAATGTGATATTGATAGACAGAAATAGAGCTCTCTCTCTCTCTCTCTCTCTCTCTCTCTCTCTCTCTCTCTCTCTCTCTCTCTCTCTCTCTCTCTCTCTCTCTCTCTCTCTCTCTACACACTCTCTCCTCCACTCACTCGCTCGCACACCCTACACACACACTACACACTCACACACCCACACACACACACACACACACACACACACACACACTATAATGTTTTTGCTTGCTGAGTGAGTTGAGTGAGGTTTACAGGGGCCATGTTTCTCACCTCTTATCTCGTCTCATCAGACTGACCTTGTTATGTTAGCATAAATCACAGCAACAGCAACCGCTGCTACACACAAACATGAACTTACCTCCCGCTGTGGCTCTCTCCTCTAGCTGTGTTTGCCTCATAATAAGTTACCTGATTTTCTACTAAAATAGGTGGTAGCCTAGTAGAGAAAACCTTGAAAGGACCTCTCCAGAATTAGGAATATATGCATAATGTAAATAGTTTGACTGCACTACTTTCACTTAAGTAGTACACATATGTTGCTCTTCTATTACATTGTACTGGCTCTACTCTACTTGCTTTTGGGACTAGGTCCTCTTCTGGAGATTCTTTTCCATTACAAGATAGTAGCATACCTCTTATAATATGTCCATGCATACAGGGGTTGACACTAACGGTTGCCCGCTTGCCCAGGGCAACTGAAAATAATGGTTATTGTTTATTGTGGATCCCCATTAGTTGATGCAGAAGCAGCAGACTAGTCTTCCTGGGGTCCAATTACAATCTGAACACACAAACAACAAATCATCACATTCATTCAAATACAGTAAAAGTACAGTGACAAGACTACAAAGACATAACAACAGGTGCAAACAAACAAATAAATGGCCATCTGGGCGCCTCAGAGCGCGCAAACACCCACATCAAAACACAACACATAGAGCGCAAGCCAAGTCAGAGTCCCGAGTTCATATTTAACATAAATAAAATAGGATTTGATTTCCCTCTTCACAGGTATAACACGAATATGTGAAGGGAGTACATTCCACAAAGACATGGATCTATAGAAGGATGTCCTCCTCATTGCATTCCTTCTACAGTGTGGGAGCACAACTTGTCCTGATGTTGCAGATCTAGTACCGTATGAATGTAGCCTGGCTCCGCCCAGCCCGCCTACTTCCGGCCAAATTTCATTTTCCCTTCAGTAGTCAGTTTGGGTGTACAGCGCATTTCCCAGATTTTCCGGAGAATCTACAGTCGTCCAATCAGCGAACAGAGCGAGTGGCTGAGAACGATGACGTTTAAGTCGCGCTCCAGTTTCAGTTGAATGCTGCGTTCCTTTATACTCGGAAGAAGGAGATTTTCGACTTGGTAGTTCCGAGTTCCGGTCTGTGTTCCAGTGCATCTGCTTGCGAAAGTATGGTCGCCTAAAACCTTTCTCGTCCAAATAACTAAACGTTAGGCTCTAACAAGTTACTGTTGCCAGGTACCGGTAGACAACAATATGTAGTGATGTCGGAAATTTCCGAGTTCCCTGTACAACTGGAACGCACCGTCAAAAGCCGGCTCATGACGCACGTGACGATCAAACGTGATGCGATTGGTTGGCTAATCCAGAGTGGCACTGGGCAGATCCAATAGTTTTAAACTTCGACAGACACCCGCCTCCAAGTGAGTGAACGTTTGCCAATTACAGCACTTCCAGACCTTCTGTACATGAAATGAAGTACGATGGTCTGGTTGGACCAGGCTAGTATGAATGAGCATCAGAGCAGAAACCAATTTCATTAAAGAAAGCTCTACACTGCGTGCACAATTATTAGGCAAGTTGTATTTTTGAGGATTAATTTTATTATTGAATTACAGTTCTCTCGGTCAATCCAAAATGTTAAAGAACCTAAACCTGAATGTTTACGAAAGTAAAAGTGAGGTTTTGTCTTTCTTATGAAAATATATATATGTTTTGCTATTATTAAGCAACTATTAGTATGCAGAATTATTATGCAACTAAATAAAAAAACTAAAAATTTTCCCATCTCACTTGTTTATTTTCATCTGTTAAAGTGAGAATAATAAAACAACTCAAAATTTACAAATAAAAATTTCCAATGTCAAAAAAAAAAAATTGTGTTGAGGAATGAAGAGAAATGGGGAAAGCCAGTGCTGCTTTGTCTCTGTTGTATGTGCAGTAACAGCTGAACTCAGGCGCAGGCTGACAGCCATACAGTGTTGTGTTGTGTGTGTGTGTGTGTGTGTGTGTGTGTGTGTGTGTGTGTGTGTGTGTGTGTGTGTGTGTGTGTGTGTGTGTGTGTGTGTGTGTGTGTGTGTGTGTGTGTGTGTGTGGTGTGTGTGTGTGTGTGTGTGTAAAAGGCTAAATCAAAGTGTGGTGTAGTGCCTTTGAACTGTCAGACTTCCTCTACTCATTAATGTATTCATGACTGTGGCTCTGTCTCTCCTCTCTGCCTGGCTTTATCATGGCTCATCTTTTGCTTTTCCTTTCACTAATATCTTTCATCCAGTTATTCATCTCTCTTCTTTCTCTGTTTCCTCTGTATATGGTTAACATTTGGTTTATAGTATTTTGCTATATAGGCCAGGCAAAAAAAGACCAAAAATAGAATAAATTGTAAAATTATTTTTTTCAGCTAAGATAATTTCTATGAGGTGTCCAGAACAACATACTAAAAGTCCTAAGAAATCCTAGTTGAGGAAATGTGTTTAATTCTCATCAATCCGAGATGTGTACCAATAAGGCGAGACACCAATAAATCCCAATAGGGCTATTTTTTTCCTTTAGTCCTATCAAAATTAAACTTTACACAATGAAAGTATCCAAGAAAAAAAAAAAAGTTGTATTACAAGTTTCTTTGAAAATGAATTTGAATATGCAAATGAGCTATACACTAATTATCTATCTATGAGCTATACACTAATCGTACTATCGTACTAATCTAATCGTTAACTCGACGTCATTGAAAATGAGGGTCACCCCTCAATTGGTCTCTCGAGGATAAATAAAAGTTAAATAAAATGAAAATGACATCCCTACTCCTGAATCCTGCATATCCTCAACATTGAGGTTTGTGGCAACTCAAGCTCTGCAGTATGATGTGACCCCTGTTCTGACGTTCAACCAACCCCTTCTGGAAAGCCTTGACCATTATAAGTTAACTTCATACAAATGTTTTACTTTTCATTTGGACTTTCATTGTGTAAAGTTTTAATGTGGTAGGAGTAAAGGTAAAAATGAAGCCTATGCGGATATATTTTGGGTAGCCTATATTTGATTAGTGTATAGCTCATTTGCATGTTAAAATTCATTTTCAAAGAAACTTGTAAGACAAAAAATGGTGTATCACAAACCATGCAAAGCACGATGCAGATGTGCTCATTGTCCAAACTGCCATTGCCTCTGCCAGAACAAAAGACACAGTCTCAGTAGGTGATGACACAGACTTGTTAGAACTCTTGTTGCATCATGCTGATCTGAATGCACACAAGCTGGGGGGAATCTAATTCCTGAGAGGCACCTGTTATACCCCTGGCAGGTAAGCCAGGCAGTTTTTCAGGTTAGAGGCCAGTCTAAAAGCAGCATCGCCATCACCCATTGGCAGTAGGATGATTGGATATTCAATAAATGTGGAGCTCATGTGCATATTCAAATTAATTTAAAAAGAAACTTGTAATACAAAAAAAGTTACTTTTCAAGTTAAAACTAGTAATTCGCCATTCGTGTGGAGTAGGAAGTAGATTGTATTCATGTAATTGTGTGAAGCTCATTGCATATTCAAATTCATTTTCAAAGAAACTTGTAATAGAAAAAAATATTTTTCATGGATACTTTCATTGTGTAAAGTTTCATTTTGATAGGAGTAAAGGAAAAAAATAGCCCTATTGGGATTTAGTGGGTCTCGCCTTATTGGCACACATCTCGGATTGATGAGAATTAAACATATTTCCTCAACTAGGATTTCTTAGGACTTTTAGTATGTTGTTCTGGACACCTCATAGAAATTATCTGAGCTGAAAAAAAATATTTTACAATTTATTCTATGAAAAACGCTATTTTGCCTGGACTATATAGTGTATTGTTATCACATGAATTATAGGATGAAGAATTCTAACTCACTTAACATTCATTTATTAGGATGTGACGTATGAATCAGATTCTTAATAGAAAGAGAGCTGTTCTACTGATATTAAAATGTGTGTGTCCAATTCTTACGGTGCTGTTGTTAACCATGTTGTGTGTTTTGTGTGTGCAGGCCTTTAAGCCAGTGGTGGGGAAAAGCCTTCTGTCACAAGTAACAGCTGTGGAATTCTTGTTAGACCGACAGCTGGACTTCTTGTCTGACCATTCAGCCTACCAACCATACCAGGTAAGAACTCTTTTTAAAGCAAATAGAATGGGATCTTTGGAGGTGTGCCAGAAGCCAGCTAGCTTAGTTTACCTGTTGTGTTTATGTGAATATTCTGCTGGCTAAAAAAAAACTAAAAATACAATGAACCTGGTTGTCTGTTGGCAGATGTACACATTGTAGCTTGATCTCATTTGCTAATTGAGAATGATTCAGCAGCAGCCATGGACTGCTGTTGGCCCTGAAGAGTAGCCAGGGTCAGGCACTGTGTTCACTATGGATCTGACTAGCAGGTTTTACTGTGAAAATAAAGCCAACATTTCAAGCTGTTGGTCTTCTTGAGTGGTTCTACCAATGACTGCTTGCTACTGATCCATGAGTAACACATCCACACACATTAATACACACACATGATAGATACGGTAGCTTCACAATTGGAAGATATAGACAGGGATGTATCCTTTTGTTATTGGGCTGTGTGTGATGAGGAGAGCTAAGTGAAGTGGTGTGTCAGTGTTGAACACAGCCTGTGTCATTGTGCTGGCTTGGACACTGTGTCCCACTCACAGGCTAACACATGGACTGACTGTTGTACACTCTCACCGTCACTCATCAGTTTGTGCTCCAACTTCAGATGTCAAGAGAGATTCTATTATTATTCTATTTTTCTATTTTGTCTGCAGACAATCAGAAGTCAGATCCACTGTTTCCATGTTGTCTGCTTGTCTGGGGACTTTGAGTCTGTGCAGTAGATTATGTGGCTATACACTGACTGTGTCGCAGCTGTTTTTATGAGGCTATTGATTTCCTGTTCACATATGTCTGACATGTTTATTGTTTATGGAAATAGAAATGTTTTAAATGAAAGCTACATTTTGAATTAGTTTAGCATATTATGCATACTGTTTATGCCTAGGCTGCTTTGTTTTCTGATACCTGTAGAGGTCTGTGGGCGGGCTTTACGCACCACTCAGGTACTTAGGACAGGTGTGTGTATTGTTTTGATGAAAAACGAAGTGTCAAGGGAAAGAGGCCGTGGGTTAAAAAAGTCTTTCGACCGCTTATTTTAGTTCACTCGCTGCTTTCAATGATTTATTCGTTTGCCAGTATATTTTCCTTTATTTAGAAGAAAGTTTCGTTCCTTTTTAAGCTGTAAAATAAATACAATCATTTTTTGAAATCGCGAGTGCTTGGAATTGTTTGGAAGCGAGTTGAGCTACCTCGCCTTCTGTACCCACGGCTGAACGAAGAACAGCCGAGACAGACTGTCATGATAAGCTTCCACTAATGTTCCACAATGTTAACATGTGATGAACAATGTAACATTGTATTCTTATGGTAAGAGCTTAATGGCTTTACATGAAGTTGCCCTGGATTAGTTATTTGTAGCTGTACTATCATCACTAGGGATGCACATGACTAGTGGGTTCAACCTTTAAACGTGTGCTGCTTCACTAGTCGGCACCAGATACAATCATATGAAAAAGTTTGGGAACCCCTCTCAGCCGGCATTATAATTGACTCTGCTTTCACAAAAAAAAGATAAAAGTGGTATGTCTTTAATTTACCATGAACAGCTAAGTACTGGGATGTTTTCCAAACAAAGATTTTTTGAAAAGCAGTATTTGGTTGTATGAAATAAAATAAAATGTGAAAAACTGGCTGTGCAAAAATATGGGTACCCTTGTGGTTTTGTTGATTTTAATGCCTGTAACAGCATGTAAAACTGATTACTTTAAACGCAAAGTTGGTTGGATTATGTTGTTAAGCCTTGAACCTCATAGAATTGTCTGTTTAATCATGAGAAAATGTATTTTAGGTGCCTAAATGCAAGTTGCACTTCTCTTTGACTCTCTGCTGAAGTGAGACAGAATGGGATCATCAAAACAGCTCCCAAAAGATCTTAAAAACAAAGATTATTCATTGTCATGGTTTAGGGGAAGGCTACAAGAAGCTTTCCCAAAGGTTTCAATTGTCAATTTCTACTGTAAGGAACGTTGTCAGGGAATGGAAGGACACAGGCACAGTTGCAGTTAAACCCAGGTCTAGCAGACCAAGAAAAGTACAAGAGCGGCATATGCGGCGGATTGTGAGAATGGTTGCACACAACCCACAGATCACCTCCAAAGACCTGCAAGAACATCTGGCTGCAGATTGTGTATCTGTACATGGTTCTACAATTCAGTGCAATAATGCCGGCTGAGAGGGGTTCCCAAACTTTTTCATATGATTGTATACTAGTCCATTAGTAATTCACTTCCCAGTGCGTGGACTTGAACATTAAATGTGTGAGACTGGACGTGTGTATACAAAGTGTGGATTAGTGAAAGGAGAGCCCAAACAAAACTAAAAGGTTTTCTTGCCCGCAGCAAAAAGGCACAGCATCTGTATTTAATCACTCATTTCTAAGCCGTCCTTTTTCTTTTCTCACTGTCAGATGCAATTCATGCAATAAGCAGACCGTAGGACAACACTAAGGTTTAAATAGAACACACCTAAACTAACTCTCTCTGCCTTGACAAAGACCTCTGACTGTGATGGCTTCACACAGTGATCCATGTGTGTAAATCCTCCCGGTACGTGTGTTTTATGACGGAGACATCTTAATACTTCACATTACAACTGTATTTAAATGAACGGCTTGATGTTCTAGATTCTAGAAGAACGTTAAGGCTCCTAAAAGGTTTGACCTTATAGTTAAGTGAAGGTCTTCAAGTATTGAGGATTATTCATTCAGCCTTAGTTTGCGCTGTCACACATTGGCGGGATATGAACTGGTTATTGTATATTGTGAGCCCTTCACCTGTGTGTGACTACTGAATGAACCCATCCTACATCACTAGATCTAGCTCTAGAGCACCAAGCCTCTACCAAATACAATCTTAGTTGCAATCCTTAAATGAATATTCTAGAATAAGTTGCAGCGATATGTAACATTAACAATCCTTTTCAAAATGCAACAGCCACTTGTGAAACTTTGCACACTTGGATATTTATTATATTACACATTTCTGTGTTTTTACTTTTCTATACCGCCTGGTTTTGCCTTAGTTTTTGCACTACTTAGAATGTATTCATTCTATATATTACTTTTCTTTTCACCCTTTTGTACTTATTTCACTGTGGGAGAGAAATATATTTTAGATTCCTCTGGAACATCTTGCTGAAATTGACAATAAAGTTAACTTGATACGCCAGTCTTGTATGTCTGTCGCCCTCCAAAGGGTCAAGGTCTCTCCTTGTCCACCATTTCATTAGATTATAAATGATATCTCATGTTTAGATGTGTCCATGTTTGGATAGTGAGCTCCTCTTCAAAACACAAACACTACCCAATCACTAAATGTAGCCAGACTGCACACTCAGAACACACACACTCTCACTTGTACACTTTATAGTATCCACGTAGCAGTGAAGCTGCAGCTGTCTGAAGTGAAGGAAAGTGGAAGCCTGTTGTCCTGGCACTACTGACTGCAGAGCACTACACACTCTCTCTCTCAGTCACACACACACGCACGCACGCACGCACACACACACACACACACACACACACACACACACACACAGATTCCACCATTCTTAAATAACACATGGCAACACAGAGCTGCCTATTCTTTTTTAACTGCACAGTGCAGTGAAAACAGTGTGGCTCTTTCTCTCTCTCACACACACAGAGCAGTGAAGCTGTAGCCACTCCCCTCTCTGTTATTCCAGTTGGACAGGAAGACCAGAGGGAGGAAGAGGAGGGAGGGAGGGAGGGAGGGGGCTACAATCTGTTTGGCATAAACTGTACAATGAAGTCACTGTTTAGTGGGCCAACCCAGCCCTGTGTGTGTGTGTGTGTGTGTGTGTGTGTGTGTGTGTGTGTGTGTGTGTGTGTGTGTGTGTGTGTGTGTGTGTGTGTGTGTGTGTGTGTGTGTGTGTGTGTGTGTGTGGTGTGTGTTGTGTGTGTGTGTGTGTGTGTGTGTGTGTGTGTGTGTGTGTGTGTGTGTGTGTGTTGTGTGTGTGTGTGCGTGCGCATGTGTCTGTGTGTGCGTGTGTGTGTGCGTGCGCATGTGTCTGTGTGTGCGTGTGTGTGTGTGTGTGTGTGCGTGCGTGTGTTTAGTTTGTGTGTGTTTAGTGTGTGTGTGTGTGTGTGTGTGTGTGTGTGTGTGTGTGTGTGTGTGTGTGTGCATTGCAGGCGTGTGTTTTGAGGCTGAGGGACAGGGGGTGGAGAATCATCTGTTAGTGCTGACTCAAGAGTTTGACCAAACTCCACAAACAGAAAACACATAGATGAAAAGCAGCATTTAGTTTTGGAGTTGTGCGTCCATCCGGGTCATTCTTGTCCACTCTGACTCAAGGATGAACTGAATACATTTTGGAGTTCGCTAATGGAGCTTTTCCACTGCGTGGTATCAGCTCAACTCACATTTTTGGCGTTTACACCGCAAAAACATGGTACCTGGTACCTGGTAGTGGCTGCTTTTTTGGTATCGCCTCGCTCTAGGTTCCAAGCGAGCTGAGCCGATGCTAAAAGGTGACGTCGGCAGACTGCCGGCTACTGATTGGCCAGAGACTACCGGCTTCATTCTGTTGTATTTACTTCCAAACTGTCCGGGACTTTTCGAGTGTATTTTGTCTCGCCGCGTGCAGCCTTCTCTGGCTCTCATTCATTTGATTTGCATCACAGATCTGAAAAAAACATAATGTTGGTTGTTGGGGATGTTACTTAAAACATACTGTGTACACGACACAAGAGGAGACATGTAGGGCAGCTAGCAGCTATATAACCTAGTTAGCCTGTGATACCTTCTTTAAAGCATTGATGCCTGATGCTGCACAATGCAACATGTTCTGTATCTCCTGTCTGTCGCGCAGCACCAGGCATCAATGGGTTAAAGCATTGCCTACCAAAGACCTTTTTCCCATAGTTCCAAATGCATGCGTCATAAGTCAGTGTTTTTATTGAGACACTAGGCAGTTGAGCAGCCTTGTGTGATAGAAGCCCCTGCCATCAGTTCCTCAACAATGAACCCCATGTCAAAGTCTAATAGATCTAGCATGATGGGACAGTTATTGCTTGATTGTAGCATGCAGTACACCTGTGTTATAGCTTTTGCATTCCTTATATTACTCCACTCCACTTTATTCAGATTACTAATTCAATTTGTCACTCATCTATACATACTGGCCTCTTTATTAGGTAGACCTTGGTAGCGTCGGGTTCAATCCCCTTTGGCCTTGATTTCTGGCTTCATTCTTTGTGGCTTGGGTTCAATACAGTGCTGGAAAGCAGGATGCGTTGAACTTCAGATCGCTGCTTCATAGTAGTGGCCTGTACCTAGTGCATACTGCATACTGTACCTCCCATACCTACATAGTGCATACTGTACCTCCCATACCTACATATAGGGCTGTGCGATATGGCGATATATATCGTCTGACGAAACAAAAACGTCTATCGTTTCATTTTATGCAATATCGTTTATTTCGTTATGTTGCAAATCCCACTCTTTAGGACACAAACTATACATGTAGCTCGCAGTTAAGTTACTGTTAATTCAAACCGAAGATTTCCTACTGCGTAACTTCACATTAAAAGCCTTTAACTGGTGAAATGTGAGGAATTAAAGTTAACTTTGACTTTTATTTTGAAGCAGAAACACTTGGCGCTTCCTAGTTCCTGGCCCTGCTGCGCTTCCATCACACTATTTCCAGCTGACTGCACCAGGCTTTTCTCGCTTGTGTGATAATCAAAGTTAATTTCGGACACTGAAACCCATCGGTAACAGACCTGTCGGTGCTTGCACCATGGGGAGAGGATCACATATCCCCGCTGACAGAGCAGTCGAGCCGGCGTTACCCGGGCAGCGCTCGACCGGCTCGCGGGGGATAGCAGCCGAGCTAGCGAGCTGTTATCCCCGCGGGCTGTCGCGCGCTTCCCGGCTTGCAGTAATGCGCGGCTCGGCTGCTCTGTCAGCGGTGAGAAGCTCCTGCGCTCCCCGGGGCGCTCACCCTCACCGCGTGGTGAATTTACAAGCCACCGCAGCCTCAGCTAAAGAGGATAGCTCCATTAGGCTAATGAGTTAAGCTAAGGAGGAATCCACCAATTCAGTCAATTCTGTGCCCTGAAACCCCACACGGCACAAAACTACTCAAATGTCACATTTGCATTTTCTATTTTGTTGAATGCTTAAATTTGCGTTTGAATTAAAGCAGAAAATAATCAATATGGGTAAATACTTTATTTGTTGAGAATTTTATTATTTATATGACATTTTTATATTTATTTATTAATTGAATTAACAGAAAATATGTTATATCGTCATATGTATCGTTATCGGGAAATTAAATTCCTATATCGGGATATGAGATTTTGGTCATATCGCCCAGCCCTACCTACATAGTGCATACTGTATCTCCCATACCTACATAGTGCATACTGTACCTCCCATACCTACATAGTGCATACTGTACCTCCCATACATACATAGTGCATACTGTATCTCCCATACCTACATAGTGCATACTGTACCTCCCATACATACATAGTGCATACTGTACCTCCCATACATACATAGTGCATACTGTACCTCCCATACATACATAGTGCATACTGTATCTCCCATACCTACATAGTGCATACTATATCTCCCATACCTACATACTGCATACTGTATCTCCCATACCTACATAGTGCATACTGTACCTCCCATACCTACATAGTGCATACTATATCTCCCATACCTACATACTGCATACTGTATCTCCCATACCTACATAGTGCATACTGTACCTCCCATACCTACATAGTGCATACTATATCTCCCATACCTACATAGTGCATACTATATCTCCCATACCTACAGTGCATACTGTACCTCCCATTCCATCAGATCCCATAGACGGGCTTTGGGATTGAGATCTGGTGAAGGGTGAACTCATTGTCATGTTCTACAAAGCACTTTGAGATGATTTGAGCTTTGGGACATGGCGTGTGATATGAACGTAGCCATTAGAAGATGAGGTACTCTGTGTTCATAAAGGGATGAATATTTTCATCAACCATACATAGGATTAGGGGCCCAAAGAGTGCAAAATATATCCAACACTACATTCTATATTCTATATAGTATGTAGAAAAAAGATTTAGGATGTCCTGATTCTTGAGGCCAGATTTAGGATGGTTAGAAGTACCCGGATGTCCTACTTCTTCCGGCCAAGATTGTTAGTGGTGAAAACAGCATCTTATTTGGGCGATTCTGACCCAAAATCCGGTGCGCACGTGAAGTGACGTCACATCGACGGAGCCTCCATATGAAAACAACGGGGATGCGACGGATATAAAAGCAAGAGGCAAGATCAAGGCGCAATGTTATGATGAAATAAATAAGTAAAAGTATGTCCCAATAGTATGCCTACTGCATCCTAACTAGATTATTTTTATCGTCAGATGTAGTATGTAGAATAGAAAAAAGAAGGAGTATGATATTCGGAACGCAGGGTGAGTCATCTCTACACTAACCATGACTACAATGTTCACTGCTCTCCACATTATACATTCAAAGTCATGTTGAAAAAGTATTCCATTGTTGTTTGAATGAATAGTATGTAACTTTATACAGCAGTTGGTTCTGAGCGAGTGATTTGATTGGACGAGAGACCTTCTGAGCGTTCTGAAGGAGTGCTGATATTAGCGAACAACATCACTCGGACTTTTCACCAAACTGTAGACCAACTGTCAAAATCACTCCGCGGCTCACTGATGAGCCGGAGCTTCACTTGTGTTTTTTTTTTTTTTTTTTTTGCTTCACTTGTGTGTTATCTGTGTGTGTGTGACTCAGGTTGACTGTGGCGAGTCTCTCCCCTGTGAGAGGGCATCGCTGCCCAGTGTTGCCAACTTAGCGATTTTGTCGCTATATTTAGCTACTTTTCAGCCCCCCTGGCGACTTTTTTTTCAAAACAGCGACAAGCGACAAATCTAGCTTTTTTTCTGGTGTAATTGGTGACTTTTTCGCCGAAGCAAATATCACTTTTAACGCTTCTCAACGAGCAGCGGGAGCCTCCCGGCCCGTCCCCCATCACAGAGCACTGACAGACGGCCGCTCCTCGCGCAGCAGTCCCTCCCAGCTGCGGTCAGAGCAGGATATACACCTCTCTGCTCGTGTTCCGTTAGCATCACTATTAGCAGTTAACAGCTTTTCCCACCTCTTCTACAGTCTACGAGTAGTGCAATTCAAAATGTTATGCAGTGCTTTTTTAAACCATGAGCATGTAGCATGTATGATTACTGCTAGACTTAACAGCGCAGCATAGCTTTAGCCTAGCCTACCCTAGCTTTCCCACCTCATTGTATAACGTTACTTCCCCCGGGCCGAAATACACTCATAAACTCTGTGAAATGAAGCGTGGGGGTTTGGATTGGGCAGCGGACCTTATTACCAACTAGATTAAGATCCGCCGTTCCTTTACTTTGGTGATTTTAACAGTTTTAATGTTACCAAAGTAAACACTGCAGGACGAGCTAACTCCGAGTCCCGTCAAGTTGTTGCTTAGCAACGCGCTCCGCTCTGACTGCTGTTGTCGGACTATTTTGTTGGCGGAAGCAAATACATTCTTAAATGATTAAAGATAACATTTTAAAGTTAACCTGTGAATTTCAGTTGTAAAACTGCTGTTAAAAGCAATAGCACACTCGAGGTCGCAATGTTGTCGCTGTATATCAGCACTGCTGTGTTTCTCTTCGGCACTCGGCCTGCGGCCTCGTGCCTACGACCGAATCACAGCAGTGCTGATATACAGCGACAACATGCTCCCTCTCGTGTGCTATTGCTTAAAGAGGACCTATGATGCTTTTTGACTTTTATGACCTATAAACGTTGTTATGATGATTCATAGTCATGCTTAACCATCCTAAATTATCAAATAATGACTTACATGCATTTCGACGTATTCCCTGCTGACCGTCTGGGGTGTCTGTGCAGAGCGGTGCAGAGCACTAAACACTATTCTAGCCAGTCGAGAAGTCACGTGTTCAAGGCGGTCTACCCGGTCATAATTGTTGACGTCACGTATTTTCACCACGCGGATGTTTCCATGTATGGTAATGCTGTCACTTCCCTGTTCGCGTCTGCCTCGCGCGGTTATAGGTCCATGCTCGCGCTTCCCGCCACTGAAAGTGTTCCGGAAGGAAGGTAACCAATCACAACGGAGCTGGGGTTTGCAGGAGGGGGGAGGGGAGCGGAGATCAGGCGGAGATGGCCGAAGCACAGCCGGAGGGAGCGTAGATGCCCGAAGCACACACACTCAACTGTTGACAGGACGTGCTGGATCGCCAAAATAAGAGAAAGAGCTTCCCGAAAATCTACATAGTTTTTTGTGATGTGATTCGTGTCAGGTTGCTCTATAGCAGTGTAAAACAAGAAATTAAGACCAGAAAAGTAGTATAATAGGTCCTCTTTAAGTAAAAACACATTGATATGACAGGAAGTGATATATCAAAACAATGTCCTTAGCAACAGCCTGTTACCCATAGCAATAATGAATTATCCTTCATAGGGGTCCATTATTAGGAAATATCAGACCGAAGAATGCCGTGATTGACCAATTAGAACCCAGCATTTATCCAGGCCGTGTAATAAATCTTTATAGTTTGTTGACACACTCACACACTCTGTCTCTTTGTTATTCTTGCTTTGCTCTCTTACTGTCTCACCCTTTGTTTCCTAACCCTTCCCCTCCTTCATGCTGACACACTCCTATATTCACTACAGTGTCATGTTACATGGACATCTCATATGCTTACACACACACACACACACACACACACACACACACACACACACACACACACACACACACACACACACACACACACACACACACACACACACACACACACACACACACACACCTGTGGTGTCAGTTGACACTCATGCTAGATAATATGTCTGAAGTAAAGACAAAACTCTGAGTTTTTCTCTGATGGACAAAAAACAATCTGTATGACTTGAGAATAGAGCTGACTGGATTGCTTTGGGGGTTCAGTGTCTTTCCCAAAGAGTAGGAGATCTGATCTGTGTTCAGTGGACCACCCCAGATAGCATCCTACTGCAAGTTGATTAATACAATCTAAAGTAGTATTCTTTAATTCAAATAGTTTTTAGATGTTTGAATGAATATGCAAATGTGCATCTCTTTAAAATCCTAACATCTAGATGTTGGATAAAGCCAGAGTGTAACTCTTTATCTCAGTTTGACAACATACAGTATTTTGGATACAGCTTACAGCCTTTTTTAATTTTTTTTTAATAAATTCAATACTTTTTACAGGTCTTAAAAAAGCATTCAAGGTGTCCATTATGTAACATGTCACATTAACAACACATGAACAAATGCTTCTGTAATAACCTTCAGAACAGTGCTAAGAATGAGCATTGAAAGTTTAGCTGATGTAAGTGCTTCAGAAGAAAAGGTTTAGTAAAATGAACAACTTAGGGGTTGATCTACTAAACGTGTGCACGTATAAAACGGAATTTCACCCGCAAAAAAACATTCAAACAGATCTAACGTTTGTTCACTGAGGTCTGCGTGTCAAATAACATGCACTGTCCATCTAGTACTTTTTGCGTTAATGAAGATGCAAAAATCAGGCGTTTCTTACCAAGAGTGCAACATTTGGGAGGAGTAGATTTAAAAGGTTTATTTAGCACTGTGTGCCTGAAAATAGTTGCTGCCGTTGTGATTGCGTCTTTATTTAATACGTTTGTAAAGCAGGTGTTAAACTGTTGCACACAGACGGCTGTTGAGAAGGACACATGACAAACAGATAAAGCTTTCTTTCTGCTTGTGTTACGTATGTTTGGATTGACAAACACAAATAACCCAGACATTTGGCCCATCCAGCCATGCCATTCTGGAGCCTTTGGATGAGTTCAGTCTTACTTGTAGCCACTCACAAGACACACAGTCACACCATACTTGCATAGATAAGGCTTGTTCTCACGTCTGGGTCCTTCCAGCGCAATGAGCGCACTGTCACTATTTCTGCTGGCGTCTCCCCAGCAGTTTGTCTACTGTCCAGAGTCCTTAATGTTATGTCAGGCAGGATGGACAGGTGTGCAGTCTGGATGCAGAATGAAGCCAAACAGGGCTTTACACGTTGCTGTAAAGGAGTGACTGTACTCATGTGAAACCTGTTATATTTGCCTAGGCTTTTTTATAAGCTATGTGTTATTGTGTTCTTCTTCTACTGTCCTGCCATATTCTCTTCATTTCATCAGTCCTTGTTGTCTTACCCACAGCATTTATTTCCTGACAGATACTCTCTCAGATCGTTTCTTTGAGTAATATTAATATTAATGGCTGTAGCTCAACAGTGTGTGTGTTTTCCTCTTCCTATAACACCTCTTATTCCATGGCATTACATTTCTCTTAGCGCTTGCTGTCACTCTGCTCTCTGTCCAAACACAGAAACCAGTAACACACGCTAAACCCTCATTTAGATGTACTTCCTCTAACATGTTTGCACCCGTTGTCATTTTCACATTTAATCGCCCCTAAACCAAAAGTGCAATATTTAGAATGCTCACGCAGGTTAGCCCTCTTTATATCTGAGTTTAGGAGATTAACCCCTATATGTTCATGTTGGACCTTTGATTTATACTAAAGAAAGAGAACATGTGTCGGAAGAAAATAGACAAAAATCTCCAACAGACAGACTAGGTCTGTTTTTCCTGCAGTTTATTCCTTTAAGCTGTTGATGTCCTGGATGACAACCCCTCCTGGGGGGCAGAGAGAGAGAAGGACAGAGAGACACTGTCACTGTGTGACTCCTGCAGCTCTGCTTTAACTCCTGCTTTTTAATTCTATACATTAAGAACTAAACAGATGATTTGTTTGCTGTGGTAATATACACGGTGGCCCAAAAGTTGGAAGATATTTTGTTCACTGTTTTAACCTTTGTTGGACAGTTTAGTGACAGTTACAGTAGATAGAGACAGAGTTGAAATGGGGAGAGAGAGAGAGGGGTTTGACATGCAGGAAAAGTCCACGGTTCATATTTGAACTGAGCCTGGAATCCCAGGAATCTAATATTTGTGACCTCTTCTCATGAAATGATTGTGACAATGTGAGTTATTCTTGACAGATAAAGTGTATCTCTTCTCAAAACTTTATTGATCAATCTCATCAAAACGTATCACAGTGAAAATCAAACCACAATTAACCTTTACAGACTGTGTATTCAGGTTTAAACACATTTAGGGTAAGCAGGCCATGGCATCTGCTGCTCTGCATCAAGACATTCTCTCACTGCAGCTGCCCTATGTGCTCTCTGGTTGTGGTCTTGCAGCCTTAAGTTGTTCCCAGACCCTTCTTTCGAAATTAAGTTGCACATTGAATTTGATTATAGCTAATGCTAATTACTGTTGTTTAAATGTTTTCACTGTTAACTTTTTACTGTTGAAATACGTCAAGGTTTGTAATTTATCCCAACCATGGCAGCATGTCAGTGGTCCAGTTTACCTGGGGGCAGTGCTGGTCTAAAGCAGCCATTCTCAAGCGTCGGCCCGTGGACCCATTTGTACCGGGCCTTGAAATATTTCCAGAATGCATTATATTTTTTTAAATAAATAAAGGGCGATGCCCAAGCCGACATTACTGGCAGCGTGATGCAACATTCAGCTCAGTAGTAGAAGAGAGACGATAAAAACAAACACAACAGTCAGTCAGTTATCATATTGACATATAAGGTGCTTGATTGATTCACCACGTCAACTCATGCACTGAGTAACATGACAGAAAACACACATAGCGGCCAAAGACTGGTTGATAGCAGCACAGGGATCCAGTAAAGATTCAAAGTCAGTCAAAAGATTGTGTATTTTATTGTAACGTCACCAGAATGCAGGAAACGATGTGTTTGAACCCCCAGACCCAACACTTTACCTTGGGAATAGATTCCCTGTTTTCAATTTCTCTAAAGGCAGGCAAGTAAAGTGTCAAATCTTTTTGCCTTTGTTGCACCTACTGCATATTGCTTATATAGGCCTACAACAAATACAAAAATTGTAAACTAACAACGGTGTAAGCCATATGTTTAAAAACAGGTACAAAATGCTATTCTGCATATTCAAATTTTGGCATTAAGGCAACTGGGCCCTGGATTTATTTAAATGAATATGCCGGTCCTTGAACCAAAAAGGTTGGGAGCCCCTGGTCTAAAGGCTTCTGATGAGACAATCTGCAACATGTACTGTTTGTATGTGTGAAGCACTGAACAGTGAAAGTCCCCTCAATAAATGTTTCAGAAATAAAATGTACAAAAAAGGCCAAATTCCCTTTCTGCCAGCTGTCCTACCACTCATTCACATTAGGGAATCAAAAAATCCAGCGCAAAGTTGCCCCCTTCCTATGCAAATGAGCCTCAAATACCACCAGTTATCAAAAATCAACAACACTAATTGCCACAGGCAGTTGTAGTGGTAGCTATTTGATACCTCTGAGAGCCTTGTTTAATTAAAACGCTATTTTGGTATTTGTGGTATAGTGGTTAGAGCGCATGGAAAAAGGCCAAAAGATTAATCTTAAAAAAAAACACTATTTATCTCTAATTACATTATCTGGGAAAGTATGTTGGAGGGGTGGGGGGGGGGGTGTGCATTGTGTACTAGTATCTGATTTAGAAATTAAACAGTTGTGATTAAGCTCAAGGTTATTCAATGGGGCTGCTTTATTACCAACACTGTGATCTGTGTGTACCAGCCAACCTGTGTGGATAGAAACATCACAATGAAGTGCTTCAGCTTGTCTTAATGAAACATGGTCTACAGTGGGCGTGTTAGAGCCGGCATGTCATTAGAGTCAAATCATTTTGTGGATACGTTGCTCAAAGGGGGCAGATTGCGGGTGCTATTTACTGTCAAATCACAGAGCTATTATTGCGCACAATCCATTGTTGTTGGATCTGGCCCATAGTTTTTATAAACCAAAAAAATAAATACTGGGCTGTTATATCAAAACTAACTATTTTGTTGAAAATAGCACACTGTGTGTAGATAAAGAGCAGGAGGAGAACAGAGCACTGATGGTGTGTGTGTGTGTGTGTGTGTGGTGTGTGTGTGTGTGTGTGTGTGTGTGTGTGTTGTGTGTGTGTGTGTGTGTGTGTGTGTGTGTGTGTGTGTGTGTGTGTGTGTGTGTGTGTGTGTGTGTGTGTGTGTGTGTGTGTGTGTGTGTGTGTGTGTGTGTGTGTGTGTGTGTGTGTGTGTGTGTGTGTGTGTGTGTGTGTGTGTGTGTGTGGTGTGTGTGTGTGGGGTGTGTGTTTGTGTGTGTGTGTTTTAGGATGAGTTGGAAAGTCCAAGCCCATTGTTAAGAGATAACCACCAACTCCATGAAGAGGTGAATGGCTGGCTCAAAGACCAGAAGGAGCAGGAGATTTTTATGCAAGGTAAGCTTTTTATTTCCCTCTTAAAGTGTGGCCAGTGTTACAATCTGTATCATGTTTATGTCAAATGTATTTGCTCCTCAAATTCTGTCTGCTCTTCTCATCACTGTCACTAGTGTGTCTTACAGTGTGGGCATTCTGCAGTGACGTTAATACTGCAGCAGTGATACAGTAACAAAGAGAACTATTTCATGTTGCTTCCAGGTCCCTATTCATTGAATGGCTACCGTGTCCGTGTGTACAGACAAGACTCTGCCACCCAGTGGTTCACTGGCATCATTACACACCACGACCTCTTCAGTCGAAACATGGTCGTTATGAATGACCAGGTACACACACACCCACCCAATCTTCTTTAAAATGTACTCAATAATATGTTTGCTAACATTTATTTGGGGATTTTCAATACAAGACCATCACAATATCTATTGTTTTAGTATTCAAATGGTATTTTAGATTTAGTTTTCGTTAAGTTTTTTGCTGTTGAGAAAAAGTTGTTGTGTGATAGTGAAAGCAGGAGGGGATTGGGTTGGCCAGTGTAAAGTGACTGTGGTGTGTGTTCAGGTGCTAGAGCCTCAGAACGTGGATCCATCCATGATCCAGATGACCTTCCTGGATGACGTGGTCCACTCTCCTGCTCAAAGGAGAGAACATTGGCATCACTAGCAGACGGAGGTCACGCTCCAGCAACAACAACAACAACAACACTGCCCATGTGAGTACACACACTTACAACACACAACACAGCTTACAATGGTACAGAAGAGGACCACACATTTTAGAATACACTAACTAAATAAAATGCAAAAATGAAGAAAATACACAGAATGGTCAAATTGAGTACATTATGAATATGAACTTTAGCTTTCAGTACATTCAACTCTATAGTCAGGGTATATTATCAGATTTTGGGCCAATCTGGGAATACATTCCTTACACTAGCTTTCTTCACCAATGTGTTTGTAAAGGTGTCTTAAAAAGTTGAAATTCAACTCCCCAAGAAAATCCATGAGAGCTGCTGAAAGTTGGGGTGCTTTATATAGTCCATGGGCCAGACCAGATATCGGTACCATCTACATTCTAGTTGTGATTTTATTATATCCCATACATCCCTAGAAGAGGTTTTGATGTGATAGACCTTTTATATTGGTAGCTTTTTAGTGGTTATCCCCTCTTACAGTATAGGCTATTGGAATGGAGACACTGCAGGTTAATAGGGTAACATTTTTAACTTACAGATATCATGATGACACTTGGCCAGTTGATTACTAACATTAAAACAATGATTTTTTACATTACACATTTTTCAGAAATGTTTGAATAAATATTAAAATTTGGTCATAAAAGCAAAAATTATTCCCTGCATAGCTAGCATAACTTTTACAACCATAAATGCCAAATAACAAGCGATTAGCCCGCTAGCTAAAGAAAGAAGCAGGGTGTCATATTGTATGGAATGTAAAGCCCACTGAGGCAAATGTCTATTTGTGATATTGGGCTATAAACTTAAACTGATTGATTATGATTGATTTGATTGATTTGATTTGATTTGATTGATTTGATTTGATTTGATTTGATTTGATTTGATTTGATTTGATTTGATTTGATTTGATTTGATTTGATTATGAATTTGATTTGATTGAAGAAGCTGAGCTAAACCGTGCCGAGCCGAGCCAGCACATTTTTGCCCCGACTTGAGGGCAAACATAAAGCTATAGGGTCACCCTACAACCCTTATGGTAGAACCCCTCACTTTGTTTCTATAGCTTCGTTTCCACAGAGCGGTGCAGTTTAGTTCGGTGCGGCTTAGCACGCTTTTATTTGCGTTTCCACTGATGGTGGAGCTACACACTGCAGTCCATTGATTGGCCCACAAAATAATTTCCACGTTAAACTGCTGTGTGTAGTCACATCGTCGAGAGTGAAGAGAGTCTTGAGTTTAGAGAAACATTTCGCTAGCAGCTCTCTGTTTATTGTGAAGTGGTTTTCCTCTTCATTAAATGAATCAGTGGGCTACACTGTGTCCCGCTGTTATGATGTCACCATAGTTACCTATCTGCCACGGCCAGCGCCATATTCTCTTCATTGTGAATGTATTTTTGTTTTGATGACATATTTCAGATGGCGGGAGGGCGACCTGGAGGGACCACTGGCAACACCCAGGTAGGCTACCGTACCACAACCATCAAATCCACAGGACACACTCTTCCCATATTGTTCTCAAAATCATTGAATATCTCCTCATGATCGGCTACCTGTCCTGTAAACAGCCTAGGCTCTGTAAACGGGCATGACGCTAGCTCTGTGGCCCCTTTGTTTATGTACCCTTTGTCCTGACTCCACCTCCAATCTAAAGTTATATACGGAAAGCAAAAGGTCTCAGAGAGAAGGCTCTAACAGAACAGTAAGTTGTTAGTTTTTGATAATGTATTTTGGCAGCTGTCTGTGAAATATTCATTTAAAGAGAAACTTCTTCTGGACTCCTGCCTGCACTGCCATCTGGTGGTTAATTGCTCTTTCACACACTTTGCTAGTACTGCATTTTAAAAGGTACAAAATGCTCCATCACTAGAGTTACCCGGTTATGCTTTTGCATAGTGTTGAGTAGCTCTTTAACCTCAAGCCCTAAATTGAATCTGATGTTCTTGCTGTATGTTGAAGTTGTAGTTGATTTGTGGGTTAGAGCAAACCCCCCTGTAGCCTCTTCATTAGTTTAAACAGATGAGACTCAGTGTGAATGGTTAGGACTACAGAGAGATAGAGAGACAGTGCTGCGCTGCTATCACTGAATATGATTGCACTACTAGGCTGACCAGGCAGTAAGCTCAAGGTGCCTGTCTCTTCACAAGGTTAACATCTACATAATAACAACCTACTGTTGTTCAAGATTCATACTAGACCTATCTGGCTCAGGGAATGCATGAATTCAATATGGGATGATATAAAGTCTTACTGTTTGTGTCTAGTTTTAGATTTGTGGGTAAATGGTTCCAAAGTTGTGCCCCCTTTGCAGAGAAAGCAGACTGGCCAAAAGATATCTTGTACATTGGGAAAAGACAATCACCACTGATTGAGGCTCATGTGATTTCCTTAGGAGAGCTCTGAGGCCTGACTCAGACAACCGTAGTGACACATGATTATTTACACATTTGAAAACAGTTTAAGTTTACTAGAATTCACTCTTTTACTAAATGTACTGCCTCAATGACTTCATTCTTTATCCGTACTTCAAATTCATCATGTACAGGCCTAATACGGATGGAGAAGCACATAGGAACAGTTTTCAACCGCCAGATATAATCCCTTTCCTTCCCCTAGACCTAAGACAAGTATGTCAGTGTGCATGAGCTAACGTATGACTTGATTCTTCCAGAGTCATTACACGCGAGCACAAGCCAACAGCCCGCGGCCCATCATGAGCTCATCAGGACCTAACCCAAAAGGTTCCCAGGGGACTATGACCTCCGCACAGACCCAATCACAGCAGAGCCAGCAGCCCGCCAGCCAATCACACAGCTCCCCTGGAGGCAGTGGGAGGGAGCAGAGGAACGCCCGCTCCAACAGGAGGAAAGGATCAGACAGCAGTGTTCCAGAGGAGGACAAGGAGGCCACAGGGAGAGGTAAGGACAGTCACCAGCAAACCATCTATGGATATGGCTTTGAGTCTTTGATAAAAGGACCACAGTTGTCTCATTGAAAACAGTTGTCCACTTATCCCTTTGGTGTACAACGTAGTTGTGTACAGGACCATACCTTTGGCATGTTTAGACATGAACAACACTGTTTTTAATACAACCTTTGGCCATCCTGATGTGTGCTAATCCAAAAAGACAGACAACCTTCCGTTATCCTTCTTCTTCTTGGACTGAAGTTCATTTATCAAACCTAGACACTTGAAATCCAGAATATGGCAGCTGTGTGCCTGTGTAGCTATAATGGTAGTGCAGATAGACACTTAGGTTTCCTTTATGGTCAGCACATCCCAGGATGAACAACAGCAAATGAGTGGTCCCCATGTATATGTTGTCCTCATGTAGGGTTCAGCATGCTAATGTAAATAGAAGAAGATGGATGCTAGGTAGTCTGAGTATCTAAACATGGCTTGGTTTCTTCTCTTGGTTTGTCCAGACTCCAAGTCAAAGACCAAGCAGGCCGTGAACAAACGCAGGAAGCTGGAGGAAGATGTTCAGAAGGCGGGTCTAAAGAGACTGAAGACAGACATGACCTCTGACCTATCAGAGAGCAGCGACTCAGAGAACACACTGGGCAAGAGGCCGGCCCACTCCTCATGCTCCTCTACCTCCTCTTCCTCCTCCTCTTCCTCCTCCTCCTCCTCTTCCTCCTCCTCAGAGCCCAACTCTGAGAACGAGCTCAAGACTCAAGCTGCTAGTGTTTCCCTTAAGGTGGAGGAGCAGGCCACTAAGATCAATGATTCCTCCTCTCCCATTGGCTGCCTGTCCCCATGGGCGGGGCTCCACACAGGAGAGGACAGTAAGAAGGCTGCAGTGAAGGAGACGGGCAAATTGATATCAAAGGAAGAGGAGGAATTGGTCGCGGTAACACAGATCACCCAGTCTCCACGGCAACAGATGCCTCTGATGCCAGACAGCGTCCAGGGCGGCATAATGGAAAGCAGCAAGAATTGTGTGAAAGGTACAGTGGACTGATCCTTATCCATAAAGCCTCATTTCCACGGAGCGGTGCAGTTCAGATCCACTGTCAGAAGCTGGGAAGGGTACCATAAATGAGCCAACTGTGCCACACCTTTTTTTGTTCCCCTATGGTTGGGGTACTAAGCCGTCCCAAAAGGGTGGAGCTACACACTGTAGTCCGTTGATTGGTCGACAGAATAATCCTTTATGTGTGAGAGATAAAGCGCTGTGTTTACAGTAAAATGGCGTCACGCTTCTCTTTGTTCATGTGTTACGTTTTTCTCTTCATTGAGTGAACCAGTGGCCTACATGGTCCTTTTACTATGATGTCACCATAGTTACGTAGCTGCCACGGCCAGTGCCGTTCAACAGCTGTGACTCATAGACTGTTTATACTCTGACTGTGGCGATCAGCGTCTGGCATAAACCCCACCTACCAAGTAAGGGTGCTGTCTGCAGTGGAAACACAAGCCAGACCTAGTGTTACTGTGTCCCACAGAACCGTGCCGTGCTGAACTGAAATGTGCTCCTTAGTGGAAACGAGGCTTAGAATTCTGGGGCGGCAGTGGCGAAGTGGTAGGGAGTTCGCCTCTGGTGTGCAGGGTCGGAGGTTCGATCCCCCGTCTCCCCGCCACATGTCGAAGTGTCCCTGGGCAAGACACTGAACCCCGAATTGCTCCCGATAGTTAGCTTAGTTAACTTAGCACCCTAGTGCTAAGCCTACCCTGCGTGGTAGCTGCTGCTATCGGTGTATGAATGTGTGTGTGACTGGGTGAATGTGTACAAAACAATGTAAAGCGCTTTGGGTCTGTGAATAACGGAGATAAAGCGCTATATAAATCCATTTACCATTTACCAATTCTTACAGTGTAATGTTTTTTTTAGCATCTCCTGGATCCCAGACCCCATCCTTGTCCCATCTCCACGGCGCTGCAGTGATAGAGATCACAGAGGAGGCCCAGGCCACGGTGCACCAGGAGAGCTCTGAGGCAGTGTCTGCTCTGCTGGCTTCTCAGGGGGCTGAGTCCACCTCCCTCTCCCCCTACCTGCCTCTCAACCCCTCCCCTGTCTCCTCTCCTCCTGTCCCCCCCTCTCCCTCTGCCTCTGAAGGGGGCCGCAGGATGGACACGGAGCAGCAGCTCATTGTGGGAGGGGGCTCCACAGTAGCCAGAAGCTCAGGCAACAAGATAGAGTTTGCTCCCTCTGAGGTCATCAGGTGAGAACGGATGGCTTTGAAATGTATTTCTTTGAGTGGTATTTTAAATGTAGAGCTGATTAGGATATACTAGAAGTGTACAGGAGATGTAACAGTCCCATCCAAGCATCCATTAATAAGATGCAGAGAGATGGGCTCACACAGGTAATCATAGAACTGGACTACATGCACTGTGATAACCTGGCTATTGGAAACATGCAGGGTGTCAGTAATCACTAATCTACCCCCTGGCCCGACCTCATTTAACCATATTGAACTGGTGTAGAGAAGCAAGATACAGCTTCTTGGTTTGTGTGTGTTCATATCTAAGTTGTGTGGCTGACAGTTCCAAAAGAGGACAGTCTGTAGTGACAGTGCAATTATTCCTTATTTTTCTGAACAGCAATTTTACAAGTAGTCAAATTTTCAGTGAAACTTATGTACATATTTTTATTGCTAAGAAAACAACTTTAAACACAACTTTACATTCTTGCTTCTGAATGTAATAATAATAATAATAAATAATAATAATAATAATAAATAGGCTGTCAAAACGATTACAATAGTTTTTTTTTTTTTTTTTTTTGCATTTTTATGCTTTATTGATAGTGTAGAGACAGAGGTGAAATGGGGCAGAGAGGGGAGTGACATGCAGAGAACGACCGCGGGCTGGAATCGAACCCGGGTCCACTGCTGGCCAAGGCCCATGGGGGGGACGCCCTACCAACTGAGCTAAGGGCGCCCCCTAACGATTACAATTGTTAATCAGATTAATCACAGGTTGCTATGGATTAATCATGATTAATCACGATTAATTCTACCATTCGAAATATTCCTCAAAAATTAATTGTATTAATTGAAAATCCAAATGATGGAGTTAACACTGAAAATGAATTATAATCAAACTAAAACATATGCTATCACACCATACCTCAATCTGGCTATCTCTTTGCTATGTCTTTGAGCAAATATAGGCTATAGAATGGCATTTATTTGGTGAATCTATAGGTTTTGCATTCCTGAATACAACTTGATTGCAGTCCGTGGTGTGTGTGTGTTTGCACATCCGACCACGGCCTAGGGGACTGTCAATTTGTGCCAGAAAGCAGACTTTATGTTGATCTCTAATCACACACACCTCTGAAAACTGCAGACGTTTGTGTCCTTGTGGGCTCTGAACAGAGCGGACAATGTTTCTCCTCCTGTTGCTTCGACAGCAACTGCCGCCGGCGACACAGACGTGGCCGTTAAACACGGCATGGGCTAGCGTGCTGTTGGGCCACGCGCAGCTACTGATCCTGGGTCAGCCACAACGTTAGAGTGACTGTAGTGCAGAGCCGGTGGGATGCACGGGCGGATCATTCTGCACATGTGTTCATTGAAAAATAAATGAATCACCATGCGTTAATGTTTGCAGCCCTAAATAATAATAATTGATAAACACTCAAATATGAATTATATATACAAATACAAAATACTCAAGAACACTTTGATAAAATCCAGAATACAACATTTGGAGTGGGAGTCAGCACGCTTTCATTTAGCAAAATAATAACAAGCATTAATGTGGTCAGAATTACTACATTAGCTCTCTGTTTTATGCACACATGGTTGAAATGTTTGAAATAACTCATGATTGTGATTGGAATACAGTTGATGTTCCCTCATCAAAGGAAGCAATGATTATTATAGTGCTTCAATAGAAACAATACATCATATTTATCTACCTATGTGAAATAAGAATGTCTGTGTCTTTCCTCAGGCCTGTCACGTCCATGACTGAACATGTGGTGCCGCTGGAGAAGGAGAAACCTGTCCTCCCTCAACATGTGTTTCATCATAATCTTCATAATCATCATCATCTTCAACACTCTGCGCAGCAGCCCCACTACCCCTCCATCCAGCCCTGCATGAAGTCTCTCTCTGAGGAGAGCAGGAAACACAAGATCAACCCCATCTTCCCCCCTGACTTAGCCAAGTCTAGAATGAGTCCCAACACCCCCCTCCACACAGCCCAGCTGGACTCCCTCAAACAGAAGCTCCAGCACCCTAACAACTCTCCATGCCATCCCTACCCCAACACGTCCCCAGCTGATCTTCCCAAGCCTAAACCCCCCCACCACACAGGACTGCTGGACATCTCCAGACCTAAACCCAACACATCCCCAGAGGTCTTTAAACATAAAATACCCAGGTACTCTGATACCTCCCCTCTCCCCCCTGGACGTTTGTCCTCTAAAGTAGACCTAGCAGAAGCCCAGCGCTCTGGTTTCAAGCCGGTGGTGGTGCGTTCGGACTCAGGTGTTCTCAGTACTAGCAGCAGCACCAAGAGCCCTTTGATCATTGATAAGAACGAGACTTTCACAGTTTACAGGGACCCGGCGCTGGTCCGCTCAGACGCAGAGAACTCTGCCTCTGCCAGCCTCTCCTATCTCCACCCCCACCTGCACACGCTCCACTCCCCTCCCCCTCACTCCCACCTGCTGCCTCCCCCTCACAGCTCAGCCCTACCTCACCCACACCTCCTTTCTCATGGAGTTCTTCCAGCCACGGCCTCTCACCTGGGGACACACACTCGGCTGGACTCCCCCTCTGGGTTGGCCCACCTCGCCCTGCCTCACCCAGCAGCACACCAGCAGCAGTTCTTACAGGTCTTGCTCCAGTTACATTAACAACTTTACTCTCAAAGATTGGTTTCAAGTCTAACTGTTGGGGGAGATATAGACAGGAGGGGAGTAATGTTGACTGTCAAATTGATGGGATGAATAGATGAGGGTTTATTTACACCATTGCGTCTAAAAGAATCTAAACAAATGTGTTTTTGTTCCAGGGTCAGGGCCCCCCTCTACTGGCCCAGGCTCACAGTGGGGCAGCAGGGCTGGGTCTGTACCCATCCTCTGGCAGTACCCCAATGGGACTCATTCCTCCTACCCCACAGGGCTCAACCTGCCCCCAACAGCTAAGTGGGTCCACCCTGAACATCCTGTCAGCGAGGCCTCTTTTAGGAGGGTAGGTGTATATATAATCGCCTGTGTGGAACTATGACATGCCATTGTTTCAGTTTTTTGATAGGTAAATAAATGTGTGTCTTAGAACACAGAGAAACATTGAGGATGGATTTAAAAGTGATTTTGGCATGTAGGAAGTAGTAGAGGATGAATGAGGAAAAAAACTACTCAGACCAAAGCCATGTGGATGGGCCTTTAAAGGAATAAATAGAATGCTCCAGTAGTTCAGCAGCAGTTCATCCAGGGTAACACAGGGAGACACACCACTCTCTCCCAGTCCCACACAGGCATACATAATGAGCATATAGATAGCTTTTAATTTAAACATAAATGATTATTATACTGTACTTAATACTTAATTACTAGATAATACTTTAAATAATCAGGCCATGCAAATTATATATTTTTGTACACATTTTAAACATATGGCGTGGTTAGTTTACAATTGTTGTATTTGTTGTAGGCTTATATAAGCTTAGCTATATGCACTGGGGAAGACTACTGAGCTGAATGTTGCATCATGCTGCCAGTAATGTCGGCTTGGGCATCGCCCTTTATTTTACCCCAACACAATGAAACAGGCCGTGGGGGTTTGCAGGGTCCGCTCATCTCTGTACTATGGACGTATTACCTGCTACTTCACACCCCATCCTCACACTGTGTCCATCAGATACATAGCCAGTGTCCAGAACCAATGAGCTGCCAAGCCATCACAAGGCTTCTGCTCAAAGAAACACATTTGATCTATTTATTTTTTTACGTTTTGGATGGAATAGGTTTGAAAAAAACAAACTTGGTGTGTGTTGATTTCACAGTTAGGTTGATGATTGAGTGAACTGTGAAACTGTGTGTGTTGTGTGTTCAGAACACAGCCAGTCCATGGCTCCACCAGGCTGCTGGTAGTGACAGTCTGGCTCTGCTGAGCCACCTTCCTGTCCGGCCAGCCAGCGCCGACCCCCACCGCCCCCCGATCAAGATCCACATGCACACAAGCCCTCCACTGTCAAAGACCAGCATGGACATCCATAAAGAGTGAGTAGAGAGAGAAGTAACATGTTAGCTTTGACAAGATGCTGAACTGGCTTTAGTTAAGAATGTAACATCAGTCTAACACCAACCAATAACATTTGTCTTTGTGTTTTATTGAGATGGTCGTAGTGCACAGCTGAAATCCACACTAATGACTTATACCTACTGACTCATAGCCTAAGAGGAAAGACAAAGCAAGAAAAGGACAAAAAAAGAGGGGGTTGAATCTCTGTTTAGAACCAGAGAAGCCTCAAATGAGCTGCCATTTCCATGTGGCGACACCTTGTTAAATGCCTGACTTGTCTGTGTGCAGAGATGGGGAGAAGAAAGGCTTTGCAGACCCCATGAGGACGTTGACATTGGCTCAGCTCAAACAG
Organism: Ammodytes dubius; assembly: GCA_026122265.1. Taxonomy (NCBI): domain Eukaryota; kingdom Metazoa; phylum Chordata; class Actinopteri; order Uranoscopiformes; family Ammodytidae; genus Ammodytes; species Ammodytes dubius. The sequence goes on along the minus strand of CM047523.1, from coordinate 6,165,779 downwards.
GAGCAGACAGACAGGAGTCGAACCCCCACAGGGAAGGATGTCCACCTGCACCGCCTCTACCTAGACCCTCACAGCAAGGCTCGGCTCACTAACACACAGGTACGTTACTCACTTAACATGGTGACTACCATCGTCATTGACCTTTGTTTTTATACCTACATTGTTTTGAACACAAACAGAACAACACAGCCAGGCACCGTTACATCCATTCATCACCAAACTCAAATATTCTGAAACATACAGCTGGTCTCTGTAGTTTATAGAAAAAAAAATTCCAACAAGGGACAACTAATACATTTGTTGGGGTCTATCATCTAGGTGTGTATTCTCCTGCTTTAAATGTACTGCTGCTACTGTATCTACTATAATGTATATTTGAATTAGTATGGCCTATTTAATCTATCTGTATGGTGGAATGTGGTCAAATAGTGTCAAAGGAACTCTTTTCATACTTCTCTTTTTTCTCTACATCAGCCTTTTCAGTCATACCAGTCCTAGATAAGTAGACTTTCTCCCTACTAGGGAAGATGCACACCAACATGTTGACATCCAATGTTAAATTATCGGCCTCATATTTGGTCTATATATTTTAGTTGTAAAATTACCTCCAACATTTAGCAAAAATGCTGCACTCTGTGAAATGAGAAAATCATTCCATAATGCTATTTTTTCTTTTTAGGATGCTGTTCAGGCAGCCGACCGAGCCAGTAAATATAAAGAAGAGAATCGTCAGATCCTTAAAGAGAGCATTGAGGTGGCTCCCTTCACGGCTAAGATCCAGCGCTCCAGTGACCCAGGGCTGGACAGGGACAGAAGCAGAGATCACGCCTTCCCTATCAGAATACCAGCTTTAGCCTCCCCAAGCCCCAAGGCCAGCCACGCCCATCCACACCTCATCCAATCAGAAAGGAGCAACTACTTCACCACACTGTCCAATAGTGTAGTGAACGAGCCTCCCAGACTTTACCCCTCCAAAGAGCTCAACTCTTACTATGAGAAAGTGTCTGCCAAAGCTCCAGGGGTTGTGGCCAGTGTTGGGAACACTGTGCCCAGCCAGGGAGCTCAGTCCCTGGGTAGCTACAGTTCTAAAGCCTCCCTCTCCAAGCCCCCGCCCCTCATCAAGCACCAGCCAGAGGGAGGAGAGGGTCTAGCAGGGAAGATCACAGAGCAGGTCAGCCAGCAGGGGACACTAGTCCTACAACAGCATCAACAGCACACAGCTATAGACAAGATAGGACGCCACAGCCCGGCCATGTCTCCCTCCTCCTGCAATACAAGCTCCTCTTATTCCTCCTTCTCCCCGGCCCCACACCACCACCACCACCACCTGCACCTCCAGCAGCAGAACCAGCTCAGGGCCATGCCCTCTCTGCACAGAGCGCCCGTCTTCCATCCGCCCACACAGCATGCCCTGGAGCGCAGAGAGGCTGCAGAGCGGGAACGAGAGAGGGACAGAGCTGCGTATGGTGGCCGGCTGTCTCCACCCACCCTCACACCCATACAGCCAGTTAGCTTAGCTGCAGCGGCTAACAAAACCTCGGCGGAGCAGCAGAAGCCCCCCACGCTGCTACCGGAACTCAGGGATGTCAAAGGTCATGGACATGCTGCCTGCATCACCTCTGTCACCTCAGCACTCAGGGGGGAGATCATGAGCTCCTCTACTGACGCATGGAGGGCTGCCAACATGATTCAGGACAGAGGAGGCTCCTACTCTGGAGAGAAAGGATTGTCAAGAGGCAAGCCCCAAGCTGCGATGGCATCAGTCATTGTGCGTCCATCCACATCTAATAGGTATGACTGTCCCATTGATGCTAACAAATCAGGTGCTATGATCCAAAAGGAGCCGTCCCAGGGGAGGTTCTACCCATCCAATATTCAAGGGGATTGTCATAGACTTGGGGAGAGTGTTCAAGAACTTGGAGCTGGCAGGGTTATCCAACCAAACTCCAACTTGGACAGCATGTGTTTCCAGTATAAAAATACTTGTTTGCGTGGGATGCAGGGAGCTATGGGAGCCAGTTCTAAAAACTCTGTTTGCAGGAATTCTGTTTCAGCTGCATCAGCTTTTGCCGTACATACTAAAAGTGGGGCATCCATCCCTGAGCAGGGCTGGGGAGAGGTTTCAGCCCACAGAAGTGTCATTGGTGGCTGGGTGCAGAGCCATGTAGTAACAGGAGAGCAGCAGGAGGGATTAGGCGTACGTACCACGTCTCCTGGGGGGTCTCTGCCTCCCCCTAGTCCAGCAGGGACCCCTCAGCCCAGTCCAAGCCTCACCCCTACACTTAGCTCCATGTCTGGCTCCACTGAGCCTTACTCCTCCTCTTTTGTCCACCTTAAAAAGCGCAAAGCTGCCTTGGCTGCAGCCCAATCCAGAAGCAACTTCTCTCCCTGTACCACATCCATCATAAATGCAAACTCCTCCCTACCTGTGGATTCAGGTGAGAAGACCCCCATTCACAGCTCTCCCCCTCCCCCCTCCTCCTCTGTAGACAGCTGCAGCTCAGCCAGTGGGAGCACCACCCCAGGCAAGTCCAGCCCCCTGCCCAACGGCCACCCTCCTGGCCCCTCAGCAGGCAGCACTCAGCCCAGTAACTACCACAAGCTGAAGAAAGCCTGGTTAACCCGCCACTCAGAGGAAGACAGGAACACTGCTGCTACTTCAAGCTCCAGCTGTACTAAAGCAGAGAAACCCCCCAGCACCCCACCCACCACCACCACCACCACCAGTAACACTACAGCCATGTCAGACATGATCAAACCCTGTACAGTCAACCTCAGTGCCTCCACCTCCACTGAGGCAGAGATGAGCAAAGAGATCGGCAGCCGAGTGGAGAGAGAGAGGCAGGCAGAGGAGAAGGAGGAGAAGAGAGCAGCTCCTCTATCCAGGAGAGTGAGCAAGAGGACGTACGAGTCTGCTTCAGAGAGCGCTGGAGACGACTCTGATGCCAGCGAGAGCAAAGTGGAGGGCCGCGCCAAGCGCCAGCCCAAACCAACATACAAGAAGAAACAGAACGATATGGCCAAGAGGAAAGGCGACAATGACAAGGAGGAGGAGGACCTGAAGCCAAATGGCATCTTCAGATCAGCCCGAGAAAAGACTAAGCTCAAACTGGCCAGCAGCAGTAAGTTTTATTTACTGCAGTAAGTTTTATTTACTGACAATCTCTTCTAGATAGTTTGTAACTGCTACTAAAATTGTCTTAAGAATGTCCAACACATTATTAAAACCTGGATAGATAGTGGTGAACCATCATCTTTGAGGAAGAAATGTGGTCGGAAAAAAATCTTTAAAGATCGTGATAGGGGCGCCTTTAGCTCAGTTGGTAAGGCGTCCCCATCCCGGGCCGGGCCCAGCAGCAGACCCGGGTTCGATTCCCACCCGCGGTCGTTCTCTGCATGTCACTCCCCTCTCTGCCCATTTCACCTCTGCTCTCTGCACTATCAAATAAAGCATAAAAATGCCCAAAAAATATCTTAAAAAAAAAAAAAAGATTGTGATGGGAATTCACTTAAAATAAGCGCATTTCCAAATGCACATTGCAAAGAGAACATAAGGGATATGGACTATGCAGATGTGTAGCCTTAAGAAAACCACTTATCCTGTTATCAGGATAAAATGCTTCAATTTAGGTCAATGTAGGTCCTAAGAAACCTTATGTGCCAAATAAAGCACATAAGGTCAATCAGAATGTGTTAGGGTCAATATGTGCCGTTATCAAAGCTAAAGATGGTCCAACAAGATATTTGAGTGTGTGATTTTCTTTGGGCCGGGCAGTGTACAAACCATAGACTGTGTATAAAAGATAAAAATGAAAAAAAAAAAATAATAACAGATGTGAACTTAGTACTACTGAGTCTGAAGCTGCCATGCCCTGAGTAAAAGAACGCACCACTGCATTGTGGGTAATGGGGCTCAACAGTGACTGCCCCCTTTTTTTAGCAGCCCCGGTTCCGGAGGTACATTTCCCCATTCAAAACCTCCATTGACATTTGAATAATTCCTTATCAAACATTTTAACCACGGAACCAAGCCAACCAGCTACCAATTGTAACGAGTACCAATACTCCTGACAATAAAACATTTTATTCGGCACAACCAAAAAATGTAAAAACTTAGAAAAAGGCAAAGGTACAAGACTGTGTACATATATTTCTTTTTGGGAGCGAAGGTGCTCATCCCACAATCCATTTAGATTCCAGAGCTTTTGTTTTAACTCAGTGTCTGATGGATAGGAACTCAACAGACGATAAAATAGATGCTAATGTTAGGGTGTATAACTTTCAATGTCCTATCTGAAAAGACCATGTGTGCTCCTGTCAGATGGGATCCCGCGCTCCGTGCTGAGGGACTGGAGGAAGGTGAAGAAGCTGAAGCAGAGTGGAGAGTCCTTCCTCCAGGATGACTCCTGTTCAGAGATAGGACCCAACCTGCAGAAGTGTAGGGAGTGCAGGGTGCTGCGCAGCAAGAAGGGGGAGGAGCCTGCACATTCTCCTGTCTTCTGTCGCTTCTACTATTTCAGAAGGTAAAACTCCCTAATGACAGTCTCCTTAACTCTGATGGCTTCCTCTGCTTTTACTTTACTGGAACTGTTGGACAACTACATACAGGTGACACTCGAAAAATTAGAATATCGTGCAAAAGTTCATTTATTTAATTAATTCAACTTAAAAGGTGAACATAATATATTATATAGACTCATTACTGTACATGCAAAGTGAGATATTTCAAGCCTTTGTCTGTTATCATTTTGATTATTATGGGTTACAGATAATGAAAACCCCACAGTCAACATCATAGAAAATTTTAATATTACATGAAATCAATAAAAAAATTATTTTATATACAGAAATGTCAGCCCTCTATAAAGTATAATCATGCATAGGGGAGAACGGGGTAATGTGAGGCACTTTTTACATTTGCTCCCCTCTAAGGGAGCTAAAATGATTTATCAGTCAAATTTACACATTTCCCATTAATTCAGGATGTTTCCTAGAAAAGGGCATTAGCAGAATGTATTCATGACAAAGGGAAGTGAAAATGAATATGATTGTTTTAAAAAAAAGTTGTCTTGTGTCTCAGTTTACCCCAGCTGTGGGGTAAACTGAGACAGACCAGAGAGATCAAGGGGGTAAACTGATCCACTTACTTTTTCCACTGTGAAACTACCATAACAACACATGTTGTAACAGCTAGAATCCTGACAGCTAGATTAAAAACCAATTATTCCAAAACTAATGTCGGACTATTAACAGAATCATGGGGTTTGGTCAATTAAGAAAAATATTTTCTAAACACTTAAAAGTAACTCTGATCAAATACACCATATAATTCATATTCAATAGTTAACATTCAAATGACAGATAGAACCAGTTAGATTTAAACACTAGTGTCTGGGGGTCAGATCAAAGAACAATCAGAACCAGCTAGAACAGCCTGGGACTCAGAACACAGGACTAGACCCAGCTGTCATTTTCCATCTTTTGAGTCTTTGATTAATATTTTTCTGCATTTGTTTAATTGGGATAATTCATTAAATAAAGACATATTACTTAGAGTCTATTGATGTTAAAGGTCACTCTCCTGTCCCCCCCATACATACATGCCAAACCATGCCCTTGCTGACACCCCTATAACCATTCAACCCCCACCTCCAGCACACACTGGCCCTCATTTATCAACCGTGCGTAGACCAGAAAAATGGGTGTACGTACATTTCCACGCAAATCTGCATTTATCAATATGGACGTGAGCGTAGGATACGCTCAAATCCCACGCCAGCTCTCAGCTTGTGTACGCAAGTTTGTAAGCAGCATGGACTCGCAGTGCAGGCTGTGCCGGGTAGCCGATGACTTTGTTGGACAATTATTAGAAGATAATACAAATGCAGTGTTTGCTCAGACCGAAATAAAGATATTAATCACTTAAAATTGTGCAGCTTATGGTGTGCAACTAAGTAGGAGAGCTGATTCAATAGTGCGCACACCGGCCACTTAGGAGCGCTGCATGGGACTGCGTAAGGGCAGTTGTCTCCGTCTGGAGCAGCTGGGGGACACTGAGGCACGGGGGCTGCATGCATTCAAAATGTTAGCCTAAGTATTAAATATGTAGTAGGCCTACACTGCTCTTTATGATAAAAAATACACGGCACAACATTCAGCTTAACATTTTATTTATTTGACGCACTTTTTAGATGTTAGTTATTCTTTTAATGTGTCATTGATCGCTTAAGCGAGCGATTTATTTCCACCGTTAACCGGCACGTTTTTCCGATCTGCTGGTGGAGCAGGACAGTGGGCGCTCTCACAGCTGATCGTTGCCGGGTCGGCTTGCGCAGCTGACGGCCGGGCTGACCACTCATGCCAAGCGCATGCTGTCATACAGTAAAATGCAAAATGTGTTATTTTTAGTTTTTAAACCCCTTTTGAGTAGTGCTATCTAAAAGGGCCAATACATTTTAATCATTCAAATCTCTGCAGACGTGTAGGCCTATTTATTTTATTTTTCGGACAGTTGGTGCGTCTTTTTCTCCTCTACCACTTATATTATGCCCGCACGTTGGTTGCATTTCAGAACAGCAACACGCTTTTTTTAGTGGCGATTTTTGAGTCAGACCACTTTTTCTTCATCTATGTAAAGAAATGGCGACATATAATTGTATATGCTGTTTTATAGCATTTGAGCGCTGGAGATCGTTTGTTGTCAACATCAAAGCTGTTGACCGCAGGAGTTATTTCCTTCCTAACTGCTGCATTCTGTCGTTCTTTGATGCCGCTTGTAATACTCCAAAATGAAACTCTTTTTTTCTTCTTCTTTCGCTGTTGTTTTGTCAATTTCTACTTCAGATAAGTTCCTCTTCTGTGCCGTAATGCTCATATCCATGTCGTAAAACCTCTGGGCGAGGCCTGTAAACTGAGAAAATATAGGGGCGTGATAAGATTGTTTTCAGCCGCCGCATTAATCAATAATGGCCTGGTGTACGCTGAGATTGGCGAGATACGACTGTTTGATAAATCCCACGTGATACCTGGCGTAGGGAGGTATTTGCACCAGAATCTGCACCAGTTTCCACGCAAGTTTGATAAATGAGGGCCACTGTCTTTTGTCTTATTCAAACTAGTCTCCTTGCTAACTCAAATATAATGGATTCATTAAAAGAGGGCACAAACACTGTCTCACTTTACCCCACTGCCACAATTTGAGAAAAAACTACCTCTCTCAGCAAATCAGGCTAATCTTCAGTTATCATCATCACATGCTTTCATATGTTGGCAGTTTATCAACATGTATGATAGAAGTTTTTCTACCTGAATCAATTTGCTTTGGCACAACAATCGATTAAGTTGACAGCAAGAATATGTACTTTTACATGCAAAAAATACATTTTTGTGAAAAAAACATGCTTACAACATCACCATGAGGTCCTCTCTTTCATGGCCAAGGGGAAATGAGAGGGGCTTGATAACATATATCTCACATGACCAAAAATGTGTTCCATTGCCTAGATTCAGGGGGTGTCTCACATTACCCGATGGCTCACATTCCCCCGTTCTCCCCTTACTCAGCACTTGGTTTGGGCCCCTTTTGCATGAATTTTTGCCTCAATTCCAATTCATTTTTCATGATATTCTAATAATATGAGTTTCACCTGTACATACATTCTTCTTAAGGATCCTGAAGGCTAACATAGATGCAACTGTGATTAGCCCCCTGTTGCTCCTCAGACACTCTGAATGCTCGCTCTGCTCCCTCATCGGACTATTCACTGCTCCATGATGTGTTGTTAGATTGATACCTATTAATCATATAACAGCGTACTGACTCTGTCTGTGTTTCTCTCAAATATGTTTTGCTGTAAATGCAAATGTAACACAGACACACATGCGCACACACGCGCACACACACACACACACACACACACTCACAACGCAGATAAGCCGCGGCAGCTGCAGTCTGGGGTCTAAGAGGGTAAATCTGCCAAAGAGGATATTCTGTTATCTAATCTGTTCCTCATTGACTGAGTGAAGAGCTCCTGCTCCTGGCTTCTCTGTCTCCTCCATGTGTGAGCCAGTAGACTGGGCTGAGCTGACTGGGTTGTTCAGGGACACCATGGATAACACTGCTTTAATAGGGAGAACTCACTCAGTGGCCGTGTTACATGATGATAAATAATAATAAAAAAAGTATTATTTACAATAGCTTCAGAAAGGCTTCAGTATTACCATCATTTAAATCTACTTCCTCTAACATGTTTGTGCCCGTATCATTTGCACTGTTATCGAGTTGATCACTCGCAAAACGCCCACAAACAAAACGTACAATCTGTTAGAATGCCCACACAATCTAGAAGTCTTTAGTTAGGATCTTAGTAGATCAGGCCCTTAGTGAATTCCAGCGGCTGCAAGATTTTTAAAGTAAAATATGAGAAAATATGTGTTGAAAATCAGATCAAGAAATGACTGCATTTTCATTGTGTTCTTTACTGGACAAACTGTGTGCTAATAACTGTTTCCTCCCATGCAGGCTTTCCTACAGTAAAAATGGAGTGATCCGAATGGATGGCTTCTCCACTCCAGAGCAGTTTGATGATGAGGCCCTGGCCTTGTGGGGCCCTGGGGGGATCGAGGAGAGCCAGCTGGAGCAGAGCACAGCCCTCTACATCCTCAGCTTCATAGGAGACATGTTCTGTCAGATGGTCCTGACTGAGAACACTGCAGCTAGCTGGGTCAAGAAGGACGGTAAGATAGCTTTAAACATGTCCCACATTTAAAGTAAATAACCCTATCCATGTTTTTAAATGGAAAGCACTTTGTGTGTGTTTCAGCCAAAGTGGTGTGGAAGCGTGCAGTGAGGGGAGTGAGGGAGATGTGTGACGCCTGTGAGGCAACACTCTTCAACATGCACTGGGTGTGTCAGAAGTGTGGCTTTGTGGTCTGCTTGGACTGCTACAAGGCCAAGGAGAGAAGGAGCTCCAAAGGTCAGTGTGTGCATGTTAAGCAGGCAATGATCTCATGGCACATACTGGCTTTAATGTCAAGACAATAAAGTGACTGCTAACAGTAACCCATAGAAGCCTTAGGCCATACTGCATACATGTCAGCTTGTACTTACCTCTTCATAACGTGCTTTTTTACTTTTATTTTGTGTTCCTAAAATGTTTTGATATGACACACATTGGAAAGCTAAATATAGAATATGGACCTGACTCACTGCATGTAAACAGATTGATGTACAGTTATCTGATCATCAGCTTTTAGTTTAAGTTCATCCATCACTCATCTGAATGAAAGGAATGTAACATTGTGCAAGTGTTAGTCCTTCACATTAGTCTGAAATAATTTGTACGCTGAATAGACAGTACTGACATCATAGGAGAATCTATTGATGTTTGCAAGCTAGTCCAGTGTATCTAGGATGGTATGTGGGTGTTAGCACAGCAACATACTGTGTCTCTGTGAACAGATAAAGAACTCTACGGCTGGCTCAAGTGTGTGAAGGGCCAACCCCACGATCACAAACACCTCATGCCCACACAGATCATCCCTGGCACAGGTACAGTACATATTAAGAATGTCTCTTTATATTCCTGTCTGCAGTCCAACAACTTGTTTGGGTAGTCAATCATTTTCATTTCTTTGTTGTGGTTTATTTCGGGTATTCCTTACTGGCTGCATCATATATACTCATTAAAGAAAAAACTATTCTTGAACTGATTACATTGTGCTAAATGTCTGTGATGTTTCAGTGCTGACTGAGCTGGTGGCATCCATGCACTCTCTGAGAGAAAAACACAACATGCCATGCCACTGTCCCTGCTCCAGCAAGCAGAGCACGCTCACCAAACAACTAGCCACCAACGGAGTCTCACAGGTACAGTGTGACAAAATGATTTAGGTTATTTGTATCATTTCCTAATGTGGAAGTTCCTGTGTTTTTTTAAGATAATTTTTTGGCATTTCTATGCTTTATTAGACAGCTGTTGAGAGACAGAGTTGAAATGGGGCAAAGAGGGGAATGACATGCAGAGAAACACCACGAGCCGGACTCAAACCTGTGGTCTGCTGCTTTTGAGGACTGAGCCTCTTTTTTTGGGGGGGGGGGGGGGGGGCATTATTGTTGATTTCTGGAGGGCTGCACCAAGCATTGCTTTGAGTAAAAGAGTATTAAAAAGGTTAATAGCTCAGAAGTACAGCCTATGTCAGTTTGACTTAATGTAATCCTTTTATTCAACTTAACTTCAGATGACAGCTAAAGTCAATCAAAAGAATAAAATGTATTAAGTAGTTTTGGAACAGCTAAGATACTGAACGAAGAAAAAGAAGTGTCCAATATGGGGCCAGGGGGACATTTCCATCTATCATTTGTAAAATAAGTTGAACTTTGATAAACTTGTCTTCCAGGTTCTGCAGAATGTCCTGAACCACAGTAATAAACTGTCTGTGGTGAAATGTGAGCCTGGCTCTCAGAACTGTGAGCCAGGAGGCACCAAGGCTAACACCAAGGCTAACAGCAAGGCTAACAGCAACACTAACGGAGGAGGAGAGAGTCCACACAGTGAAGCAGCCAGCGCTCCACTCCAGTCACAGTCCCCACTGCACTTCCTGGCTGAGCTGGCAGAGCAGAAAGCCAGGGAGGACAAGAAAGGTAAGAGAATGGAGTGTAGAAACTACAACAGGTGTTAGGGTTTAATCAGTGCTTCTTTAAGGAGTTCTTCTAAAGGATCCTGTCTCTTCATACAGTCATGTTGTCTACATTTCCACTCCATAGAGTGGTGTCAGAGTTGGTGATGAGTTCCCTCTTTATTCCCCTGCTTCCCTCCTCCTCTGTCTGTAATAGAAAACAAGGAGTCAGTGGTGCTGGGTAAGACAGGGAAGGAAGACAAGGATGGCTCCAGCCTGGAGGTGCTGCAGCAGTGTAAGACCTCCTCCCTGGTAGCTAACAGCACGGAGCAGGGCTCCACACTCAGAGACCTGCTCACCACCACAGCAGGGAAGCTTAAGCTGGGCTCCACTGATGCAGGCATGGCCTTTGCACCAGTGTACTCAACTGCTTCACAGGTACACACTTCGACATGTTAATCATGTAATCAAGGATTTAGCATTTTTGCTTTGAAAATGAATGAATGTCTTTGCAGTGGCTTTAGATGAAGCATAGCCCACCCTTAATATGATGCTATCAAAGATGTGTGATGTATAGATATGAAATATTATTAACATTTTCCATCAACAATCCTTCATACTACAAAGGCATCACATGACACCTGTGTGTTCACACTGTATGGATAAGCTTCACTTTTTCAAATTGACAAACAAAATCTGGAAAATATAATAGCAACATATTGTTTTTCCTCTTTTCTTTCTAAAGACTGGAAAAGGTGGGCGTAGCATGCCCAACATCCTGGATGACATCATTGCCTCAGTAGTAGAGAATAAAATCCCCGCCAGCCGTCAGAACATCACCACCAAACTGTCAATCAAGCAAGAGCATGTTACCCCCGGCAACAACAACAATAACAACAGCCCCGACCCTGCTGTTACCGAGGAGACCAAACCAGACAGGAAGAAGTGTGGTGTGCTGGAAGAATGCACCAATCAGTATCCAGATATCCCCCACTGTTGGTTAAACAACAGATTACTGTGGCTCAAAGATCATCGCAACCACAACAACTGGAAGCTCTTCAGAGAGTGCTGGAGACAGGGGAAGGTACATGACTATACTCACAGTATCAGCAGTAGTTCATGGTGACAGTACTCTTTTAATAGCACGTAGCAACTCATTTCCCCAAGGTTCTGAGAGAGTTATTCTAAGAGTGTTAAACTTTGCTAACCACCTGACTGCAGAGTCCTGTTTGGATGCTTGTGAGTTGGTCTCCACCTCGGCGCGTAAAGCCACAAGGCATTAGAACAAAAGAAAACATGGCTGACAAACGTGGGTTCTCACAGTGTGTTCCTGAGTGATCAAATACAGATGCTGTGCCTTTCCACTGCCATCAAGATAACTGTATTGCTTTGCCTTGTGCTCTGTATCTCTCCCTCTTCAACTAAAACACACAATCATTCTCATACAGTCTATGGTTAATCTTCATGTCAACATGCTATTTAATATTTAATTAAGTTCATATGGACTAGTGTTTCTGACGACTAGTGAGGCAGCGGGCGTTTAATGGTTGAAGCCACTATTCATGTGCATCCCTGTATATTCATTGTTCTATCTATTGATGCTGATAAGAGCCCTCTCTGTGCTTGTGTGTGTGTCCAGCCTGTGTTGGTGTCAGGGATCCATAAGCGTCTGAACAGCACTCTGTGGAAGGCAGAGTCCTTCAACCAGGAGTTTGCAGACCATCAGGGAGACCTGTTGAACTGTAAGGAGCAGCTGGTGTCTAACTCAGGGATCAAAGAGTTCTGGGACGGCTTTGAGGACATTACCAGTGAGTTGACATTGAGTGTGTTACTGTTCATTCAGTAGAATACACAGTATCTATACAGTAGCTATACTTAACAATGATGATTGTGTCAAACTAAAGTCATCTTCACTCTTCAGAGCGGCCCAAGTCTAAGGATGGTGAACCTATGGTGTACAGGCTGAAGGACTGGCCGTCTGGGGAGGAGTTCATGGCCCTTATGCCTTCAAGGTATGCCAACACCTCTCCTTCACTCTGCCTCTGCTATTCAATCTCTGACTTTACAACAGGAATTCAAACCTGCAATTTTGCCAACAATGCTAATAATAATTCTAATGTATTTCATGAGCATACACATGGAGAAGATGCTATGGTTATAGTGAGCCCTGTGTTTTGCAGATATGATGACTTGATGAAGAACCTGCCTCTACCAGAGTACTCTGATCCGGAGGGGACCCTTAACCTGGCCTCCCACCTGCCATCTTTCTTTGTCAGGCCAGACCTGGGGCCCAGACTCTGCTGTGCCTATGGTAGGGAGGCTTCACCTCACATTCTATGGACAGGATTGCTCTGCTCGTAATGAAATAAGCAAGGAAACATCAGAGCTGAATCTGTAGCTGACTGCATGTGAATCAGCCCTAGAGTGACTGATACATCTGACTGAATGCTGGCTTTGACCTCATGCTAGTTTAAACTATTGATAACTGTATATATGAACGTAGTTATGAATGATCTGATAGTTCCAGTTTCAAGTTAATCAAGTACAGTAGATAGTTTTGTCCCACTGCCTTACTACTGTGGTATTATACACAGTATGCCAATGCTTCAGTCCATGGTTTAACATGCTTTCTTCCAAACATCACCATTTCAAATCTTAAATGCAGATAGAATGTCCCTGTGGCCTTTGTCCTATGAATGAGTGCTGTCTGTCTGTGTGTAGGTGTAGCTGCTTCTCAGGACCAGGACTTTGGGACAGCCAACCTCCATGTGGAGGTGTCAGATGTTGTCTCTGTTCTAGTCTATGTGGGAGTAGCCAAAGGCAATGGAGTCCTGTCCAAAACGGGTAAGGCTTAATGGAGTCAGCCTGATGACTGCAGGCTGTGTGCTAGAGGGAAAGATTTCAAACGCAATGAAGACACTAGAGGAATCTCATGTGATGTAGAGTATGCTTTAAAAGCAGCATACTACTATTTAATAGTATTATAGTGAAATAAATGTAGTCTTCTTCTGACTTGAAACTCTTGGCCTTTGTTTTATTTTTAAATTATAAACTGGAAAATATAAAAATGATTGCTTGAAGAAATCCGTGATTGAAAAACCACAACTGCAACCACAGTGGAAGATAAATGACATTTTAGTTCTCCTCAACATAATGAAGTACTAGCTAGGCTGCGCATGGAGTTTGTTCACCCTTATGTTGTTAGAAAACATGACATTGTGCATGAAGAATGTATTTACAAAGAATCAAGAATGTGTCTGTCTGTCTGTCTGTCTGTCTGTCTGTCTGTCTGTCTGTCTGTCTGTCTGTCTGTCTGTCTGTCTGTGCGTGCGTGTTTGCGTTGGTGTGTGTGTTTGTGTGTGTGTAGGAGTGTTGAAGCGTCTGGAGGAGGAGGACCTAGATGAGGGAGTTCGGAGGAGGCTGAAGGACTCCAGTGAGACACCGGGGGCGCTGTGGCACATCTACCTCAACAAAGACATGGACACAGTGAGAGAGTTCCTGCACAAGGTCAGCACTAACCCTACACTCTCCCTGGGCCTCTACCAATAGTCACATCTCCTAACCTTGAAGCCTCCTTTACTTAACCTATGTGGAGAACGTCATCGGGTCAAGGAGAGATGAAAAGATGCTTCCTTTGGAACATAGGAAAAGACAGCACTGTTTAAAATGAGGGAATATTTAAGTCCACTTGAATCCCAATTGAAAAAATATGATTATATATATATGTATATATATATATATATATATATATATATATATATATATATATATACACACACAAAGGGAACTTACACCCCTTGGAGATTCTTCAAAAAAAAGCAGTGAGAATTATATACCAAGCAAATTACAGGGCACACACTAATAACGTCTTTATTGAAGGTAGAATTCTCAAATTACGTGATGTGGTAAATTACCACACCGTACAAATTATTTACAAGGCTTCAAAAAAAAAGCCTTCCTGTCAGTTTACAAGTAATGTTTGAAGAAAGAGGAGTTTCACATGATTTAACCCATTGATGACGGCTGCCGCGCGATGCCACATTGGCTCTCCTGCCTGATGCTGCATCGCGCAGCATTATTACTTTATCTAATTTTCATGGCATTCCCAGCATAAAATGCACCGTCATTGGTTCAAATACACATGAGGTGGGTTTTGTTGATTTTTTTAAGACCACGTGACCACCCAAAAGTTGTGTGGTTTGCCGAAAATCACGTCAATCAAAATAATAAAAAATAAAAAAATAAAACAAAATAATAAAAAAAATACGCCGGCTATGTCGGCGACGGAACAGTTAGTGGCGTTTGGTGCGCAGAATCAAGGTCTACTATAGACTACTGACGAAAATCACACAACACATTGCATCTATTTATTAACAATATTTAATAATTTTCTAATTCATCTAATTTTGACGATTTTTAGAAATATTTGTTGGTTTGTAAGCGCTAAGGGAGCATGTTTAAATAAATCCTGTGAACCTTAACTTTTAAATGTATTTTATTTCATGTTTCTATGTGCTACACAGGCTTAGATATTAAGGTTTTGGTAGACTTGACAATTCGTACTATGTTTTCAGAAAACCCTCAGGCATTAAGGACATGCATCCTAGATTGCCATAGTCATCAATGGGTTAAGAAGAAAAAGAAAATTCACTGAGAAAATGATACGGACCACACTTAAATCCTTTACGATTTCTGTAAAGGGTGTTAAGCTATGGAATGATCTAGACTAAGATGTCACAGGGGGTTGCAGTTTGCGCAATTTAAAAAAAAATATGTTTAAAAAATGATTGAAAACTACAGCTTACTAAAAAGCTGAGCACAATGTGAAATCACTACCATCACTATATTGCAGCTATCAAAGGAGACATCGCAAAGAAGGCTTCAGAGGAAAGAGAGGTTAATGATGAGTAATCAAAATTAATTGGGAAAATGGAAAGCATGTCTGTTGTACACTGTCAATGAATAAGGAGACCTAAAATTGTCTGTGTATTGGACTGCAGCTTCTTAAAAAAAACAAAAAAGTTTTATCTGTATCAGTAGCTGTGTATCTGTGTATCTGAATCTGATGACAGTGGGGGCGGGACCTGATAAGCCTTTGGCTTCTCCTGCCACCCTTCGGACCATAACACAAAGAAATATGTATGAATATGTCAAAGAGAAAATTGTGTATTGTGTGTAATTGTCCGAAAGAATAATAATAAATAAATATATATATATATACACGTATATATATCCTGTAAAGGATTATGGGATACCACTATCTCCTTTCCTTTCGTAAAGGTTGGTCAGTAATAACCTATGCTAAAGGAGGGTTAAAGGATGCATCGAGGCTCCTTTCCTATGCATTTTGAGAATTTTAACCACCTTTCCGCTGAGAATTTCCGGGTCATCTCGTTAGGAAAGGAATGCAAAAAAGAGAATCCGTAGAGGCCCCCTGTGTTTGCACTGACGGGCGGCCATGATATGAAGTGTGCCTCCTCACCAATAAGCCTTCAATGGACTGTGTTATAAAACCCTCCATCAGCCAGTCAATTCAGGCTTACAGGCCACACCTCTCTCTCTTTTGTGGCTAAGACATCAATATTTTATTTTTTGAGTCAGTATTTGGTATCCTCTGGTTTAATGAAGAGGAAACCTCATTAAAAAAAGTATATATTTTCCACCAAAATAAGATTTCTAAAATGTAAAATTCTTCTATCAAACAAAGATACACTTTAAAACTAAATTAAATGTCTTCAAATGAGTACTGCTGGTTGTCAAAATCATGATATCTCGTCATGATACGCTACAAGCATTCTCTAGAATGGATGGTCACTTGTGCAAAACACATGTAGAAACAACACAGCACCTGACAAATGATTTATGGAAACTCCGGCTGATTAGCTGACCTCCATCCATAAATGTAGATGTCTTCTCTTATCAGATGTTTAGGATGTGGGAAGACAAACATGAAGAACCTGTAGTTAATATTTGAATTATCATACCAAAATACTAACATCCAGAGTCATGGCAGCCGCGCAACTGCTGTATTTGTGTTTTTTTACATTTTACATTCTTTTTCCTTAATTCTTTATAAATAAAGTTGTTCTATAAGTTAAAAAATGTGAAGGTTGTCCTAAAGTTTTCTGGTGTATTTACACCCTTGGGCCCACTCACACAGTGTGTAGGCATCAGCTTGAGATTGGGCTAATAACTGATGAATTACAGCTTGAAAACGTGAGCCCAAATATTGAGCTGACTAACCCCTGCCTCTTTGCCCACCCCTCAGCTGTGTAAGGAGCAGGGATTGGACGTGTCCCTGGAGCAGGATCCAATCAGAGAGCAGGGCTTGTACCTGAGCAGGAAGCAGAGGCAGCAGCTGCTGGATGAACATGGAGTCCAGGGCTGGACTGTAGTTCAGTTCCTGGGAGACTCTGTGCTTATACCAGCAGGAGCCATGCACCAGGTATGTCCAGTCCTCACACAACACCTCATTAGTGAGACAATGAACATATTCCTCTGCTAACCCAGATCTCATTAACCTGATAAAGCTCATTTTAGTAACTGCTATTGTTTCCCGGTTTTGCCCATCATACGAATAGAATTATTTAAAATATCATATATCAGTGCGGAATATCATGTGTGCGTCTGTTACTGCTGCGTCTCTCTCACTGTGTTCAGCCATGGAACGTCTCAGCTGCTGCTGCTTCTTAAAGCCCTGTCTTTCTTTTTCTTTTCTTTTTTCTTTTTAAGATAATTTTTTGGGCATTTTTGCCTTATTAGACAGATTGGGGAGACAGGGTCAAAGAGGAGAGGACACGCAGAGAACTGACCCGGGCAGGATTCGAACCCGGGTCCCCTGCGGGGCCTTGGCCCGGAGGGGGACGCCCTATCAACTGAGCTATGGGCGCCCCCAAAGCCCTGTCTTTCTACACAGAGTTTTCATAGATTATTCCCATTAATGTGAAGTTTATGTAATTTTATGATTCATATGATTAATATTGAGTTTCGACAGTAATCCGTGTGCCTCGTTGCCTTTTATTAATTATTTTTTTCTCCACATTTTCACTTGTGGGAAGTTTTATTTTGAAAGGGCACACCAGGAAATGGTGAAAATATAGGGAAAGCTGCGATTATGAAGTCAATATGACTGTCAACAGAGTATTTCTCTATCAGTTAAAGCAGAGAGACTTTTAAGAGACGCACGTCTCACCTAAAAAATAGGCTCCTCCTCCTGAGGTGAAGTGGAGCGTTGCTGCAGACACAGTGGTCAGTTGGATGTGTGGAGCTGCAGTGTGTTGACACAGTCAGACGTGCAGTAGACGCAGGATGTGTGTCCAGGGCCTTGGGCTGTGGAGTTTGTGACTATCTGACTGAGTCAGCTGTTCTCTGCCTGCCCTCTCAGGTCCAGAACCTCCACAGCTGTGTGCAGGTCATCAATGACTTTGTGTCTCCAGAGCATGTGGTCAACTCCTTCCACCTGAGCCAGGAGCTGAGGCCCAGCAAAGAGGAGGTCAACTATGAGGACAAACTACAGGTGATGGAACACACTAAATACATACAACAGTTAATATGAGAGGGAAGCAGGACATTTACACTTTTAGTGTTATTTTGGCAGTGTGGACTGCAATGTAATCTGATGTGCAGCTTAAGGCAACATCTGTCATCTCTGTCACTGGCGCGCGTGTGTGTGTGTGTGTGTGTGTGTGTGTGTGTGTGTGTGTGTGTGTGTGTGTGTGTGTGTGTGTGTGTGTGTGTGTGTGGTGTGTTGTGGTGTGTGGTGTTGTGTGGTGTGTGGTGTTTTTTATGGTATAATAAAATGTCCACTCTAGGTCAACATTTACTTTTAAGCCTGTTTAAACTTGAGATGCAGCTTGTATTTCTGGTTCCTCATAGTTTGTTTCTGTATTTATTTATTTTTTAAAGATATTTTTTTTCGCATTTTTATGCTTTATTGATAGTGTAGAGACAGAGGTGAAATGGGACAGAGAGGGGAGTGACATGCAGAGAACGACCGCGGGCTGGAATCGAACCCGGGTCTGCTGCTGGCCGAGGCCCATGGGGGGGGACGCCCTACCAACTGAGCTAAGGGCGCCCCCGTTTCTGTATTTTCTTAATCTGACATAAATGTTCAGTGTTACCGTTTGAATGATAGGCTTTAGTGTATAAATCCAAACCCTAGACCTATCTAGTATGCCAGTAACGGTCAGGATAGCTCACAGAATCTGAAGACGTGTATACCTTAATAAAGTCATGTAATAATGAAGGAATAGATTTAAATGAGAAGCTAAAGTGTTCATAACCTTGGTGGTGTTCCTTTAGGTGAAGAACATCTTGTACCACTGTGTGAAGGAGGCAGTCCACTGCCTGAAGAGGGCTGACCAAGACCAAGACAACTCCTGACAGCAGACACACACCTGGCTCTCCTCATGACATCATCAACGCACACACACACACACACACTACTCAGCCATCATCAGCCCAAAAACCTTCAGTGCCAAGAGCAGAGGGGCCACTGAACGGACAGGGATTAAAGCTGAGCTAGCACACACAGGACTAAGTGTTGGCCCCCTCCACTCTAACCTGTGACTGATGCTCTGTCTCCATGTAGCCTAGCATGTGGCAGGCTTAATGGGGACAGTGGATGATAGAGCAGGATGTTGAAGGCCTCTGGAACATCTGAACTCAACACAAAGGCATCGTCACCAGCAGCAACAGCAGCAGCTTCACTCTGTCGTCTCTGTTGTTACAATGAAGAATAAAAAGATTGGATGGAAAAAATGCAAAAAGTCAGCAGCCAGCTGTGCTCTGTTGATCCTCCTACGTTGTTCCTCGTCTCTTTTCCTCCTTTTTCTTTTCTGTTGCTCTTTTGTTCTTACCTTTCTTTTTACATATGACTTTTTTTTTATTTACTCTGCGAATATGTATTTATTTCATAGCTCTATGGTATGCCATGTTATTGAGACAAAAAATATGTAAATGTGACTTGTACAGTTTCTTTAATTTTATTTTATGTGATTTTCAGTTGTGACACGGCTCTACTGTGATAGAGGACAACACACACACACACACACACAACACACACACACACACACACACACACACACACACACACACACACACACACACACACACACACACACACACACACACAAGCACACCAGCTAATGCCTGTAACTTGGAGAAATGTTAATACTCTACAGTCCTCATGCCATAAATACATTTTGAAAATGAACTGCCAAACTATTGTATAAACAGTGTAAAGTTGTATTATGTAAAGAGAACAAAAGGCTTCAGCATTTTATGGAAAAAGTATTTGCTGTAAAATTGAGACATTTACAAACAATATGTAATTTATTTAAGAAAAGAATAATTGTCTTGTTTTTCTGTTTTGTTAAGATTTGCTATGGTGAACTTTTGAAATTAAAATATGAAATAATGAAAAGGTTTACTATAATGTGTAAATATATACATATATACATTCACTGAGTTATTTTTTTAAAACATGGCTTGCTTCAATTTCAAATTTTAAAGTGCAAGTGTCACATGCTTTGTACATTGAAGTTCAAAAGTGTTTTACATTTTCCATTAAAATGGATTTATTAAACCTTTGCTGTTGTGTTTCTGATGCTGGATTCCCACTATCCTCCAATATGTTCAATTAAACACCAGAAAACATGTTGTTTCATTCAGCACAATCAATGACTACAGTAGAATTTTATTTTGAAAGAACTGTTGGTGTTGCTGTTATTCCATGTTAACAGGTTTGCAGTGAGGTGTTCTGATGCCAATACATCCAGGTAAGATGAGCGCAACTGAGCCTGCTCATGGGACCCACAGCCATGTTTAGATCAAGTGTGTTACACTTAAACCATGTTTTACAGGCTGTTACTGCAGTGTTAGGCTAAGATAATCATCTCCTGATTGAAGGAAATCTTCAACTTCTACTGTACTCTGCAGATATATACTGAACTAAGAAAGTGCTATTGACCAGGAGTATGATCAAGTGGATCCAGGTTGGGATTAGAACAGCTCTTACCTGCAGTACTCACACCTGACCAGAAGAGAGCGCTGCATGATAGTTTTCAGCATAGTGTGAACCATCAAAGCTGATTCATGTTTTGCAATGGTATTCTGTCAAATCAATTTGTTTTAAATCAAGCTCCATGATACTTCTGACAAGACTTATAACACACATCCATAAAAACAAATACATATTTCATATTCATACTCCACAATGAGACCTTCCACTTCAAATTGTTCTTGTCAGGAACAGTTATCAGGTTTTTTAGAGGCACTGACTTAAGCATTCACAGAACTAATACATAGCATAAAGTAATAAGAAGATGGAAAAGAGTATATAAGAACGAGTCATCAAATTAAAGTGTTAACAACATTGTACATTGTAGTATACAAATCTCTTTCAGTAAAATTCCACTGGCTGGCTCTTGCAACAAGTGGTTCAAACTAAGGCCCGCCTGTAACTGGGCAGCCCCAATCAGATGTCAGGGCTGGCCTCATGCTACGCCCCTCCCTAGACACACCATGGTGAAAACACATTTCATTACATTTTTAAAAGATGGTCATTTAATGCATTTTTATCAAGCAATGACCAGTTTTGGGAAAGTTCTTTTTCTACTTGAACTAGTTCAAAGTTCAGTTCACACCCTTTAAAATGAACTAGTTCAGTTCATAGTTCAATTCTGAACTAAGTTCACAGTTCAAAAATGAACTTGTTCATAGTTCTTTTTTTTCAATATGTTGCTGCAGGCTATTATTTTTCTAAATAATTGCCACATTCCATATAGAACCACAGACAGAAATTATTTCAATAACATTCAGTCCACACTAGAAGCCAGCTGCAGGTTTTACCCCTACAGTATATTCTCAAAAACATGAGGGAAAAGTTGCTGATTGAATGGTCTTTTTAATGAAGAATTATTCAAACAAAAACGGTTAAGGTCCAAAAGTTTTTCCATTTTTATAATTTTCCAAACCTGGAAACAATTCACATGAAATTTCATTCAAAGAAAGCAATACTGAAAAATATACCAGGCAGGTTCACTGTACAAACAAATTAGCCTACAACTTAAAATAGTAAAACCCTCAAGGAGACCATTCTAAACTGCAGTATAGGGCCTACTGTTAACAACAAAGTCCAGAAGATGTGTTGACATACTTATTAACACAAACACAATCTGAGGTAGGTAACAATCATACAAAGAAGAGGGTAGAGCCTGAGGCTAGGTCCATGGCCTGAGTAAGCGCTGCTGCATTCATTTGTTTATGGTTGCGTTCCGAATCGCATACTTTCTACTATATAGTATGTAGAAAAAAGATTTAGGATGTCCCGATTCTTGTGGCCAGATTTAGGATGGTTAGAAGTACCCGGATGTCCTACTTCATGCGGCCAAGATTGTTAGTGTTGAAAACTGCATCCTATTTGGGCGATTCTGACCCACAATCCAGTGCGCACGTGAAGTGACGTAACATCGACGAAGCCTCCATATGAAAACAAACGGGGATGCGACGGATATAAAAGCAAGAGGCAAGATCAAGGCGCAATGTTATGATGAAATAAGAGAGTAAAGTATGTCCCAATAGTATGCCTACTGCATCCTAACTAGATTATTCTTTTCGTCGGATGTAGTATGTAGAATAGAAAAAAGAAAGAGTATGCGATTCGGAACGCAACCTGAGTTTTTTTCCCGCGGTGTTTCGCATTTTGATGACGCAGCGGTGGTGCGACGATTGTGGTGACATGTGTTGCCAGATTGGTTGTTTTTCAGCTACATATTAAGGGCTGTTTACGCTGTCTTTTAGCGGGGGTCTTCTATGGAAATCTGGCACTCGATGAACGATTGAACGACTGTAAGAACGCCGTTCACAAACGCCAGAATGAGCGCGTTCGCAAAAACGTTCATGAGGCAGAAATACACACGTTCAGTTCACGTTCGCCCCCAATATGAACCAGTTCATTGAACACGTTCAGGCACAACACTGGCAATAACATTGATTGACAGTTTAGTCACACTGACTTTTGTTGGCCAGACCATGTTTAGAAAGAGTAAACTCAGTACTGGTCAAATGTGTGTTAGCAACTGTAACAAACTGCATGATCAGGTCTTTGAGTCAATAAACGCTAGATGTCTGGACATATTTGCAGTAGATTGCCAACAATGAAAACACTCTATATACAGAAATAACATAGGTCCATAACACAGGTCTCCCAGTCATTCAGCTCTGCAGTCAGATAAAATGTTGAGTATCCCGCTGGTTTTATCCAATCAGGAGACAGAGCGCTATAAAGAGGCGTGTCTCTGCGCCCGTGAACGATGACTCGCTATCTGATGAAGACGGCTGTGTGTTCATGTGGTGGTGACGTAGGGACGAGGGAGGGGACCGCTAACTGGCTAGCTAAAAGGACCATATGGCTTACTTCTCCTTTAAAACATGACATGTACTGTCTGTAAGGTAGCATTAAAAGCATGACCACTATCTGTTCCTAACCTTAACCATACCTTCATTATCCTGTAAGAGTGTAAACATTGTCATTGACTGTCCAGAGCGCTGTGTGGAGCTAAGCTTGGTTGGTTCTTATACACCAGGGGTTTTTTGAAGATATTTAAAAAATTTCACAAATTCAAAATATTTTTTAAAATTCTAACATTTTTGTAGTTTTTAAACACATTTTTAATACATTTTGCATCTTAATCCAGTGTTTTAATCCTGCTTCCTTTAAGCACGGATAGTAGTGACTGAGTGTACAGCGGAGTGAGAAAGATAGGCAGACAGACTTGCCCAAATTATTGACTAGTTAAATGTCATTCACACATCCAGTGTTTTTTCGCTAGAGCCTCCAATGTCCTGCTGGAGGAAAATTGTAGCCAGTGGAGAACCACTGGCTTTTGGTATTGTAGCCAGTGAAGACACAACACTGGCTAAAACAAAATTCTAAGTTTACTCATTTGTAAAGAACACTATTCCCCCAGCTCTGCTACCAGGGTCAGACTTGACTTGCTTTAATGACATAATGACTTTATTTGAGTTAAAGGGACATGACAGTGTCAGACAGTCCATTTAAGGTGTTCTCTGTGTGACGTTATTGCTTAGAAAAACTGGGGGTCATGTTTGTGCTGTGTGTATGTGTGTGGTGTGTGTGTGTGTTGTGTGTGTGTGTGTGTGTGTGTGTGTGTGTGTGTGTGTGTGTGTGTGTGTGTGTGTGTGTGTGTGTGTGTGTGTGTGTGTGTGTGTGTTGTGTGTGTGTGTGTGTGTGTGTGTGTGTGTGTGTGTGTGGGGCCGGTGCTGACATGACTAATGCTGGGATCAGCTCCTATTCATACTGGCAAAGCTGAACTGGAAACACAGATTATCATCCTGCTCCCCATTATATAAACTGAGACTGCGCCTCATGGCACTGTGTGGTGTGTGTGTGTGTGTGTGTGTGTTGTGTGTGGACACAGGTTAACTGGAGTACACTGAGGCAGAAGTTCACCAGTGAGTTCAGACAGAGGTCACACTCTCCTCTCATTCCTCCTCTGTTTGTTTTCTCTCCTCAGTTAGACTCTGTCCTGCTCCTGCTTTATTGCCCTTCAATTTATTTTCTAGCTTTTTTCCTATTTAAAATGTTCTCTCTATTTCTTTCTTTGCCTCCTCAGTATCATTGTGAATGTTTCCATCTCTCTCAGTGTAAAGGGTGACTTGTTTTCAAACCATAGATCCTGTGTGTGTGTGTGTGTGTGTGTGTTGTGTTGTGTGTGTGTGTGTGTGTGTGTGTGTGTGGTGTGTGTGTGTGTGTGTGTGTGTGTGTGTGTGTGTGTGTGTGTGTGTGTGTGTGTGTGGGTTTGCGCCTCTGCCTTCTCGGTCAAAGTACAGCTAGAGGAAGTGTGTCTTGAGGGTTCAGCCTTAGGTCACTAACTCACACACACACCACACACACAACACCACAACACACACACAACACACACACACAACCAACACACACACAACACACACCACAACACAACACACAAATCACCACACACACACACACACACACACACACACACACACACACACACACCCCACACACACACCACCACACACACACAACACAACAACACACACAACACACACACACACACACCCCACACACAACACACACAACACACACACACACACACACACACACACACACACACACACACACACACACACACACACACACACACACACACACCCACACTACACAAACATAAATACAAATACTGCTGCTTTTCAAGATTCAACATATTAATTTACTGTGGTATATAATTCATCAATATCCATATATAACCCATATACTGTATAGTTTCCATAGTATTTGATGTTGACTAAAATGTATTTATACTGTATTTCTTGTGTGTGTGTGTTGTGTGTGGTGTGTGTGTGTGTGTGTGTGTGTGTGTGTGTGTGTGTGTGGTGTGTGTGTGTGTGGTGAGTGAGTGAGAGGGGAGAGAGAGAGAGAGAGAGAGAGAGGAGATGAGAGAGAGAGAGAGAGAGAGTGATTGGTGTGACTGGAGGCAGCAGTCAGTGTGTACAAACAGAAGTGAGATGAGGTGTCATAAATCGTGTGTGTCGACAGCAGGCACCTTCCTGCTGCCACTCCCTGTCTGAGGCTCCGGCCCAGACTTATGACATCAGGGCCCACATGTACCTGTAGACAAGGTGAGCGCACACACACTGCTTCACTAGTGCAGACCTGGGAGCAGATATGAGCTCACACTAGAACCACAGCAAGACAGCAAGCCTGAATCCAAGGCCTACAATCAGATGAGAAGCATCTCCAAGAGGGGGCAATGCTATACCAAAGGGACGAAAGGCACCTGGAACTAGAGGCTCACAAACAGTACAAGTCCTGCTGGAGAAAGTCAAAGTGGAGCCAGTGAGTGGTTCCAATATTATTTTAGACAATAAAAGTTAGCCAAACCAATGATTCAACCAATAATTATAATTATTATTATTATTTGAAAAAATATTGATTGCTAAATGACAGTGGGCACAACTGAAGTTACATGTGCAAAACTCTTAACACAGTGTGTAATACTGAAATGCATCTGTGCCATTTATTTCATTTCACCTCCAAAAGTCACTCACTCAACAACACTCTTCATTTACCTCACACTGGCAACATGTTTCAATTCAATGAGAAACACACATTGACACACACACACACACACACACACACACACACACACACACACACACACACACACACACACACACACACACACACACACACACACTCTCTCTCTCTCTCTTGGTTGTCCATCGATTTCGATGATGACGTCTGTGATGGAAGTTCTGTTAAGGTTGGAGGTCAACTCAGGTGGAAGAATATTTCAGGAGACTTGGATGAATTATGAAGCAATATTTATTACAGACTTGGCCAAGGAGAACAGGACTGCAACTCTTGTGACTTGCACTTCAATTCTGACAAACTCATGCTTAGAGCTGTGTCTTAACCTGGCGCTATCTCTACCACCTCCCCAATTCGGGCAACAAGCGTACCAATGTTTTGGTTCAGAGCTGAACACAGTGAACCATAACATTCTGGAGTAGAAGGAGATGAGACTTTATCTATACAACTGACCTAAGTGTCTCCTAACAGGCTCCAAGGCTGACCTAGAGTCAGACACACAAGATAGGCATATATGGCCAATTAATCTTTCCCATTAATATTACAACCAAAGACCCAAAATTCCCTCACAACGTCCACTTTTAACCTTTTCGTAAAATAAAAACATTTTAAATAAACAAAAACATACTTCTTCACTTACTTATCCTATCATATGGCTACCACAGCCCAAACAGCACAGCCACCTTCAACAGACCCAGGCTCCGTACTAGTAAGCTCCAGGTAGTGACAATGCCCATACTACCCATCCCCATGGTTCCACATCTATCTATGAGATTTAATGTGGCTGTACAACCCAATCCTAGACCTACATAACCTCTGACAAGTAGGACATGTAAATGTGTCAGTAGACACTGTGGGCTCCACAGGAGTTTTCCTCCTGTCCCTCTTCTGCTGTCTCCTGGCTGTCCTGTCCTCCTCCAGCCCTAGGGTCCCCTCCCTACACACCTGCCTCCATGTGGTGCGGTCAGCAGCAGTAACTTCCAAGTCCTCAGGGCTGATGTTACATTTCTTCAATGTGGTCTTCATCTGGTCCTTGTAGCGCTTTTTCTGCCCCCAGCCGAGCGTTGGCCATGACTTAACTGGCCGTACAACACTCTGCGGGGCAGTCGGTCCTGGGGCTTTCTCACCACATGTCCAAGCCATCTCAGCTGGTGCTGGGTGACCAGAGCCTCAATACTTCTACAGTTGGTCTTCGCGAAGATTTCAGAATGAGGAATATGATCATGCCAAGTGATGCCAAGGACACGCTGCAGACAGCGCATGTGAAAGTTCTCCAGGGACCTGAGGTGGCGGCTGTAAGTGACCCAAGCCCCACAGCCGTATAGCAGAGTGCTGATACAGACAGCATGGTACACAGACACCTTGGTGTGGAGGTTTAAGTCCTTGTTTTGAAAGACCCAGTGTCACTGTCTACCAAAGGCAGCAGACGCTTGCCTGATGCGGTTCTGGACCTCTTCATCAATGCTGCAGTCATCGGAGAGCATAGTCCCCAGGTATTTAAATGACGGTACCACTGATAGCTGTTCATCAGCAACAGTAAAGACAGGCATAGTGGAAGGGGGGCTGGCACTCCATTGACAAATGACCTCTGTTTTGGTGGTGTTGATGGTTAAACCCATCCTGCTGTATGCTCTGGCTGCAGCATTAAGGACAGACTGGAGCTCTTCTGGAGAGTTAGCAACAAATGCGCAATCATCTGCATATTGCAGTTCAAGGACCCTTTCATCAAGCAGTTTGGTGGTAGCTTGGAATCTCCTGATATTAAAGAGGTTTCCATCCAGTGTGAAGTCTACATGCACACCACTGCTATTCTCAATCTCCTTATGGAGAAGCTGAGTAACACAGAGAAGGAATATGTTAAAGAGCACAGGTGCCAGCACACAGCCCTGCTTGACGCCTGTACGAACAGGGAAAGGAGCGGACTCTTTTCCTCCTATGGTCACTCTAGCAGTCATATCATCATGGAACTCACGGAGGATGTTTTGGGACAGCCAAACTTTAGGAGGATGTCCCACAAAAGTTATCTCTGAACAGAGTCAAATGCTTTGGAGAGGTCGACAAAAGCTATAAAACATCCTGGTGTTGTTCCCGGCACTTCTCCTGAAGTTGCCGTGCTGTAAAGATCATGTCGACCGTACTCCTGCTTTTTCTGAAGCCACATTGTGATTCAGGCAGCATTGACTCTGTGATGTTACTGACCAATCTGTTCAACATCACCTTAGCCAGGACCTTACCAGCAACAGCCAGTAGTGAAATACCCCTACTATTGCCACAGATAGCCTTATCACCCTTGTTCTTATAAATTGTGACAATGTTGGCATATTTCCATTGTTGAGGAATTTTCTCTTCAGTCCAGACTTCAGTGATATACTGATAAACAGTTTTAGTACATTGGAATCCTCCCTGCTTAAGGAGCTCAGCTGGGATCTTGTCATTTCCAGGAGACTTGTTGTTCCTGAGGGAACAGATAGCTGACTGAACCTCCGAAAAGCTTGGTGGCTGATTAAGAGTGTCAATTTGGGGGCGATCAGGCAATTCTTCTAAAACAGTGAGGTCCACATCAGCCTTCTGATTAAGGAGACAATCAAAATGATCGGCCCACCTCAACAGAATGTCATTTTGATCTTTCAAAAGTGTCAGACCGTCTGCTGACTTCAAAGGAGTAATAGAGCGATTTGTTGGGCCATATATAGTTTTTAAAGCATTGTAAAAATTATGCATGTCATTTATATTGGCATAATACTGAATTTCTTCAGCCTTTTTCACCCACCACTCGTTCTTTGCGATCCAAGTGGTCCTCTGAACTTCCTGCCTTGCTTTCTTCCATTGCTCCCTTGCAATACTGCAGGATGGATTTCTGAGGGCTTTACGATGCAATCTATGCATATTCTCAAGCATGTCATGGATGGTGTCAGAGTTTTCATCAAACCAATCTTGGTGATTCTTACTCTTAAAGCCGACTGTTTGGGCTGCTGCGTCATAGAGAGCAGAGCTAATGGAGGTCCACTTCTGCTCCAAAGTTTCTGACTTTACTGACAACTCCATGTCCTGCAGTTTCCCAGCAACAGAGCTACGGAAATCATTTCTGACACGTTCGTTCTGAAGGCGGGTGCAATTCAGCTGCCTCCTGTTACTTCCTCTTCGCCGCATGGGAGGGCGAACTGTCATGCGTATCTTAGCCACAATCATACGATGATCTGTCCAGCAGTCTGCACCCCTCATGGCACGGGTGATGATTACATCACTGATGTCACATCTTCTAACAATGACATAGTCAATTTGAGCGGGGGTGCATCCAAGAAGTTTTGTATTTGTTCTTCTGTCGGAAAAGTGTATTTGTTATTGTTAAGTTGTGCTCAGAGCACAGAGTGAGTAGTCTCATGCCATTTGCATTAATCTGACCAATACCATGTTTGCCAAGTACTCCATCCCATACCCTGTCGTTCTGTCCCACTCGAGCATTAAAGTCCCCAAGCAAAAGAATCTTATCAGTCTTAGGGATCCGACCAAGAACTTGTCAAGGGACTGGTAAAACTTATCGGCGGTCCGATCGAGTGGCAAGTTCGGTATATGTCTTAATCCAATCTAGTTGTCCCATGCAACTGCACTGACTGATAGATGTACACAAGGTGTACACGTGTGTGTGTGTGTGTGTGTGTGTGTGTGTGTGTGTGTGTCTGTTTATGTGTTTGGGGTTGCGTGTGTGTGTGTGTGTGTGTGTGGCAGCATACCTCCATTTGGCTGGCTGAGGTTTGCTCCTTGTAAAAGTGAACCACAGGAGCTTGTCTCTCACACTCCAACAGCAAAGCGATCCTCTAAAACTGATGTTTGACCTCAGCCTCACTCCTGTTGCCTCTCACAACATGCAGGAGATGGTAGATTAATGAAAGGCTGAAACATTTGGATTTACATTTTAAATGACAGAACATAACCCGTAAACGCACTGGTTTTAGAATAGGATCATGTGAATTTGGCAGCTTTGTCACTTGCCTAACTGGGCTTTTAATCTCAACTGGTATTATTCCAGGTACTGGTGACATGATGCCACAGTGCCCGTAAGGTTACAATTCTATGAGTTGGAGTAGCTCAGGACTTCATGTTTCTCTGGAGAGTTATCACTGTCTGAACATGCAAGTGGAGCCAACTCAGAGCTGTCTGGCTTCAGTCAGGCTCTTTGCTCACTTCCCCGACTGCACTCGGCTACTCTTGTCTACTTTCCAGGTGAGCCGCAACTGAATTCAAACCAGCCTATTGTCTGTTTGAAAGGAGTGAAGATATTGTCCCGTCTGTGTTGTATTATTCTACCTGTGTGAATGCTCGTGTTGAGTTTTGCCTATTGTGTGTTGGGGTAGTCTGTCCTGTCCCAGGTATCCATGGTGATAGGAGGTCATGTGACAGTCGCTGACACCTGGAATGGTCCAACAGCGTGATGGATCCATATTCTTTACATAGCCTATCTTTAAAATACATGTATAGTTTATCATTATATTATTCAACAATATTATATGTGACCTATAGCTTTCAATCTCTTGTTATGCTGTCATTTAACTATGTGAACCAAATAGAATACATTGAATCAATGTGAAATAAGGTACACTGCAGTCTGCAGTAAGACACGGACTGAAAGAGGAGAAGATTTACATTGTTTTTCTTTATCTTCATCTGATATGTGTAGAAATCAGAAATGAATGATGTGAAGTCATTTGGAATGGGCTGGCTCTGTGTGTGAATGTGCTGGTGGTGGTGGGGTATGGCAGAGGACTCTGGATCAGTGGGTGTTGGATGTGGAGTGGGGGCTAAGGCTACTGGAGAGGGCTGGGGTAAGATTGGGGTGAAGGTTTAAGTTGAGGGCAGAGGGGAAAGAGAGGAGAGGAGGATTTGTTTGTGTGTGTGTGTGTGTGTGTGTGTGTGTGTGTGTGTGTGTGGTGTTGTGTGTGTGTGTGTTAGGGGGTGGGGGGTTTAAGTGAAGGGCAGACGAGGGACTGCCTGTGTGTTTCTGTCCTTTGAACGACCCCTTCTCCTCCTACACATGAACAAGAGGCTCCCATCTGAGCATGTGTACGTGTATGAGTGTGTGTATGAGACAGAGAGAAAATAAGTACAGGTGAGGGAACTGTGTGTGACATGTGTGACTCCACATAATCCCAACTAATGGAGCTGTTCCAAATACATAGTACCTACTCTACGCTACTCTACTCTACTACTCTACCCTACTCTACTCTACTCTACTCTACCCTACTCTACTCTACTCTACTCTACTCTGAATGTCGATACTTAGCCTGCTATCGGTGTATGAATGTGTGTGTGAATGGTAACGTGGGAAAGGAAAACAGGTCTCCCTTGCAAAAGAGTCTTCGGTCTCAATGGGATATACCTGTATAAATAAAGGTAAAAAAAATAAAAAACTACACACATCTTTCAAAGTCCCACCAACCCCTGCAGTGCTGGGCTGGCAGCCATAAAGCAGACTGCCAGTTTCACGCTCCACAACGTTTTACCGGAACAATCTGCAGGAATCCGATTCCAACTTGCAGTGTGGCCAAAAGGGACAGGTGTGGCAGTTTGTGTGTGTGTGTGTGTGTGTATGTGTGTGTGAGTGTGTGAGTTGTGTGTGTGTGTGTGTGTGTGTGTGTGCGCGCGCATGTTTGTGTGTGCACAAATGATTTGTAATTGAGACAATGTATCATTTGTTGTTATGTTTAGTATGACTTTGTTATGAATGTGTTTGACAACATAAGACAGAAATGGGTGTAGATCTGATCTTGGTTGGATGAGATGTCATTCACAGTTCATTTAAAGTAGAAATGAAATGAGTACATGAGGCAGCATATAATGATCTGTTTCCTTTCAAGTTGATGCGAAAGTTTCTTTTTCACTAATATGAAGGTAAGTGTGTTGGTTCTAGTGCCAAGCACTCAGAAGGAAATTTGACTCTAGGGGATTTTGCAGGACCCACCGGCCTCAAAATATGCTAACTGTTCTAACTTTTGATTGGATTGTCCGATTTGAACATATGAGGGATGTCTTGATTCTGTGTCAGGAGTAGCAATTGATATGTCAATCATATTACCCATAGAATCAAAAAATAAATTGTGGTATTGTCATTAATTTACTACAATAGACATGGATCAAATGCCAGGGGAACTAAAACATTGATTTTTAAAATAATCTGGACTATATGCCATTCCAACGTTACATTGACATTTATTTATTTATCTTTTAATTGTGCCACCATTTGGTGATGACAGCTTAGACATTTGCACCTTTCACAATAGTTAAATAAGGAAGTGGTGAACAGATTGACCTATCCCACATACATGTCTTGGACAATGCACTGGCCCAGCTACGTTAGGCAAGTTACCGTTGCCAGGTACCGTAGATTCATAACTACAATATGTATGAAGTCGAAATTTCCGAGTTCCCTGTCCAACTGGAACGCACCGTCAAAAGCCGGCTCATGACATACGTTCACAACCAAACGTGATGCAATTGGTTGGCTAATCCAGAGTGGCACTGGGCAGATCCAATAGTTTTAAACTTCAACAGACACCCGCCTCCAAGTGAGTGAACGTTTGACAATTACAGCACTTCCAGACCTTCTGTACAAATGAAATGAAGTACGATGGTCTGGTTGGACCAGGCTAGTCATCCAGATGCTTGCTTGGAAGTAACTCTTTCCTCTACACCACGAGCGCCCCAGAAGACCCTCCTTTTGAAGTGTTGGTCCAAAGCATTACTCTTTGGGTGAATTCTCTCCACGTCCTAGTCTTCTGTGAGAAAAGCCTCGTTGGGACAAGATCAACAACATTGTCCTAGTTTGAGTCATTGGAGTACAGCCTACACACTAAGTATATTGCCCCATTCTTTCAGCCTTGGCAATATTTGGATATGGAGTGTCCATGACTGTGCACATTTTCCTCCATCATGCAATGGCCTAACTTGCAGCAGAATGGCTTACCCTTTCACGTGCATTCACATATGTGCTGTCTGGTCCAGTGCATGCATCGTTTTGTGGCGATAATGTTCTGGAGATCATTCTAGTTGTCTTTCCATCCCCGAAGGAGATCCAGATTAGCACAGATCTTTTGAGAGCCTTGATGTAATGGAAATGACTCTGAAGGATTAGAAACACATCTGTGTCTGCAGTAGATATATTTTAATGGAAGAGCTGCAGAGTTTGTGTAGGAATGTGAACATACACCCTGCAGTCTGCCCTTGTCCAGGCTAATGGCAGCAGTGTACCAGACGGTGATGGAGGAGGTGAGGATGGACTCAGTGTAGAAGTGCACCATCACTGTCTTTGGCAGGTTAAACTTCATCAGCGCTGCAGGACCTTCTCTGTTGTGCCTTTAGGTCAGGGAACTGATGATCCAGGGCTGGCTTCCCCCTGAGCTCCACACCCATCTGACTGTCGTCTAGACATCTCCACTAGATGGTTGAGCTTCTGCCTGCATCAGGTGACCAGATGGTCCATATTCACCACATGTCAGCCTGGTGAGCGTGGTGTCAAGCACACACCTCAGGAGCCAGACTGGCTGATGACTGGAGAGGCAGCTGTTGTCATGAAGGAGTATGAACACAGCCTGATGGTCCAGGTTCACCTGCTGCTTCCTGTTGGACAGGTGGAGTGAGCCACGCTGAGCAGGGAGAGGAAACAGGTTGATAGTGTGAAGATAGACCTTAAATCCATTATCAGGATCCTAGCTTATTATCAGGAAACAAAAACATCACAATCTTTATATTCTTGTCAAAACATAATTATCAAGTTTAAGAGAAAATGTTTGAGAAATAGTTAAAAAAACAATATTTCACAGGAATATTTAACATTGGCAAACCTTTTAATTCAATTATTATATTGTGTTAATCTGTAAACAGTTTTTACATTGAAATATATCTGTATGCTAAATATGTGTGCATGCATGTGTGTGGCAGAAAGAAAATGGGAGAGAGTGGTGTATCTCACTGCACCCTCTGTTACCCTGGATGAACTGCTGCTGAACTCTCCAAGAAAAAGAGCCCCCTCCCCCCCCCCCCCCCCCACACCCACCACCACACACACACACACACACAACACACACACACAAACACACACACACACACAACACACACACACACACACACACACACACACACACACACACACACACACACACACACACACACACACACACACACACAACACACACACACACACACACACACAGAGGCATGCGTGTGCATGTTCTAGGGTTCCCTTGCTGGGACATCTGCCTTTTTCATGACCACAGTCATTATGTGAGTGGGGGGGAATGTTATGTACATGTGAACTGAGTGTTTTAGGTGAACAGCAAATGGTAGTTCCTGTCCTGCACTGCTGAACCCGAGGCCTTGACCCTGAAGTCACCACATGTCATTCATCATTTTGTTACACGTCCATGTTAACAAAAAATACAATGATCTCACATCAGCTACATGAATACTTGGTACAGTGGGGAATTGACATGAACTGGAAGATCTGGACACAAAAAAAACAACACACTCGTTAAGTAAACACATTAAGTTGTTTTTCTGTACAATCATTTTGGAAAATATCTAAATGAAGTTTTCCCAGGTATAAAATATTAAATTCATCTTCCTGAAAGGTGAAGATGAATGTGAGGGACTAGAGCTCTGCTCTGTAAAATTATATAATAAATACTTTTATTTATTTGTCTTTTGGATACCCATTTATGACACCTTGTAATGGGTGCATAGACCAGCTGTCCGTACCCACTCTTATTTAGTCTACATTTCCAGTTAATTAAAATAGCTGAATGCAACTGCTTGAAATCTAAGAAATATTGCATATCTGACCATACATAGAAGAAAAGGTATGATATGAAAGGAAATCACCCGTGGCATCTAAGTCATAATAACAATAATTCCTTTTCTTTTGGATATCTTCTAGGTGTCTGATGAGTGATAATGGAAAGTCATCAGGAGAGCAGGTGGTATTCCTATAAGTAGCCTTTCATAATATTGGGATTTTAACTGAAGAAAGGGGGAACAATTTGCTGTGAAAGAATAGTACATAGAAGACACGTTTTGACCTGTTCCACAGACACTGTTATTGTACATTGTATTGATCCAGGATACTTTTAGGGACAAATACATTGCTTAAATATTTTTTTAGTAATACTATTTTTCTTTATATGAATTTCCCAAGACACCTACCTAACTGTTACTCCACTAAACTGGAGCTGGGCACCATAGGTCAAATAGTGTACCTTCCACTGGGCCTATTCTCATAGTAGTGCATTTATCAAAGTTAGATTTGAATCCAGACACTTAAGAAAAGACAGTTTTAAATGAAGAATCAAAGCATCTAATGAGGATTTCTCAGGATGCAGACAAAAAGTTGCATATCATGACATTAAAGCGTTTTATGAAATCTGTTTGATCATGTTTTAATATTTCAGAAATAATTATTTTAATTCTCAATGGGACACATTCAGAGAGGACAAAGGTAGTGTCCCTGGATTCCCAGTGTTTCATACAGGTTTTTGTGATGCCTCTCTTGATCTTGCTTTAGGAGTAATGTGATAATGCCTCTGTGTGTGTCTGATAATATCCCCACATTGAAAGAGTAAAGGATGCAACCAGAGCTTTTTTAATCTCCTGAATCTTAATTGGAATGCCATCCATCCCAGGTGATCCACCAGAAGAGAGCTAGAGCTAGAGTTAAAAGGATAGTTCAGAGAAAAAAAGCTTTTTCTTCCGACCCCTCTGCAACAGTACAATGCTGCGACTTCTGCCACAGCGACGTCTCCCCTAAACTCCGTATCACACAGCGGAATGGAATGTGGACTAGGATGATGATCCGGGGCTCACACAGGGGTTAAAGTCTAGAGCTGGCGCCCTGCTGTCTACAAAGCACAGCATTTTACATCACATATAATACTAATATGTACATGTGCATAATAACACAGTGACACACAATGTTGGAAAATACACATGGAATCACATAGACACATGAACACACCCAGAGAGCAACAGAACACGTCTCGTTCCGTTAAAGCCCTCCCTATGAATCTGTCAGAAACACACACACACACACACACACACACACACACACACACACACACACACACACACACACACACACACACACACACACACACACACACACACACACACACACACACACACACACACACACACACACACACACACACACTAAAGTGCTGCATACCAAACATACATAGCCCTGGACAAAGGTAACTGAGGGACAGAGGTAAAGTAGAGGTTAAAGGATGGATGGAGAACAGAGGGAGGACTAGAGTTGATGATGGAGGAATGGGAACTGAAGTGGAGGAAAGGGGAAAGGAGAGAAAGATGCACGGGAAGAAGAAGAAAAGATATTTGATATGGAGTCTGATATTGCTGACCTCCTGACTTCTTGTTCAGATTCACACATGTTCAGGCAGAATGCTCAGTAACTGCTCCACACAGGGTTAAATCACAGTGCTGAGATCAGTGGAGACTTGAAAAGACTAAATAATGTGGACAAAAACTCTTTATTTTTTCTCTCACATGCACTGGTGGATTTAAAAAAGCTGTGTTGAAGATGCATTACTAATGACCAAAGGACACGGAGGGGAATCTACTTGGATCTTTATATCAGAGATTCTTGAGAAGCGGGACAAAACAGGGTGCAATGTTGAAAAAATACAAACCCTATGTTTAGGCAAATTAAATTACATGTATGTATCCAACATATACTAAGCTACTGAGCTAAGGTTTGACACAACCTCCACACTTTTGTCCTTTTAATCAAAATGGACTTTTTACCTTGCTTCTCCTTTTTAACATGGGCTTTTTAGCTTGCCATTCCTTATTTTGTGTCAACTCCGTCAGACACCAAAAAACACAAATAAATGTTCCCTCATTTTATGCTAGACCCATGAGATGTATAGTGATCACAAATATTCACCAAAACTGATAGAGCCACAACAAAAATATTTTCAAAATGTATATGAATACATGTTTTTGATATCTGATGGTGTTGACATATTTAACGTTTCTTAAACAGAACAAATAGAGTTTTTCTAGTAGCAGTTTGGTTTTTCTGTTGATGATAGGTGCTAGTATGAACTACTTCAGGAAAATAAAATTATCGTAACATTTCCTGTCTGACTCTAAAGGTATGAACACACTACACGCGTTACCCGCGTAAGATTTACGTGCGTAACGCAGCTAAAATGTTGCTTGATCATTTTGTGTCAAAAATGGTTCTACGCGCGTAGTCTCCCTCCCGATATTGTATTTCCCCTAATTAACCATGGCTGCGATCAGACCCGACACAACAGCGTGCATGTCCGAAACAAAAACAACAACAACACGGCCAACAACTGTGCCAAAAGACAAACTGAACAGCACAAATAGCCTAGCATTAAAACAGCATTGCATATTCACGGCAGCTACATAACAAACACAGTTACAGCAGCATCGGTGCACGGCGGCACAACATAAAGGCAAGTAGCCAACATTACCCTACCTGGCTGTGACAGGGGACCGTGGCTGCCGTAGATCAACACCGGTGCTTCGCTGTACTTGTTGTGAAAGTCCCCGGACATAGCCGTCATGTTTGGGTTCATAATATGAGGCGCTAGCCGCCCGCATACAACCGGGTGAGTTAACTAATGCTATACGGCGCTAACTTGTTTTATCGGCTAAAGCACAGCCGCACATATTCACTGAATTAACCAGGAAGTCCATTCTCCTGGTTTACTCTCCCCACGTCTTCTATTCCCGAGCTACTGTCATACAGCACCGGCTGCCCGCAATACATTTTCCTCCTCGGTGTCTCTCAACAGCCTCTGTGTACAGTACACTGTTCTCCGACCGTGCCAATGTATGTGACGTCGGGTCAAGCCCAACGCTGATTGGCCAACGCGGCTAATCGTCATGCGTAGGAGCGTAAAAAGTTAAATTTTTTGAACTCAGCGCGTAGCTGCGTAGGGCGTAGGTGCGTATATACGCGGCTCATACGCGGCTAAAATGTTGCTTTAGCGCGAGTGACGCATCTACGCGCCATGTACGAGCGTAAACCAATGGTTCCCTATGGAAAAATACGAATTTTATACGAGTCTGTACGCATGTGTTCGCACCTTAATGTACTCTGCACAGATAGCTTGTGACAATAGGTCCTTCACGGAGACAGCTGCCCTCATATTGCCTGATTTTATTACATTTTAATGAAATGTCTGACGGTGGTGACAAAAAGTGTCCCCCCCCCCCTTAGAAAACTTATAAAACATGAATGTGTTGTAGAATTTTTTTTATTGATATGAGAGATTATTTAGTGTTGCTTTTGATGAAAAAAGCACTTTTTAATCATTGAAGTACATTTTTAATAGGTTTTATTGCATATGAAAGAGTGAAACCTTCTCTGTGGACACACTGTTTTTGATATCATGAGAAGATAACAAGTGTCATAAATTTGACATAATAATAAAATTAAATTTAAGGGGATAATTGTGCTCCAGACATTCTATTCTTAATCCCTAATAACATCTACAATTTTAAATATTTTTAATTTTTAAAGATAACAGCAGTTCTCAAGAATCACTGATATACAGGAATTTAAGTGGAAGGGGCGATCATATAGGGATAATAAAACCAGCTAATATCAGCTAAATAAAGTGAAGAGAAGTCGGATACAAACCTTGAAATAGTAAAACTATTTGCTATTGTTATAGAATATTATAATGAAAAGATCAATACACTCAGGGACGCCAGGGAACCCTCCACTGGATGAATATATTGATACCAGAGCCTAGTTTGTATACTAAATAAACATGTGAATACTGTGTACACATAAATAGACATTACAACATCATAGAGGGGCAAGACCAAAATAAAAAAAATGTATGAGTCAACTGAAGGGATGGGAGGGGCGTAGATGTATCTTCATTAAACGGTAGTTAGAAGATGTGAGGCCTCCTCCTCCCTCCTCCTGTCCTCTCCCTGTGCTCTATCAAAGCTCCTCACATGTGTGAAGGGCGTAAAATCACTTCCTGGGTTGGAGCGCTTTTGACCCCATCATCTCTGTGGGAGGTGGGGACGTCAGGCCCAGCTCACAGGGTGGGGGACGTCAGGCCAGCTCACAGGGGAGGTGGGGACGTCAGGCCCAGCTCACAGGGTAAAAGGTGAGCCGTGTCTCACACAGACAGACATGGACAGATGAGAGGAGGAGGAGGAGACGCCTGCTGATGTTTCAGCTGGAGAATCAGTCAGCCAAGCAACACCCACACAGCTCAGCAGATAGACAAGCAAGAGAGATACTTACCATCCAAAATTGTTTTTTTGGGGGAAATTTGAAAAAAGATGGCAGAAGAATTGAAGAAATTACGTGGAGAATAATACATCGACAAAAATAAAAGTTCCATATCAAAATGGCCTTATTTGGCTGCTTCTGTAATCTATAGGGACAGTGATTCTAGGATGTGTTGAGTTGTAAAAGTTGTAAAATGTATACTGCAGTAGTGATTCAAATGAGCAATTCAAATGTTCTCTCTTGAATCCCTTTATGTAAACCCTGTAAAGCCACCCTATAAACAGTGAATACAACACGCTCACACACACCTCCACTCGGTGACCTGCAGTCAACCTCTGTCCTGCTAACCTGTATTTATTGGCCGTTAAAGGCCAATAGTTCACTTGAACCCTGACAACTCTGATTTATTGTCAGATTCATCAAGCCACGTTACTACAGCATACTTACTGCCCAGTGCAGGTACACAAGACATGGACGGATGTGTTGAAAGATGGATAGATATAAGGATCACTGACGGATAAACAGCCACAGAGAACTTGGTCACGATCAATCAGATACCGTGAAACTGTAAAAATAATTTTTTAAATAATTCAATATCATATTCACACATATACATAAACATGTTTGTATATTAGCAAAGGTGTGTAGCAATCCTTTGATGCCTGCCTTTCTATTAACAGCATCAGTGGGGCGTGTGTGTGTGTGTGTGTGTGTTGTGTGTGTGTGTGTGCTGTGTGTGTGTGTTTTATCAGCTCTAAGTGTGTGAGCCATTAGCCAGGAGTCAGGTCGTCTGGTTACTTCTATTGTTTCCCTACTTCCTGATCACCCTTAAGTGTGTGTGTGTGTGTGTGTGTGTGTGTGTGTGTGTGTGTGTGTGTGTGTGTGTGTGTGTGTGTGTGTGTGTGTGTGTGTGTGTGTGTGTGTGTGTGTGTGTGTGTGTTGTGTGATGTTGTTGTTTATTATTTATATGTATGTGCAGTACTGTGCAAAAGTTTTAGGCAGGTGTGAAAAATTCTGTAAACTAAAAATGCTTTAAAAATATTATAAAATAATATATTGCTTAGTGAGCAAACAAGGTAGTTCTACTAGATAAGCAAGTTCTCTCCCAGACACAGATTTCAAAGCAGACTGGGGTTTCAAGATGTGCTGCTCTTTTTAAGCACAAAGAAACGGGCAACGTTGAAGATCGTAGACGCAGTGGTCGGACAAGGAAACTTAGTGCAGCAGATGAAAAACACATCAAGCTTATTTCCCTTTTGAACCGAAAGATGTCCGGCAGTGCCATCAGCTCAGAACTGGCAGAAACCAGTGGGGCTAAGGTACACCCATCTACTGTCCAGACAAGTCTTGTCAGAAGTGGTCTTCATGGAGGGTTGCAGCCAAAAAGCCATATACTACATAATACCTCCAACATAGAAACAATGTCAAGCAACTCAACTATGCACAGAAACATAGGAACTGGGACAAGAAAAATGGCAGCAGGTTGAAATATTTGGCTGTAGCAGAAGGCAGATGGTTGTTCGCTGAAGAGCTGGAGAGCGTTACAATAATGAGTGTCTGCAGTGAAGCATGGTGGAGGTTCCTTGCCAGTTTGGGGCATTTCTGCAAATTGAGTTGAAGATTTGGTCAGGATTAATGTGTCTTTAATGCTGAGAGCAGTAGATGGATGTACCTGGGTCACACTGGTTTCTGCCAGTTCTGAGCTGATGACACTGCTGGATTTAGATTGTTCATTAGATGTTCATTCACTGCATTTTGTGTTTTAACTAATGAAAATAAACTATTAAAACTTCAGTTTTTGAAAGCATTCTTCATTTACACAAAATTTCACACCTGCCTAAAACGTTTGCAGAGTACTGTATATCAGGGGCAAATTCCCCCAATAGAGCCCAGAATCCACCAGTATGACTAGTATAACTGGGTTGACAGAACTGTGAGGACATTTTAGAATGCATTGTTTCAGTGTCCTGTACCCATAGATAGTATGTAACCCCCTTTTCACCAACATAGACTAAGAAGACAGTGATCATCTTTGTTAGAAACGCTTCTTAGATGTTCAGATTATTTGAACCCACCACATCATCATTCTGGGCAGATGATGTTTTCTATTAACAGAATGAGGAAATGTAAAATGTTTTTATTGTATCTGGCAAATGTTGATAGTGAACCTTCCATCAATCCATTTTCTATTAAAGCTCACATATTATGCACTTTGCTGTCAATTGTATATGGTCTAAGTAGTCCCTAATACTTATTTTTTTAAATGTTTGCTGAAAACCCGTTCAGATAATTTATTGTAGCAAGCCTCTATACCCTGATGTTCCTCTGGTCTCTGGATGACCCATATTGGTGTCTGCAGCCTGCGATCTGGCTGGCCCCTCCCACCTCTCTGCCGGGCCCTCCCACCGTCTCTGCCGTGCTCTCGTGATACTAGAGAGACACTGCGTGACTGCGAACACAGTGTTTACCCGGAGCAAAGCCATACTTTGAACAGTTTGACATGACCTGACATGATTAAAACCAGTGAAAACAGTAGCTTCAAAGTTTGATTTCTACAGGAATAACTTCCCACCCTTTGTGGTGTTTAAAACGAGGCATTATTAAACTCCAATGGGAAAGCTAAGTTAGTGTAATAGAAGCAAACGTTGGGTGCTACATCTGAAGCTACATGTGCGCTAATGGCTAAAAATTACACTCAGACGATTTAAAACCAGTGAAAACAGTAGCCTCACAGTTTGATTTCTACAGGAATAACTTCCCACCCTTTGTGGTGTTAAAAACGAGGCATTATTAAACTCCAATGGGAAAGCTAAGTTAGTGTAATAGAAGCAAACGTTGGGTGCTACATCCGAAGCTACATGTGCGCTAACGGCTAAAAATTACACTCAGACGATTTAAAACCAGTGAAAACAGTAGCCTCACAGTTTGATTTCTACAGGAATAACTTCCCACCCTTTGTGGTGTTAAAAACGAGGCATTATTAAACTCCAATGGGAAAGCTAAGTTAGTGTAATAGAAGCAAACGTTGGGTGCTACATCCGAAGCTACATGTGCGCTAACTAGGGCTGGGCGATATGACGATATCATATCGTGGACGATATGAAAGTGTCTACCGGGAGAGATTTGGCCATACCGTTTATATCGCGGAGAAAAAAAGTTCATGTGGCGGGAGCATAGATGGAGCGGGAGGCAGCTGTCCCTCTGAGTCCCTACAGTTACACTGCAGTTACACCGCCGCGCCACACGGGGGCTCTGCAGCAGAGTTCTGGGCTGCAATACAGCTTCTCTACCCGCAACAGAAGAAGCCTCATCTGTCGCTCTAGCTGTCTAGCTCTGGTGCGCCATGACTGATTGATTGATTAACAAACCAACTCCGTGTCACGGTGGCAGAGCAGCTGGTTTTAACGGTCAAAAATGTCATCGGGCAAAGGAAACTTGCTTGCTGCTTCAGCGTGCTGTTGCCGTGACGCAGAGTTGGCTTGTTTTAAGCCGCAAACTACATGGGTTAGCTCTCGTGAGCTAGCTGGCTAATAATGACATCTTTAGCCTACTCGGGGCTTCACCCCCGTGCTGTTATTGTTGGAGACAGCCAGCAAGGCTGGTTTTATGTAACTTTAAAACATGTCAAACTTGAAAATATTATTTGTGTTGAAGCTGGAGTTAAAGTATTACCAGACATTTACTCATTAGTTAATTTTGACAGCTTTTTTAAATGAAGATGAGCAAATACTGCAGGAAAATTCAAGTCTTTCATTATTTTGATATAGGCTACTATCAATTGGAAAATGTAGGCTCTTTGGTTGATGCTGTCATTTTTATTTTGCACTGACTGACTAAAGCCAGACTGGTGTGGTATTTTGCACCAGTTTTTATTTTGTATGGAAATTTTTGCACGTTTGCACCTTGCCTACGTCACCGTGCGCGT
Organism: Ammodytes dubius; assembly: GCA_026122265.1. Classification (NCBI taxonomy): domain Eukaryota; kingdom Metazoa; phylum Chordata; class Actinopteri; order Uranoscopiformes; family Ammodytidae; genus Ammodytes; species Ammodytes dubius. Next base: position 6,122,804 of record CM047523.1, on the reverse strand, counting down.
TTAGGATTTTGAGCGTATAGTCTACTTGTAGGCTATACGACTGTTTGTGAATATTTTCATCTGGCCAAATTTGAATCATATATTCCACTTCCACATTAGAGCAACGAGAATCCTTAAGCTATTGTTTTTTTTTAAATGTAGCCTTGACTTAATAGGTCGCGGTGGACAGTCTCATATTTGTGCAGCACGCTGTTTATTATTAATATAACGGCCCGTCAACAGACCATACATACCGGATGGTTTTATACACATCGATCGCTCTATCAAGTAATCCAAGTCAGAACTTTTTGTATGGGCAGAGATCGTTATTTTAAGTGTCTTTATAAAGTAGCTACTGTTTCCTTATCACCGGGCCGCGGAGTCCCGCTGTGTGTTGTGTTGGGTTCGTCTCAACCGCCATGCGTAAAGGCATTATTATGACAGCTGCGGGAGGAAAAAGAAAAAAATCATCTGACGAACGTGAGTAAACACGAAAACCTTTTTTCTTTGCTTTCTGCGCTCACCTATTTAGCTCTCTCCCTCTTTTATTAGCCCACACCTAGGCCTACACACACGTTAATTCTCACACATTGTATGTAGGCTAGCTACAAGTCCAAGTGGTGGGCAATTCTGGTGCCGACTAGTAAGGCAGCGGACGTTAACGGACTATGCATCCTTAATAAATTCACGTCAGGAACGTCGCCTGTGCGCTTGCTTGTGCGCGTGTCATCTCATTAGCATCTGTACTTTGGCCACGGCACACCTCTCCCAGGTGTGCCGTGGCCAAGGGGCTGTTCCGTGCTGGAATACGGTTGGCGTGGTCACACTAGGCCAAACGTTCTAGACTTTAGTATGCTAATGAGCTTTGGCACGGGGCCGCGGCCCTAGTGTGAGTGGCCCCTAAAGTTCAGTACGGTTATTGTAATCCATTGAATTTTAAGGAAAAATGGAGAAGCTCAAAGCAGTGTGTGGAGCAGACTGCTGTGCTCGTTAGGGTGAGAGGAAGAGTGTCCCGAAAATCTACATGGTTTTTTGTGATGTGATTCGTGTCAGGTTGCTCTATAACAGTTTTTAACAAGAAATTAAGACCAGAAAAGTAGTATAATAGGAGATCTTTAATGAAACACACACACAGGCATGCTGCTACTTTGGGGTGAGGAGGTGAGTTAGGTTCATGTGCAGGCCAGATGAATGTACGAGATGGAGGGGGAGGACTTTAACTTGCATCAGCAAAAGTCCTTCAGCATAAATACTGATTTCAGTTGAAAGAGCTTGCATGGGGTATCTTGCTGATTACTGCTAAGCTTGTGATGCATGTGTACATGATGCACCCTGGCAACACCTTGGTTATTCTGCCACCCTGCTAGTCCAGTGTGCTGTAATGTTCTATACTTTAGTTTACTTCAGAAGCAGCTGTATTGTCCTCAACCAATTATACGGATTGTTTGGAAGTACATGAAACATTTTTCTTTAAATTGTGTTTGACAATAGAAGCGTTTTGCTGCTCAGCTAAATAACTGTTGACTTGTATCTACCACCAATCCCCCACAGGCTATACACACATGACACATACACAATAACATGAAATAGAAACCCAGAAATGAAATCTAGACCGTTAAGTATGTTCTGTTATAAATAAAGCAAAATGTCTCCCTCCTCCCCCCACCAGCTTCCATCTCAAAGACAAACACTGCCAACTTTATGGCAACAATCTAAACACTTTTAGCCATGAAAACAAATCCGTGCCTCTTCTATTACAAAGCACATACATTTCCCAAACTTTTACCGGTTAGTTTGGGATTTTTTAAAATAGTTCCCTAACAGTAAAACTAATCTCTTGTTTTTACCAACATCAGTAATCATAGGAAAAAGTTACAAGAAAGCTCTACCTGCATCTCTCTCTCTGCCGGTCCAAAATGTACACATACATGCCAGAAAGAAGCCCAGATAGGTCTTTGAAGGTTACAATGAAAGATAGTCAATAGCTAGGCAAACACTGGCACTATGATTGATCATAATAATACAAAAAATTAGACTTGATAATAACGTATGCACAAATGTGCATTTGGGGTTGTGGGATTGGTTAGCTTTGCATATACATGTGACTGGTGTGTGAGTGTGAGTGTGTGCGTGTGCGTGTGCGTGTGTGTGTGTGCGCGCGCGTGCGTGTTTGCGTGCGTGTGTGTGTGTGTGTGTGAAGGACATGGCAACCTGCCAAATTAGACCACCTTACACCAGGTATCTTTTATCCAAGTCTATCCAGATTGTGTTTAAACAGCCGAGACAGTTAACACCAGACAAGAGGATGTTTCTGTGCTCACTTTTAATATGATCTGTTGGGTAGCTGACACCTTTAAGGGTGCTTTCATATTCATTTTGCTCCTCATGAAAAAATAGCCATCCCTTTCTATGAATGCAACTACTTCAGTGGCAGAGCACAGATGCCAACACAGGGTCAGCCAGCTTCAAAGTTGAACTAGGCTCAAATGTTGCTGCAACGCACCGTCATCCAGCCTATCATCAAGACAGACAGATCAGATGTTCAATGTTATTTTATTGTCAAGGTCCATCACCAGTGCAAACGATTGTGTATGCGAAGTTTGTCGAACCGTTTACACTGAAGTATGTAGAAGCCATAAAGAATTTTTAAAAAAAACGTCCATGTCGTTTGAAAAGACGCAATGCATTGTGAGGCGGTTGAGTAGGAAAAGCATCCTATCGATCCATACACAAAATCTTCCTGGAAGTAAGTACTCATCCAGGCACTTCTCGCCTACACAAATTTGCATACACAACCACAACATACTTAAATTGACGTCAAGATTAGTAGGGGAGAACGGGGTAATGTGAGACACTTTTTACATTTGCTCTCCTCTTAGCGAGCTAAAATGATTTGTCAGTCAAATTTGCACATTTCCCATTAATTCAGGATGTTTCCTAGAAAAGGGCATTAGCAGAATTTATTCATGACAAAGGGCAGTGAAAATATGATTGTTTTAAAAAAAGTTGTCTTGTGTCTCAGTTTACCCCAGCTGTGGGGTAAACTGAGACAGACCAGAGATATCAAGGGGGTAAACTGATCCACAGTTACAATCCTGACAGCTAGCTTAAAACCAAATATTCCAAAACTAATGTCTGACAAGTAACAGAATCATGGGGTTTGGTCAATTAAGAAAAACATTTTCTAAACACTTGAAAGTAACTCTGATCAAATACACCATATAATTCATATTCAATAATTAACATTCAAATGACAGATACAACCAGTTAGATTAAAACACAGTCTGGGGGTCAGAACACAGGACCCTTAGAGCCAGCTAGTGTCTGGGGGTCAGAGCAAAGGACAATCAGAACCAGCTAGAACAGCCTGGGACTCAGAACAGGACTAGACCCAGCTGTCATTTTCCATCTTTTGAGTGTTTGATTAATATTTTTCTGCATTTGTTTTATTGGGATCATTCATTGAATAAAGACATATTACTTAAGAGTCTATTGGTGTAAAAGGTCACTCTCCTGTCCTCCACATACATACGTGCCAAACCATGCCCTTGCTTCAACCATCAACCCCCACCTCCAGCCCACATTGTCTTTTGTCTTATTCAAACTAGTCTCCTTGCTACCTCAAATATAATGGATTCATTAAAAGAGGGCACAGACACTGTATCACTTTACCGCACAGCATTTGTCTCACTTTACCCCACTGCCACAATTTGAGAAAAAAACTACCTCTCTCAGCAAATCAGGCTAATCTTCAGTTATCATCATCAAAGTTTCATATGTTGGTAGTTCATCAACATGTATGAAAAAAAGTTTTTCTACCTGAATCAATTTGCTTTGGCACAACAATCGATTAGGTTGACAGCAAGAAAATTTACTTTTACATGCAAAAAAAAATTTTGGTGAAAAAAACATGCTTACAACATCACCATGAGGTCCTCTCTTTCATGGCCAAGGGGAAATGAGAGGGGCTTGAAAACATATATCCACATGACCAAAAATGTGTTCCATTGCCTAGATACAGGGGGTGTCTCACTTTACCCGATGGCTCACATTCCCCCGTTCTCCCCTATAAGTAGGACGTTAGTATGGCTTTTGGAACACAGCCAGTGTATATGCTGAACAGAATGGACCGTCAGCTGCTGTGGTCAAGGATTGTATTCTTAGTAATGTATTGTGTGAAAAGAGGCTTATAACAGATAGAGATAGAGCTTTATTTTATAGTTTTGCTTTTGAGAGTGATCATTACTGACTTTATTTTAGGTTGACCTGCTGTCCGCGAGAGCCTCAGCTGTTTTTCTGTTTTTGTGGATTATAGTTTTTCTTTATCGGTGTGGGCCATTGAGCACTCGGAATGCGTTTCCAGCTGTCTTTTGTTCTTCTGTGATTGGATTTATTTAAGTCTAGGTTGGACTTGATAAGGTTTTTGTTTTCTTGGACTATTAATTTAAAGCCACTACGAGTAACATGGCACGTTGGCGGCCCCTTTGGACAAAAGCGGTAGTATCTTTTCGGCGCCAGCTGTCGTGAAGCTGTCTTCTAGCGCGTGCCGGGCGTGCGAGATTCAAATGATCAGCAAGCAATATAGTGCATGTCCGTGTGTTGAAAGTGTGAGGGCACCGGACTCTTTTCGGCTTCGTGAGAGTGGTTAGTGACACAGCATCAACTAATGCCAGTCAGTGCTACACACACCTGATTGCAATGAGTTGATGCAGTGTCACCTCTCACGGAGCTGAAAGAGTCCGTGTCCTCACACAAAGCGAATGAACGAGAGACGGCAGTTAGTATGGATCACGATGAGGTAATGTGTTTATGTTGTTGTAAATAATGACTATTTCAGATGAATAATGGTCATCTGATGATGCTGGTGAGGCAAAGTAAACTTTGTTTTAGTACCAACCGCTCATTCATTTAGGAGTAAACACTGCAGTCTAGTTCACTCCCGTGAAATTGTGTATATACGTTGCTTGGCAACGCCCTCCCGCCCGTCTATCACTCTCCCTTTTAGATTTTCTTCATTGCATTCTCTTTTTTTTCTTTGATGGTTCAGCCCGTTATCAGTCATTATGACGACAAACAACTGTCTCAAACAAGGCTCCCGCTCCCCTTCCCTCACCTGGAGGGATAGGCTTCTCAAATCACGTTGCAGCGCCACACTGAAATCTGCGACCAATACGGATATGTGACCATAGAGCCTGAACGAGCGAACCGAAAATCGGACTGGGTGTACGACCAGACCAAATGCAGTAATAAAAACTATATAAAAACGTCTTTCTTTGCACTGGTGGTCTCGTTTGCTGTTAAAGGTAATTTATGATTATGGAGGAAACATGAGGCTGTTTAAAAGATATTTAAATGTTATTCGGAGCTGCTTTAATGTTGGGGCTACAGAGGGGGGAATGAATATTGTTTATGGTGCCGATTTGGCTGTTTTTTGTGAATATTTGCATACAGCATAATTGAATTCACCACCTCATTGGTTGCTGTGTGCGTCTTTCTTAAGTGAGGGACTTATTGTTTATTTGTGTTCTATTTTTCATACGGAAAGAACATGTATCATTTAAATTTGTTTAACTGTTTCATTTCCTGAACCCCTTGTGCATTAACTTGTGCATTAGTGCAAATGTAACAGCGAAGACTTGAGAGCTATTTGGATTTCTCTAGTTTCAAGCACAATTTACTCATAAGCCCACGGGGTTGCTATTATTATTATTTTTTATCGACTTGAATTTATGACCGCAGACCCGTATGGCAGGAACCTTATGATTTTGGACCACATAAACTCTCTTCCAACATAACAATATAAAGTATGTGAATTAACCTTTTAACCTTAAGGCTTGATATGATACCAGTCTCCAGCACTAACGTTGGTATTGATATTTGGCGACTACAGCATTACAAGGATTTCTCTTTCTACTGCCATGTCCACAATAATTACACTAGGATTGACTATTTCTTGATATCTTCTGAATGAATAGCTAACATTATAAAATATACAGATCATATTATCCTGATATCTGATCACAGCACAGTCTCACTTCAACTTAAAACTATTCTGCCTGCACAAAAATTCTGCTGGCGTTTCAACCCTGTTCTTCTGGAAGACAATTATTCTATTGAGCATACGAATGCACTCATTGATGAGTCTCTTTTACTAATGATAATGGGGAGGTCTCTAATTCGACTGTATGGGAGTGTCTAAACGCTTAATAACCCGCTTCACAAATCCTTCCATGGTGCCAGACAGTGGTTCTGGTCATCTCAGAGAGGCCTGGGCGGGGGAGCAGGGTGTTCCAGTGTCAGATGAACTGTGGCAGGAAGGGCTGTCCAGTGACACGTTCTATCAATTCTACACATAGATTAATCCAATGTAGAGTCTTTCACTGGCTTGACTATTCTAAAACTAAACTTAGCTAGTTATTTGACTCAAACTATAAATCTTGATTTCAAGTCCCCACAGCCCCATGCTTCAGGAAGTGGCTGAACCAAATTATTTCATTTGCTTGGATGAAACAGATTTGCTTCAAACAAAAGGAATTCACAAGACAAGTTTTAGTAATGTGTCCAAACCATTTTTGACATTCCCATTCTTACGACCTGGGTTCGATTGGGTTTTGTATTTAAGGGTCCTTGGGTTTCATGATATGGGCTTTATAAATCAATGCAAGGAGGTGGAACTTCCAGAAGGCAACATAACAGATCTTCAGGACCACTTCAACCACCTTGGGATCCCACCGGCAAATGGAAACCATGAAGACGCCGCAAGGCAGGCGTCCACAAGCAGGGACCTTACCTACACACAGGGCCGCCCATAAGGGGTAGAAAGTGGGAAAGCTTTCTAGGGCCCAGCCACCAAGGGGGGCCCAGAGAGAGATTTTTTTTGTTTTGCAGATGACCCAAATTAGCCAACCTTTATTATGAACGCTATATTCGCAAGAGAACTTTCTATAATAAAAGAAAACATTTTATTCATTGTTACTTGGGTAAAATATATCACATTTTATATTGAAAAACTAAAAATATCATGGGTTGTTTTTTCCCCCTCAAAACCGTTGCATGCAGAAGGTCAACCAAACAAGCGTTAGCTATGTATTGATGATGAGCAAGCTAATCTAGCAAGCTCAGTGATGCCAGGACCTGGACATAAATCAGGGTACCAGAAAAGAAAGGAAAAAAAGAGGGAACTGTCAAGGGCTTAAGACCCCTGAAAAATTCCTTAATATCAGTATTTCTGCCAGCAGAAGTGGATTTTCAATTCAGAGATACTGTGATATTTCATCAAGTTTTGAGGTGTCTTTGTGAGGGTGTTCTGCAAATTATTCTGTATATTTTATCTATTATTTTCTAAGAAAATTACATATTTAGCCTGTAAACGAAGGTGGCAGATGGTTGTTATACTCATGAGGAAAGCTTCTGGTAGCAGTGCTATCATGGTAAACCCCCCCTACAACATTGGTGTGTCTAAAAGCTTACATTACAGTAAATGTTACAGTAAATGTGCCAAAAAGCAGGTGCAGAGATCTTGCAAGGGCAAAAAAAAATCTTCATCTGTATCTCTGCCCACAATTATTTCCAGTAGTATTTCTCACCCTAATCTAACTGGCTAGATCCGGCCCTGTGTACAGGTATGTGTTTATGTAGGAATTAGCGCATCATGCACATTGATACAACTTCAGTATGAGTAAAGGGGGCCCAATGACTGGACCTTTTCAGGGGCCCAGTCATTTGTCTGGGCAGGCCTGCCTACACATAGTAAAGCAGCTTCTGAAGAGTCAGCTGAATGGGAAGCACAAGGTCAGAGCCAACAACACCGAGGCAGTGCCAGTAATCAGATACCAGGCTGGTAAAATAACCTGGTACCAAAAGGGGTGGAGCTACACACTGCAGTCCGTTGATTGGTCATCATTTCCGTGTTAAACCGCTGTGTGTGTAGTCGCCTCGGCAGGAGTGAAGAGAGTCTGGTGTTTAGCGAGAAATGTCAGCGCATCCATTTCTTTATTGTGAAGTGGTTTTCCTCTTCATTAAATGAATCAGTGGGCTACACTGTGTCCCACTGCTACCATGTCACCAGAGTGACATGGTAGCAGTACTTTACGTAGCTGCAGCAGCTAGCACCGTTCAATACTCAATGTCCTGACCCATATTCTGGCCATGGCGTCCGGCATAAACCTCGCCTAACAAGTAATGCTGCAGTCTGCTGTGGAAACACAAGCCAGATCTAGCGTAACTGTGCCGTGAAGAACCGCAACACTCGGTGGAAACGAGGCATGAGTAACTGATAATAAAGAGAAAGAAAATCACCTGTAGAAGCTCATGTTTAGCCTTCTCCTGCTGTAGTGCTGTCTATCTATAGTATATCCAGCTGTGTTTGGTGAGTTTCTCTTTAAATGTATCCTAGTTAAAGAGATCAGGTCACTATTGGACATTAATACTATGGTTTTACCATAAAGAGCAGTTAAGCATAAAAAAAACCTTGTAATAACCTTTAAGCCAACAAAGCCTAAAATGTGCTATGGATGATGTCATAACAGCTGAGCATGCAGGTCAACAGATCCAGCTCAACAACTGAATTGTGATGTCTGTCACATGACTTTTTTAAGGTCAATAACGAAGAATGAAGAATAAAGCGTAACATTTCCCTAACGGGCAGCAATTCATATAGTTCTGGCTGTCAATAAAACATATTTGCCTAAATATCAGTAAATATTTGTTTAATTGTGGCTTATCAACAAGATCTCAGTAAAAAGAAAATACCATTTTAATGGAAAATGCTTGGCCTGATAGAAGGAATATCTTCCATCCTTACTTTTACCTGTGTATTCACTCAGCTGGTGCACTGTGGTTGAACTGTAAACTTACACCAGACTTATTTTCTGTCTTAACGCTCTGTCTGTCAGCAGCCTGCCCTGACACCTTCAGTACATGCAGCTAAGTGTGGTCTCCGTGGAAAGAGCTTTGGAAGGTAACCTCTAAATGCATTCCAGACCTGGGCATTCTTTCACGCCTACTCTGTCTTTCCCTGCCTTACTTCCAAGCTTTGGGGTTGGGGAGAGCAGCGGGGACCCTTTTGTATGTATTCATGTTGGGGGTTGCTGTATAGGGTTGGCAGTGTCTGTTTCTCTGTTGGTCCACACTGAAACATCATAAACAACATAAGGTACACAAAAAAAGAGTAGTTACCCTTTTAAAAAGGTTAGTTTACCTTTTTAAAAGGTAAGTTTACCTTTTAAAAAACCTTTTGAAAAGGTAAACTAACCTTTTAAAAAGGTGAACCACCCTTTTTAAAGGGTAAACTACTCTTTTTTTGAAAGTTAAACTACCCTTTTGAAAAGGTAAACTACCCTTTTGAAAAGGTAAACTAACCTTTTGAAAAGGTAAACTACCCTTTTTTAAAGGTAAACTAACCTTTTTTGAAAGGTAAACTTACCTTTTTAAAAGGTAAACTTACCTTTTTTGAAAGGTAAACTAACCTTTTTGAAAGGTAAACTACCCTTTTTTAAAGATAAACTAACCTTTTTTGAAAGGTAAACTAACCTTTTTTGAAAGGTAAACTAACTTTTTTAAAAGGTAAACTACCCTTTTTAAAAGGTAAACTAACCTTTTTTGAAAGGTAAACTAACCTTTTTAAAAGGTAAACTAACTTTTTTGAAAGGTAAACTAACCTTTTTTGAAAGGTAAACTAACCTTTTTAAAAGGTAAACTTACCTTTTTTGAAAGGTAAACTAACCTTTTTTGAAAGGTAAACTAACCTTTTTTGAAAGGTAAACTTACCTTTTTAAAAGGTAAACTTACCTTTTTAAAATCTAAAAATATTCAGAAACAGGATTACAACATTTACATTTGAATAAAGGAAACACTTTTTTTAAGTTTGGGTAAAGACAATGGCCGCGTTTCCCAGATTCGTTAAGAGCCTCTTTGGAGCGCTCTTGAGAACGCTGTGAAAGAAGAATGCGTTTCCCAGATTAGTTCTTAGCGAAAGAAGCTCTTTCACTAAGACGGAAGTGTAAGATGGAGCTGACCCACTCTTACAACCTTCTTAGCGACCAAATCGTCAGTGATCATGCCACGTCAGGGAAATTAATTTCCTCCACTTTTCAAAATAATAAAACAATACTCAATGCTGACCACTGGCGCAAGAAACATAGACTAAAAGAAGAGAAAAAAAATGTTTTTATTGAATTAGACGTTTACGTTTCCACACACATGAGTTTATAGTACTACTACACATAAAAAAAACATCAACAACCCTTTGGCATTTCACAGATATCAAGGAAACAGATTTAATTGAACTCAGCTGAACCTCATCCAGAGCGGCTCCACCTGCTATAAAGGCGTTGCCAAAGTCCGCGCGTGTGAGAAACCATGGCTGCAATACAACACATTCTCGCTGCGAACCAACAGCCTCGCCGTGCGCGAAGCCAGACGGTTTACATAAATACATACGTACATACACACTGAAACATCATAAACAACATAAGGTACACAAAAAAAGAGTAGTTACCCTTTTAAAAAGGTTAGTTTACCTTTTTAAAAGGTAAGTTTACCTTTTAAAAAACCTTTTGAAAAGGTAAACTAACCTTTTAAAAAGGTCAACCACCCTTTTTAAAGGGTAAACTACTCTTTTTTTGAAAGTTAAACTACCCTTTTGAAAAGGTAAACTACCCTTTTGAAAAGGTAAACTAACCTTTTGAAAAGGTAAACTACCCTTTTTTAAAGGTAAACTAACCTTTTTTGAAAGGTAAACTTACCTTTTTAAAAGGTAAACTTACCTTTTTTGAAAGGTAAACTAACCTTTTTGAAAGGTAAACTACCCTTTTTTAAAGATAAACTAACCTTTTTTGAAAGGTAAACTAACCTTTTTTGAAAGGTAAACTTACCTTTTTAAAAGGTAAACTTACCTTTTAAAAAGGTAAACTAACTTTTTTAAAAGGTAAACTACCCTTTTTAAAAGGTAAACTAACCTTTTTTGAAAGGTAAACTAACCTTTTTAAAAGGTAAACTAACTTTTTTGAAAGGTAAACTAACCTTTTTTGAAAGGTAAACTAACCTTTTTAAAAGGTAAACTTACCTTTTTTGAAAGGTAAACTAACCTTTTTTGAAAGGTAAACTTACCTTTTTTGAAAGGTAAACTTAGCTTTTTGAAAGGTAAACTTACCTTTTTTGAAAGGTAAACTTACCTTTTAAAAGGTAAACTTACCTTTTGAAAAGGTAGACTAACTCTTTTGAAAGGTAAACTTACCTTTTTAAAAGGTAAACTAACCTTTTTTGAAAGGTAAACTAATCTTTTTTGAAAGGTAAACTTACCTTTTTAAAAGGTAAACTTCGTAAACTAACCTTTTTTGAAATGTAAAGGTAAACTTACCTTTTAAAAAGGTAAACTAACCTTTTAAAAAGGTAAACTAACCTTTTTTGAAAGGTAAACTAACCTTTTTTGAAAGGTAAACTTACCTTTTTAAAAGGTAAACTTACCTTTTTAAAATCTAAAAATATTCAGAAACAGGATTACAACATTTACATTTGAATAAAGGAAACACTTTTTTTAGTAGTAGTAGTTACCCTTTTAAAAAGGTTAGTTTACCTTTTTAAAAGGTAAGTTTACCTTTTAAAAAACCTTTTGAAAAGGTAAACTAACCTTTTACAAAGGTGAAACACCCTTTTTAAAGGGTAAACTACTCTTTTTTTGAAAGTTAAACTACCCTTTTGAAAAGGTAAACTACCCTTTTTTAAAGGTAAACTAACCTTTTTTGAAAGGTAAACTTACCTTTTTAAAAGGTAAACTTACCTTTTTTGAAAGGTAAACTACCCTCTTTAAAAGGTAAACTAACCTTTTTAAAAGGGTAACTTCCCTTTTTAAAAGGTAAACTAACCTTTTTAAAAGGTAAACTAACCTTTTTAAAAGGTATACTTACATTTTAAAAAGGTAAACTAACCTTTTTAAAAGGTAAACTAACCTTTTTTGAAAGGTAAACTAACCTTTTTAAAAGGCAAACTTACCTTTTTAAAAGGTAAACTACCCTTATTAAAAGGTAAACTAACCTTTTTTGAAAGGTAAACTAACCTTTTTAAAAAGTAAACTAACTTTTTTGAAAGGTAAACTAACCTTTTTTGAAAGGTAAACTAACCTTTTTTGAAAGGTAAACTTACCTTTTTTGAAAGGTAAACTTACCTTTTTAAAAGGTAAACTAACCTTTTTTGAAAGGTAAAGGTAAACTTACCTTTTAAAAAGGTAAACTACCCTTTTTGAAAAGGTAAACTAACCTTTTGAAAAGGTAAACTACCCTTTTTTAAAGGTAAACTAACCTTTTTTGAAAGGTAAACTTACCTTTTTAAAAGGTAAACTTACCTTTTTTGAAAGGTAAACTACCCTCTTTAAAAGGTAAAACTAACCTTTTTAAAAGGGTAACTTCCCTTTTGAAAAGGTAAACTAACCTTTTTAAAAGGTATACTTACATTTTAAAAAGGTAAACTAACCTTTTTAAAAGGTAAACTAACCTTTTTTTAAAGGTAAACTTACCATTTTTGAAAGGTAAACTAACCTTTTTGAAAGGTAAACTACCCTTTTTTAAAGGTAAACTAACCTTTTTTGAAAGGTAAACTAACCTTTTTTGAAAGGTAAACTTACCTTTTTAAAAGGTAAACTTACCTTTTAAAAAGGTAAACTAACTTTTTTAAAAGGTAAACTTACCTTTTGAAAAGGTAGACTAACTCTTTTGAAAGGTAAACTTACCTTTTTAAAAGGTAAACTAACCTTTTTTGAAAGGTAAAGGTAAACTTACCTTTTAAAAAGGTAAACTAACCTTTTAAAAAGGTAAACTAACCTTTTTTGAAAGGTAAACTAACCTTTTTTGAAAGGTAAACTTACCTTTTTAAAAGGTAAACTTACCTTTTTAAAATCTAAAAATATTCAGAAACAGGATTACAACATTTACATTTGAATAAAGGAAACACTTTTTTTAAGTTTGGGTAAAGACAATGGCCGCGTTTCCCAGATTCGTTAAGAGCCTCTTTGGAGCGCTCTTGAGAACGCTGTGAAAGAAGAATGCGTTTCCCAGATTAGTTCTTAGCGAAAGAAGCTCTTTCACTAAGACGGAAGTGTAAGATGGAGCTGACCCACTCTTACAACCTTCTTAGCGACCAAATCGTCAGTGATCATGCCACGTCAGGGAAATTAATTTCCTCCACTTTTCAAAATAATAAAACAATACTCAATGCTGACCACTGGCGCAAGAAACATAGACTAAAAGAAGAGAAAAAAAATGTTTTTATGAATTAGACGTTTACGTTTCCACACACATGAGTTTATAGTACTACTACACATAAAAAAAACATCAACAACCCTTTGGCATTTCACAGATATCAAGGAAACAGATTTAATTGAACTCAGCTGAACCTCATCCAGAGCGGCTCCACCTGCTATAAAGGCGTTGCCAAAGTCCGCGCGTGTGAGAAACCATGGCTGCAATACAACACATTCTCGCTGCGAACCAACAGCCTCGCCGTGCGCGAAGCCAGACGGTTTACATAAATACATACGTGCTTCGGCACTTCTCCCCACTGGACGTGCTATCAGCCCGGGCCGTCCAGGCAAAGTACCGGCTGCCCCGTGCGGAGATCCAACGGCTGATCTGGTGTCTCCAACCGTTTTTTTTTTTTTAATCTACAAACACAGTGTTTGGTGTTTCGTTACATTACATTTCATTTAGCTGACGCTTTTATCCAAAGCGACTTCCATTAAGTGCATTCAACCATGAAGGTACAAACTCAGAACAACAAGAATCACGTAAGTACATAGCTGCAAATAAACCAAACTACAAAGTGCCATAAGTAAGTGCTACATGGAGATGTTACAAGTGCCCCGAACAGGGCATTCACAGCAGCGCTTGCTAAGGTAAGGGGATAGGGCCTTCCAGGCAGCGCTGCCTTTAACGGCCCCCACACACATCCTACCTCTACTGCGCGTCTACCTCGCGTCTGCATCTGACTTTTTGTCACAGATTGTGAAATCAACGTAGAGTGAGCACACATCCAACCTCAGACGCACTGCTGAGGCGCGTCGGAGGCACGTCTGCAGCGACGCTCCCCTTTACCTCAGGAGGCTCGCCTATTTTTTTCTGAGAGCAGCGCGTCTCTCTCGCGTCTCTGTGCTTTAACTGATAGAGAAATACTCTGCTGACAGTCATACCAGCAGCATTCACTCTAGTTACACGTTTACCCGGTGTGTTTATTTCAAAATAAAACATCCCTCAGTCGTATCCGTGAATAATCCCTTTATTTCACGATTTAATTGTGCAATCAAAATCCGAGGGATTTAAAACCTAATTTTCAATTAGTTCTGGCATTTCCTTTTTGGATAAATGACACATATAGAGATCCAATATAGTGAAGAAATAAAAAAGATCATGATGAGCGCAACAGTTTTCCGTTGCTCTATCTGTGTCTACGGCCTTCTTCTTCCCCGACCACACCCCCCTCTCTCTCTCCCGTATAAATCAGTAAAGTGATTTTTGAAATACTCTGCTGAGAGTCATATTGACTTCATACTGGCAGCTTTCGCTGTAATTTCACCATTTCCTGGTGTGTCCCCTTCAAAATAAAACTTCCAACAAGCGAAAATATGTCAAAAAAAAAGAAAAAAAATGGCAATGGGGCGCACGGATTACTGTCCAGACTCAATATAAATCATATGCATCATAGATGACATGAAAGAACTTAATTTTTAATGGGAATTATCTATGAAAACTCTATGTAGAAAGATAGGGCTTTTAGAAGCAGCGCTGCAGCAGCAGCAGCTGCTGAGACGTTGCATGTGTGTCCGAGAAAAGTCCGAGAGAGGCAGCAGTAAGGTAACGCGACGCGCTCCAGAGGTAGACGCAGGATGTGTGTGGGGGCCGTAAGGCTCCGTTGGGGAACTAAACACCATTGAGTTAGAAAAGCCACTGTGCGCTGGTGGGGCCCCATGTTGTCCAGAATGTGCCCTTTTTATTTTTTCGCCCCTGTCTGAGTCCGCCACTGCAATGAGTTGTGTAAAAATGTGATCTGCATATCCAGACCATGACATAATAATGTCCCTGTCATGACGTTCAATTAGAAGTCATGTCGGAATCCTTTTAATAACTCTTGCATAATTTAGAATTTTACAGGAGACATATGGTCATGAAAAGGAAAGAGTTTAAGTCAGTGGGTCTTATGGTGATTTGACTTCATGGCAATTGATTATGGTTACACACAAATGATTAATTTGAAATTAATAGGAATATTTTCAATGTGATATTCAATCATTAAAAGATGTTATTTTGTCTCCTTTAAGCGTTCCTAATTGAACATTATCAATCTTACAGCGACACAGGGCCCTTGGGTATGTGTGTAGGGGATTTCTGTCCTTCCTGGCAAGTTGATGAACCAGTTATATTGGGGTTTTAACAATGCTTTTTCTTTCTTTCTTCCTCATCAAAGGACTGATGTTGTCGGGAATGTGACATATACATGTTAGATCCTTTGACCTCTCCGTGGCTTCCTACCACATTATCTGATAATCTGAAGTGTGTGTGTATTTGTGTTTGCATGCTGCCGTCTTTCAGAGTAATGTTTAGAAAATGGAATGTGCTTACTAAAGGGTGTATTGTAAGGATATGGTGCTATTCGTGAGTGTGTGTGTGTGGTGTGTGTGTGTGTGTGTGTGTGTGTGTGTGTGTGTGTGTGTGTGTGTGTGTTGTTCTCCAGCTGGAGACATTAGAGTGTCTATGCTTGTCTATAAGTGTTTATGAGGCAGGGTGTAGCATTTGGATGTAAATGTTGTTGAGGAGACGTTAAGGGCCCTAGAGAACAAGTGTCCTCTTTTTTGTCTGTTAGATGTTTAACTGCTGCAGGGCTCATGATGGTGCGGCCACTTGTAAAGTTCATGGATGTGACCCTCGTGACCTCCTCACCAGCTCTTTCGTGTCTTTCAATTCAACTTTAAGATTATATTCTGCGTGGCCTCTATTTCAAGGAATCCTGTGTTCCGTTCAGGTTTATGGCAGTCAGAGAATATAAATGTCAATTTTTTAGAACATTCATTTGTATAAAGTGCAGTCAAGCCCGATGTTATTCATACCCTTCTCAATAGTCAATAGAAAAGCCTTTAATTTTTACTTAAAGTTAATTTTATGAAACCAGCAAGCTTTTTCTTGATTGGAAATGACACAGGCTTTTCCCAAAAGATAATTAGACGATGTACAAGAGGCATCATTGTGGGGGAAAAAAAATCTGCTTTTATTTACATTTGAACAAAAAGTGGCATGTCCAAAATTATTCATACCATTCTCAATAGTCAACAGAAAAGCCTTTATTGGCTATTACAGTAATCAAACGCTTCCTATAATTGCTGACTAGCTTTTTGCATTCCTCCACTGGCTTTTTGACCATTCATCTTCAATGAGCTCCAACTCTTTCAGTTTGGAGGGTCTCACTGCCGTCACCCTGATCTTTAGCTCCCTCCACAGATTCTCAACTGGATTCATGTCAGGACTCTGGCTGGGCCACTGTAAAACATTCATGTGTTTGTCCGTTAACCTTTTCTTCACCACTTTTGCTGTGTGTTTTGGGTTGTTTTTGTATTACTAAAAAATACAAGACGTTACGCATGGTGGGAAATCTCAGAGGACGTGGTCGGAAGCCAAAAGTTACACCTGTACTGGCCAGGAGGATAGTGAGAGAGGTGAAAAAGAATCCCAGGATCACCACCAAGGCCATCCTGGTTAATCTTGGCTCTGCTGGAGGCAAAGTCTCATGGCAGACAATCCAACGGACACTGCACACTGCTGGGTTCCACAGGTGCAGACCAAGGAGGATGCCACTTCTCCAGATAGGCACACAAAAGCCTGCTTGGACTTTGCAAATGCCCATCTTGACAAAGAATAAGACTTCAGGGGCCTCATTTATAAAGCTTTGCGTAGGATTCACGTGGAAGCTGGCGTACGGAAGAAACTTAGGATATACGTGCGAACAAAAATATTCGGATTTGTAAAACAGTGCGCACTCACGTCCTACGCCTGTTTCCCTTTATAGATCACAATCAACTCTAAATGTGGCGCAGCCTTTGCGGGCTTCACGTACCGCCCATATTTACCCATAAATAGTCATTGACACACCCGAATTAATATCATTTACTGAGTGCATAAAGGTGGTAGTGGCAATCACCGACTGAAAGGGAAATGGAAAAATAGACTCTACACGGTGTGGATCACTGCGGTCACGCCGAAGTACCCGTTGGAGAAGTGGCGAACAGGGAAAATATAGTTTGGTTGCACAGTGTGAGCGTAAAGGCGTCAGAGTGCAGCCTGTGGCGTTCTCTGTGAACGCTGTGGCCGAAATAAAAAGAAGCGATCCGACATAAAAGTGGACGCAAAAAAGTGCATATCCTCACATAGCAGTGATTGTGCCACGGGCGGGGGACACTGAGACCCCCCATGAGATACAGATTCTGAAAATTAATCCCGGTGCAGTGACGGCGTCAGAGGGTTAATAATAAACTTCACAGTCCCTTTCAAAACACAGTTACGACGTGCTTAAACACAAAGAAAAACACATAGATAAAACGGACTAAAAGCCGTGAAAAATGATCACAGTATGTGATGTACAGTAGGCTTATCATTAATGTATGAAACAGTGCACTCCTGTCTGCCTGACTGAGGCATCGAGAACAGCGTCCGTGTAAAAGTAATAGGCTGTATTCCACCTCAATATTATCAGAATTAATTCAATAACATGCAGATAGGTTATTCTTTAAAGGTCACATATTATGCTAAATGCACTTTTTAAATGTGTTCTAACATATCCATGGGTCCACGGTGTGCCTAGAGACTGCCAGAATATATAAAAAAATAACAATCTCTCCTTTTCTCACTCGCCCCCTTTCTGAACCCCCCCCCCCCCCCTCCCCAATATACTCCAGTCAGAATTCTCGCCGACTATTACGTAATAGTAGCCACATCCCCATATTTTCTTTATATGTCCATGCTTCCCCCCAAAAACGTCCACCGTGCAGTAGTCTATGATAACCCCACCCCCCCATTTCTTATTGGTCCACGGCCCCAAGATCCGATGGAAAATATTCTGAGCGACAGCCATGTTGTTTTCCCTGCTGAGCGACAAGATGCCCTTAGTACAGCCTGAATGTTACATACACCAAGACAGAATGCTTTTGCTCATACTCCACTAATTTATCTTAACCACAGCAGTCTATTAATGCCTCGTTTTTAATAACACAACGGATAGGAAGCTACCTGTGCTTTTTTTTAAACGGTGAAACTAAAATAATAGTTTTTATTGGTAGTTTTGCCTGACTAGTGTATAGCTATTAGCTTTGGGACAAGCAACCAGCTTTTGCTCATAACACGCTGTTTATATTCCCCACAGCAGTCTGAAAATGACTCGTTTTTAACATGACAAAGGATGGGAAGATATTCCTGTAGAAATCACACTGTGAAGCTACTGTTTTCACTGGTTTAAATTGTCTGAGTCTTATTTTTAGCGTTAGCGCCCATGTAGCTTCGGTTGTAGCACCAAGTTTTGCTCCTAATACACTAACTTAGCTTTCCCCTTGCAGTCTAATAATGACTTTGAAGCTACTGTTTTCACTGGCTTTAATCATGTCAGGTCATGTCAAATTGTTAAAAGTATGGCTTAGCTCCGGGTAAACACTGTGTTCGCAGTCACGCAGTGTCTCTCTAGTATCGCGAGAGCACGGCAAAGACGGTGGGAGAGCCCCATGGACATATAAAGAAAGCCCGGCAGAGAGGTGGGAGGGGCCAGCCAGATCGCACAAATATAGGTCATCCTGAGACCAGAGGACAATCAGGGTATAGAGGCTTGCTACAATAAATGATCTGAACGGGTTTTTCAGCAAACATCTAAAAAAATAAGTATTAGGGACTACTTAAACCATATAAAATTGACAACAAAGTGCATAATATGTG
This sequence comes from Ammodytes dubius, assembly GCA_026122265.1. Taxonomy (NCBI): domain Eukaryota; kingdom Metazoa; phylum Chordata; class Actinopteri; order Uranoscopiformes; family Ammodytidae; genus Ammodytes; species Ammodytes dubius. The sequence continues at coordinate 6,103,872 of CM047523.1, read as the reverse complement.
AGCTTTAGTAACTGCAGAGCTTATTCAAACGTTGCTGTTTTTTTAATTTGCACACATATATCTCCGTTTGTAGGCTATTTAAGATCCTAATTTGTTTTGTTTTTGTTGGTATCACTCCATGGAAAAATCCGTGGAGGCATTTTTTTATTAGTTGTAAAAATGGCTTCATCTGTTTTGCAAAGGAACTCCCAATATATGATAGACCTACATGGCTTATAATAGGCCTATCTGGATTCATTATACACAAACGCATTCATTCTCGCACTTCACACATGTGCCGACGGAGTCGCCGTTTCTCCTTTCTCCACTTTCTGTTCGTACGCATGGGTCAGAGTTTGCGTGGAGGACCGCACATCTTCCCGTCAAGTTTAGTTTTTATAAATCCCAATGTTTGCGTAGAAATTGGCGTGTGCCCTCTCCATAAATCAGGCCCCTGGTCTTCTGGTTTTATGGTCAGATAAAGCAAAATTTAATTGCTTGGCCACAATAACGTATCCTTCATTTGGCATTAAAAAGGCCAAGCCTTCACACCATCCCCAGTGTCAAACATGGTGGTGAGAACCTAATGCTTTGGGGGGTGTTTTTCAGCCAATGGACCAGGGAACCTAATCACAGTAAACGGCACCATGAAAAAATAGCAATACATCAAGATTCTCAACAACAACCTCTCTACAGATTCAAAATTTGATGGTAAGTCTCCGAGTTCGACTCACTACCGAGAACAGTTCACGCTTTGAGCGTACAGATATTGGATGACCCTGAGAATGGTCCCCCTCACCCCATACTCCCGCAGCACCTCTGGTCATATGCCTTCTCCAAATCCACAAAACACACATAGACCGGATGAACATACTCCCAAGCCCCCTCTAGGATCCTTGCTGTGCTGAGTGAAAAGCTGGTATGTTGTTCCATGGCAGGACGGAATCCGCATTGTTCCTCTTCAATCCGAGTTTTGACTATCGTCCGAACCTTCCTTCCCAGCACCTCGGAGTAGACTTTGCTAGAGAGGCTGAGAAGTGTCATACCCCGGTAGTTGGCACACACTCTCTGGTCCCCCTTTTTGAAGAGAGGAACCACCACCCCGGTCTGCCACTCCCTCGGCACTGTACCCTACTTCCACGCAATGTTGACGAGACGTATTATCCAAGACAGCCTGTCAACACCAATTGCTTTCAGCATTTCTGGATGGATCTCATCAACCCCTGGGGCTTTGCCACTGTGGAGTTGTTTGACTACCTCAGTGACTTCCACCAGGGAAATTGAAGATGATCCCCCATCAGCCTCAAGACAGCCTAAACTGTAGTGGAAAAAAGTTTCCCAGATGAGATAACCTGTGCATATAATCCGTGCTCCGGGAAGTTATGGTCCAGGCAGGGAGCCTATGTAGTCATGCACCTGCTCCTGGGTGATGAATCACTTCTTGGAGCCACTGTGGCAAACCTGTAGAGTAGCGGGGAAAAGCATTGCACACGATATCCCAAGATCTTGCACCCGCTGAAAAGTCGCTGTAGAATGAGAGTCGGGCTCCTTTGTACATTAGATCGCCGTCTTGACTGGCATCCATCACCCTCTGTTTATCTCTGAACGATTGGAGTCGCAGCAGCAGTGACCTGGGGCTAGCCACTCACCAGTGGTGTGGAGCTCATCAGCAAACTTGTTAATAGTTTCGGTCAGTGGACTTAGTTTTTCGTCAATTAGGCTACTTTTATAATATTAGCAGTCATCAAATTGAGAGCTTTAGCGAGGGCAGGGTCAAGTTCCTCTGAAATATCGGACTCGGCCTGGTCGCCATCTTGTGTATTTTCACCAAGCTCAGACGATGTGTCCTTTTTGTCTTTCTTCCCTCTTGTTCTTCCCATTTCGCCAAAATACTGTGGCCAGTAGTTTTCCAAGGACATAGCAGGAAATGTTCGTACAGACAGTAGCTTCTAGCGCCCGGTTATAAGCAGGATAAACAAAGCAGCGCAGAACTCTCGTTTACATGTCTGCTCACCGCGCCGCCATCACTTGACCGCCAACACTTACTGTTCCAATAAGGCAGACAAGATATTCAAATTCAAAGTGCTAGTAAATAGTGAATCTAGCAGAAGCTTTACTCCACATAAGGAAGTATTTGTACCTTATCTCTACACTTTTTGCACTTGTCCTTGCATTACTTTTGTGTTTATTTGTGTCTCGGATGTTGCTATCTTCACTTGTTTTTTTTCTTCTATATTGCATTGTTGAGAGGAGCCTGAGGCATAATAATTTAATTGTCAATGACTTTTGCTGTAATTGTTGTGCATATGGGAGAACGGGGGAATGTGAGGCATCGGGTAATGTGAGACACCCCCTGTATCTAGGCAATTTTTGTTCATGTGAGATATATGTTTTCAAGCCCCTCTCATTCCCCTTGGCCATGAAAGAGAGAACCTCATGGTTACAACATGTAAGTATGTTTTTTTCACAAAATTATTTTTTGTATGTAAAAGTAAATTTTCTTGCTGTCAACTTAATCGATTGTTGTGCCAAAGCAAATTGATTCAGGTAGAAAAACTTCTATCATACATGTTAATGAACTACCAACATATGAAACCATGTGATGATGATAGCTGAAGATTAGCCTGAATTGCTGAGAGAGGTAGTTTTTTCTCAAATTGTGGCAGTGGGGTAAAGTGAGACAAATGCTGTGGGGTAAAGTGAGACAGTGTCTGTGCCCTCTTTTGGAATGAATCCATTATATTTGAGGTAGCAAGGAGACTAGTTTGAATAAGACAAAAGACAATGGCCGCGTTTCCCAGAATCCCAAAGAGCCTCTTTGGGCTAAGTACTACTTTGGAGCGCTCGTAAGAACGCTGTGAAAGAAGAATGCGTTTCCCAGATTCCTTCTTAGTGAAAGTAGTACTTTCACTAAGATGGAACTGTACGACGGCGCTGACCCACTCTTTCAACCTTCTTAGCGACCAAATCGTCAGTGATCATGCTGCGTCAGGGAAATTTATTTCCTCCACTTTTCGAAATAATAAAACAATGTTCAATGCGGACCTGGCGCAATAAACATAAACTAATAGTAGAGAAAAAAATGTTTTAATGAATTACACGTTTACGTTTTCCACACACATGTGAGTTTATAGTACTACACATAAAAAAACATCCACAACCCTGTGGCATTTGACAGATATCAAGGAAACAGATTTAATTGAACTCAGCTGAACCTCATCCAGAGCGGCTCCACCTGCTATAAAGGCGTTGCCAAAGTCCGCGCGTGTGAGAAACCATGGCTGCATTACAACAGCCTCGCCGTGCGCGAAGCCAGACGGTTTACATAAATGCATACGTGCGTCGGCACTTCTCCCCACTGGACGTGCTATCAGACCGGGCCGTCCAGGCAAAGTACCGACTGCCCCGGCCGTGCGGAGATCCAACGGCTGATCACTCTGGTGTCTCCACACACATGCAATTTTTCCTTCAGCCCCCCGGAGATGCAGCTTCTGGCTGCGCTGCGTTTTTAAGAACATATCAACCTCTTCTGAGGTCCAACAACCCCCAGCCCCTACCCCTTTACCACCAAGCACTGATCACTAAACCATACACCCACAACCACCACATCACCCATATACTCTCAGGCCTGAAGGCTGAAATAAATAAACAGAACCAGCAGATGTAGGCTACATGTAACGTCCTGCACACTATGAGTATTGCTGCAGTGTCCGAGTGCTTTACCTGAAAGTCTAGCACTGGAATGCTGTTGAAAGGGCACACTACGCACACGTCATTAACCTACGCTTAGATAAATTACAAATTGCCTGGGACTTTTTGTTGCTATAGGTTTGACACTCTCATTTCAATGCAAAATGATACACACAATACATGGTTGAAAAGGAAACCAAAGTAGTTTATTGAAACCATATGGGGGAGGGGTTACTCTGCGCTGTCTTTACTGGGCGTCTGCATCACCTGCAACGAAGGGAGATTGATTAGTGAAACCTTCTCACTCTTCCTTTTTGTTTGGTTCTGGAACTCCTGCCACTTCTTCCTCACAGCACGCCAGTCACGCAGGCCACATGGGCTGGAGGGGGACATATTTTCGGCTATGGCCTGCCTAACACGGTTCTTCACCGTGATGTTCTTTTTGCCCCTTGTTCCCCCGAATAAAACTGCCCGGTGCTGCCAGACCTCGTCCACTAACGCCCATCTCCTCCGCGGTAAACGACGGTGCCCGCTTGTTTCTTTTTCTGCCGCTTTCTTCCACTCTCACATGTGTGTGCCTATCCACGGGGTATATATGCGCTAATGGGCTTGATTACTACTTGGATACACTTGTTGCCCCCCCCCCCCGCACCCACACACCCCCACACACACACGATACATGCGTAGCCTAATTCCACCTGTGTGGGGGAGACCACGGGGCGCTGTGTGTGACTTATGCGCTGATAAAGAGGTGGGTGATCGATTCGCCTGGCATCGATTTATTCAGTTTCAGCACGACCGCGGTGGACAGCTCCCACCAAAGAGGCTCTTTCGCTTCGTCTTACGCGCTCTCCAAAGAAGGCACCAAAGAAGCCATCTGGGAAACACCCGTATCTTAACGCTCGTTCTTTGGCGAACCCTTCTTTCTTTGGCGAACCCTTCTTTCGACCCTTCTTTGGCCCCAAAGAACGATCGATTCTGGGAAACGCGGCCAATGTGTGCTGGAGGTGGGGGTTGATGGTTGAAGGGGTGTCAGCAAGGGCATGGTTTGGCACGTATGTATGTCGGGGACAGGAGAGTGACCTTTAACATCAATAGACTCTAAGTAATATGTCTTTATTCAATGAATGATCCCAATAAAACAAATGCAGAAAAATATTAATCAAACACTCAAAAGATGGAAAATGACAGTTGGGTCTAGTCCTGTGTTCTGAGTCCCAGGCTGTTCTAGCTGGTCCTGATTGGCCTTTGCTCTGACCCCCAGACACTAGCTGGCTCTAAGGGACCTGTGTTCTGACCCCCAGACTGTGTTTTAATCTAACTGGTTCTATCTGTCATTTGAATGTTAATTATTGAATATGAATTATATCTTGTATTTTATCAGAGTTACTTTCAAGTTAGAAAAATGTTTTGCTTAATTGACCAAACCCCATGATTCTGTTACTCGTCCGACATTAGTTTTGGAATATTTGGTTTTGAAGCTAGCTGTCAGGATTGTAACTGTTACAACATGTGTTGTTATGTTAGTTTTAGAGAGGAAAAAGTAAGTGGATCAGTTCACCCCCTTGTTTTCTCTGGTCTGTCTCAGTTTACCCCACAGCTGGGGTAAAGTGAGAAACAAGACCATTTTTTTTAAACAATCATATTTTCACTGCCCTTTGTCTTGAATACATTCTACTAATGCCCATTTCTATGAAGCATCCTGAATTAATGGGAAATGTGTAAATTTGACTGATAAATCATTTTAGCTCGCTTAGAGGGGAACAAATGTAAAAAGTGTCTCCCATTACCCCGTTCTCCCCAATGACAAAAAAACCTCTTGAATCTACTAACACACCGTTAATCACTAAAGGGCTCATTCAGTGTTTAATCATTCTGTACTTGAGGAAGTTTCTAACTGATCTAAACATGATGTATTAGTGACTGTTTAAAGACTCAAGTAAGGGATCACTGTGTATTAATATGATTAACACAAGTATCTCATAAAGATACAACTACCTGGGTGTTTATTACATCTCTCTCTCTCTGTTTGTGTCTGTGTGTGTGTGTCTCTCTCTCTCTCTCTCTCTCTCTCTCTCACACACACACACACACACACACACACACACACACACACACACACACACACACACACACACAATTATTTCGTAATTTGGTTGTTGTGCCGTACTTTTGAACCTCAGCTGAAATTATTCTGGTAGTGTTTATACACAGCCTAGGCTCTGTAAACAAGCATGTTGCTAGCTTTGGTGGCCCCTTTGTTTACGTACCAGTTTATCAAGCCTAGGACAGGTTTTAGGGGTAGGGGTTAGGGATTTTGGGTCACAGGCAGGGCGCTCCCATGGCATGGTGGTGGGTGAGCCCATTCCATATAAGTTCAGTCCTTGTCGCAGGTTGCATGGTCGCAGATTGCATGTCCTCCCCCTCTTTCCTCCATTCCCACTCTGCACTCTCAACTCTTCATCTGTCAAATAAAGTGTCAAAGTGTTCTAAAATAAAGGATGTCGTTGCTGTTGTAAAAAAGTGTGCTGCCAAAAATAAGTTCATTGTGATTTTTACACTGAGTATTCATTCAGCAGAAATAGGCACTGGAGGAACTACTGTGTGTGCCTGCATTATCGCTGCCTCCTGGATGACCTCTTGCCTAAGTTGTTAGTGTCCACCCTAACCTTGGCTTTAAATTGTAACTCCCCTGGTATTCTAAGTATTCCCTGAACTCTACTGAGTATAGCTGTCATTCGGAGAAAGAACTATCTCAGAAGAAAAGAGTCCCTTGCTGAGTTCAGAGCTGTGCTGAACTTTTGAACTTGGTAAAGTATGTTTGAGGGCAATAGACATCCAGGAAAAGCAGCACACTGTAATCCCTGTGGACTTTGACAGCAGTGACATAGATATAGGATTTCCCCATCTGAGAACAAGAGAACTCGTCCTGTTCCACTGAGCTCCCAGCACAATGTGGTGTAAATGTCTCAAAGCTTACTCACTACAAACCATGCCAGTGCCAATGGAATACTTAGATAATTGACACAACTACTGTATATACTGTATAAAAAACAATACCGAAATAAAAGCAAAGTATAGTGTTTTCCACAAGAAATGTAAACAAAACCATGTGTTGTTTGTAGCCTAATTTGGTTCACATATTTTAAAAGTGTGAAAACGTATAATGTGGTATATGGTGGGCTCACAGTTGGAAAGTAACTAGGCTACCTGAAAAATCTTCAAATTCTGTAGAATGTTATTTGTTCACTGGTTCATCTGAATATGCTCCAGGGGCATTTTAATACTACACGATCGCCCATGAAGTTGGAATAAAATAGATACAGTTTATTTCCATGGCGTGAGATTTCTTGCATAAGTTTCACGCGCAGAAAAATGCATCAGCGAGTGGAAAAGCTTCACCGTGAGTGCACATAAACGGCGAGGGAGCTTTTCAGCAATGCGGGCGTGGACCTTTTAAAAGGAGCACTTTGAATTAAAACATGGCGCCCATTCATTCTGCTCATTGGTGCAGAGCGGGTAGAATTCTGAATGTTTTCTTCCCCGTCAAGGGGCCCTACAAGACATGCGCAGTGACAGCGAGCGCAAGTGAGTCCGCACGCGAGCAACTTAATATAGTTGAAAATGCTTCCCTGTGTGTTTTTATTGCCAGATAATAAACAATTGTAATCTTAACCAGGGTTTGGAACAATTGCAATATAGATTAATTACAATTTTCTGCACACTGGTGCCCTTTATAATGCTTTTCACTCCTGGATGAATATAACTATAATTATCTGATACAAATTCAAATGAGCAGTTTACCATGCATAAGTGTGTGGCCAGTGTGACTGTCGTCCATGGAATTGGATACTCCAGTGGAGCCTGAACCCTCTTACCAGCCAATCAAGTTCCTGACATTGCTATTTACAATAGGTTATACAATTTCTTTGGACTTAAGAACACCTTCTACAACATAAACCAACCGGTCCAGTTGCAACATACTTGATTTGCTATCCCCTCTTCTCAGACCCGCACAGCACTCCCACATTGGTCATCTCCAGTTCCTACAATCATACCAACTATCCATACCTATCACCCCAGAAGAGCTAATGCCACTTAAGAGGGCTTATCTGCTCTCAAATCTATGTAAGGTCACTTTGTTCTAAATTATTCTGCAAAAAATTTTAACTTTTTTTGGGTAACTCATGCATGGTCGACTCTATCTGGCTCCACTGCCTTTATACAATAATTATTCAAAGGTCTTCTTATTATATACTCTTTATTGTTACAGGACCTGTTACATTGATTTGTATTCTTGTTTATGGACCTTCCAGGTACACTCCTTTTATTGCAGAATTTTCTGAACTTTTGTCTATTATTCAATGAGTAGGGGAGAACGGGGTAAGTAAGCACACTTTTTACTCTAGTGAGAATTGCTCATCACCAAAACATCTGTCAATAGCCATTCCTACATTAAATTGAAGCTTAAGGTGTTGGCTTGAAATGTGTGTCTCTCTTTTTTTCCAACTTATTGTAATGAAGAAGTAATTTACCATCAAAGACACTCTGACACATTGTGACAACCAACCCCATCAAGGGGTCGGTTGTCACACACTATGGGGTTGTTTGTCACAATGTTATCTTAATGGGAAAAATCTTAAAAAGAAGGCAATGAGGCAGAACCAAATTTGAAAGTTTAATTGCATTGTCAAGTTGACAAATAGGCCTACATAACTTACTGTAGCCTTGGCAGCTGGTCTAGTTTGGGATGCACTGGGTTGTTTTGATTTTGTTGCCCTTTTTTCTTTTGCTTGCTAGCTGCCTTTTCCTGCTCTATTCTTTCCTTCTCTGGGGTGTCAGTGAGGATACAGCTTGACAATTTATTTCGTTATTGGGTTCCTTTTCTGGCTGCAGCCTTGAGATAACATGTGACAACCAACCCCCCGAAAATTTGACGACCAACCCCAACCTGAATTTCTTGCTAGCATCAAGGCCAACAACCATCTGACAACTAATTAGCTTGCTAACAACAATCTAAACTATAGCTTACCCTTCACACTTTCTGAGGGTAACAAGTGTTTTGTTATAAACCCATTGTGTAAAAGCCTAGAAGAAAAATACCGAGAAGAAAAATATTTTGAATTTGACATGAAAAACACAAAACATCCTCTCACCTGAAATGCAGCTGTCTTCCTCCAAGGAAGTCTATGTATGTGACCTCTGATCCCAATTCTGGACCTTTTTTATATCAACATTTCAGAGCTAGCGCGCTCTGGTGGCGAGATATAACGAATGTGATATCCTACCCATGTGACAAATTACCCCGTTCTCCCCTACTTACATCTAGTGGGGTAATTCAATCTTTTTACATGCTACTTGCTACTACTACTGGACTTTTTATATCTGTGGATGTCTTTTTATACATATTGTAGAGCAGTGTTGGAGAAAGCCTGATAACTAAGCATTTCATTGCCATCAATTGCTTCACTTTAATTGTTTTGCATGTGAAAAATAAAGACTTTGAACATTTAATAACACAAGAAGCACCTATTTTTACGACCCCACTGCTCGCATGTCAGGTGATACATGGACTGATAGATATCCAGGGTGTTCAGATAGAAAGAGTATTTGGAGTTTCTAAACACCAGTTTGAAGATCAAGGAGGGGCGAGGTGAAGGCTAATTCATACACCTGAGCGCAGAGGGTGGCTCTGTGTTTCATCATTGTTGAAATAAATGCATGGTACACCACTGCTTCAAGCCTCCTGTGCTACTAAAATGTTATCTTAAATACTTTCCAATATGATGGTGAGATTTAGATAAAGAGACTTCTACAAAGAAACAGTGTTCTGCTGTTTACGATCAGAAAAACAAACCCTTTCTATCTGGCTTTACAGTTCTCATATCTTTGTTGAAACCTGACCTGTGGATTTCTTAGAAAGTGTACTTAGATTTATTGCTAGCTAATGGTTGCCTAAATGACATCAATTCTAGCGCCAGTTACACTGTATATCTGTGAGAAGAGCGCTACTTCCTATCATTAACTTTTCAAAATGATCAGTTTGAAACAAACAGTTTGAAAATGTTCCATGTACGGTTGGTGCATTTATGGCAAATGTGACACAAAGATTTACAAGAACATAAGGGTTAGCTGTTTAAAAGCATTGCATTTAAAGGTCAGGGAATCTGGAGTCACAGCCTAGGCCCTGTAAATGGGTATGTTCACAAAGAGTATGAAAACAAAGTGGCCGGACCATAGCTAGCAACATGGCTGGTTACAGGGCCTGTGTATTGACACCAAATGTTTTTTTTTCAGAGCACACACAGGACATACAGGTAGTGGATTGTGAGGAGATATTCAGTGATTTTCACCAAAAGGGATTTTGACAACAAGCGTTCTCCAGAACCGCTTCATTTAATACAATGTCCATACCATCGACAGGGGCACTCAGCTCATTATGGGGAGTTCAACATGGTGTCATGAAGCTGTGGCAACATTTAAACAAAATATAAACCCATTCTAACCAGAAAAAGATTTTCAGGGGAAAGCCAATAAAAACTAAGGGCCATTTCACAAAGAATGGACTGTGCCCTCTAATAGCACATTGATTTGTAGAATGTAGTCTCGCTCAAACAGGAATGTAGTGCCTTAAGGTTTTTAAAAACTTTAAGCGTTTAGACCTCAGTGATTTGTATACGCTCCACATGCACACCAATCCGCAGAAATCCCTTAATAGCTGTAGTACACATGCCAGGCCAGTAGTTGGCGGTGACACTTTGTAGTGGATAGCCCTTCTGGTGCAATTTGGCGCATGAAAATAATCTGTCCCCGATGATCACAGTAAATGGGGCAACACATCTACTCTCTGTTGTCAGAGCATTGATATCCGTATCAAAACAAACACAGCTCGGTAATCCACAGTTCGGTTATTCACTGATGCATTTGGTTATCGTCTAACTCTCCCCCAATAAAATGTATTTCTCTTCCGTAAGTTGATGGTCTACAGTCATGATAAATGATCCACTTTAACATTTAAAAACAGATTCACCTCGACTATAAAGCATGTTAATGTGATAAGCACCTCTCTTCCCATGGTGCTGAACTCCATGTGACCTGCTGAATTTGTCAACAGTCTCTCTGATTGTGAATAATTACAGTGAGCCACCAACAGCCATGCTAATGACCCCATTAGCATCCTTTATTGGGCTTAACAGCAGGGGCTGATAGGCCAGCAGACCAAGTGCAAACGCAGGTTGGGGAATTAACGCTCCTATTGACTTACATTTACTTCTTCAACCAATTGACTATCAATGACCTTGGCCATTAGACCAAATGACTGCCCATTGAAGTCAGTGCATCTTCACTGTGCCTGATCAAGAAAACATGATAGCATTAAGAACTGGCTCTTATAGTATTTGAAAAGATACATTTCTTTTCTGTTGGCTATTTGTATGATGGCCACAGTTTTTTTTATCCTGATCAGAGTTCATACTGTTACAAGGAGTTTTCTTTGTAACTGGGGTAGGATTTGACCTCTAGTTCCATGTTGATTTCACCAGTAGATGGCATCACCACATGTGTTTTATGTTAAGACGTGTAGTCCTCATGAAGAGGTTTTCTTTATCTGCAGCATAGCACAGCTGGCTCTGAAGCTATGTTGTATTCTTTCCATCCATCAGTATTGGCTCTTTCATGAAGAGGCATGTGTCGGAAAGCATTGCAGTTAGAAGATTAAAAAAGAAAGAAAATAATATAGATACACAAGATCTGATTTGCCACCTTAAGAAGGTCACAATACATAATCAACTGTAAAGGCCAGGACACACCGGTCCGACTACCGACCCTCGCCCGAAAATGGAGTCTGCTGATTCAGGAGCTCCAGTCTTCCCGTCGCGGCCAAAAAAGTGCCAAGAACACACCGTGCCGAATACTGACTTTCCGTACGCTCTGCGCTTGCGCGGGACGTAATGTCTCCATAACAGCAGGCAGCGCTAATCTGTATTGTGGCCCAAAAAATACGGAAGCCGGATATGATGGGACAGCTCTCTAAACCATAAACATAGATAGAAATACGTATTTATATTTATGGACCATAAAAAGCACCATTTTTAGCAGAGAGTGTCGAGCATGGTGTCGAGCAGTCAACAAGGGTTGATGCATGCGAGTACTCGCTGAACGAAACAAACAAACACATTAAAACAATGGCTAGCTGTTGTTAGCTGTTTGTGCTAGCCGCCTCACTTCCGGACTTCACTGATTCGCTAGCCCTCACCAATCAAATTGCTCCAACTGAAAGACTGCCCGACGCCGAAAAGAAGCCTGACGACATCTACGACGGCAAACGTCACCGAACACAGATTTGTGTCCCCGCCCCCTCCAGACTCTCCGACCATGTCCGATGGCCGATTATCAGGCCGGTGTGTCCTGGCCTTAACAGGGACATTAGTCTTGCAACCGAATACAGACCCAACCTTAAAAGCAGGCTAGAGTTTGTATACCTTTTCACCTCTCCTTTCATTTCTGTGGTTGTGTGATGGTGTATAATGGACGGTTTTTGGCAACAAAGTGCTTTGGTGTATAAAAGTGCTGCCTTCCATAACGCTAGTTCTGTAGCTATTCTAATGATTTACCTTTGACCATGTTCTGGCCCAAGGATCTAATTGAAAGCAAGCTGGATTCAAACCTCTTTCAACACTGCTGTAAATTCACTGCAATGGTCACACATTTGGACCAAAATGGCCTTGGCTGTGCAGTGTGGTGTCTAGGCTGGGCGAGGGGGAACAATGGAGGGAAGCAGACGCTCTTTAGAACCAGGAGAAGGAGGCAAAGTTCAGAAAAGTTCATTCACATGGTTGGAGGGCTGGACCGGCAGGGATAGGATGGCCCGACATTAAGGTGTCAGCTGCAATTTACTATTACAATTCATGCCATTAAGCTGAAACTGTTATCAACGGTGAATTACAATAAGTGCAACAGTTCAGCATTTGTGGATCCAATAATCCCAAGTAGAGCACAGTAATAAACAAGGACCGGGGACAACAGCACAATGCTATGAAGTTGAGGTGGAGGGAGGGAGGCTTGTTGTAAATCAGAAGGGCACCAGAGAGAGAAACAACTTGTGAAAGAGGCCCGGGCACATCTGCCCTTAAAGCTACCATTGCACTGCAGAAAGCACAGACCTTTAGTGGAACAAATACATGCCATCAAAATGTTTGACTCTGCAGAATAGACTGGAAACACTTTCACTGTCAATATTTACTGTGACATGCACTTCAGTTACCAGGTTACTGTGATCTGCTTATACATGGAACAGACCAGTATCTATAACAATCTCCTCTATAGCTGCTAATTTGAAGACCTACTTTACTGGTGGAAATATGAAGGTGTATTGAACTCTGAGACCCTATGTAGTATAAATGTGCAAACATTTTAGAAATTGGTTCATCCTAGCCTGAGAAAAGGCAGAAAGAGTGTTTTATGGTCTCACTGTCTAACCCTACATTTTACTAGTGTGACATCACACTAGTAAAAATGTAGGGTTAGGATTAACAGGACAGCTGGGCAAAGGGAAGACTGAGGAAAGGGTTTTTTATAATAGTGATTTTATAATGATAGAATGCCGGTTCCGTATGGGTGAAGTAATCCTTTAAAGTAGCTATGAAGAACATTGAGTTTCTGTTGATTCCAAAAGCATAGGTTTTATATTATTTATATGTGAATTTGTCAGATCAATAATGATAGTATGAGGATGGTGAAACAGATAGATATTAGATTGAGATTTGCCACTTTTTACTCAAAGTGGTTTTAAAGTGAGGCCTTGACAGTAAAGTCTCCAACTCAAATATGTACATATATTTCAGGGTGTTGTGCATCCCTGGCAATACAAACTTTAGATCTGGAATAAACTGTTTAAGAAATATAGTTTTCGGGAAAAAAGTTGTCTTGTGGCACAAGACAATTTGCCCCCGGTGTGGTGTAAGTTGTGCCACAAGAGAGAATACCATGGGGTAAATTGTGCCATTGATATATATCTCATAAACTGTAATGCAAGACAAATCCATTAGACAATTACTTATTTAAGGATTATTTAAAGAAAATAAAGTAAATATTTTGAAGGTCAATTTTCTTAAACAAGGCCTAGCAGATCTAGGTGGTTTTACCTGTAAAGCTCACAATGACAAAGTCACCATCATCATCTTTCTGGCCATCTGAACTCTCATCAGTGGTGTCATTAAGTGGAATGGAGATGTCAGTAGACGATCACTTTCTTTTTGATGACCAGCGTATACAGCCATGCCACTGGCACAACTCTCAGAAATTTACTTTACACTATTTGCACCATGCTTGTGGAACAAACTGCCACCTGACAAATGTGATTCCCCCTCTATTTCTGCCTTTAAATCAAGGCTCAAAACCCATCTGTACACCCTGGTTTTTCCTCCCCATTAACTATCTTACCTCTGAACAGCTATCTTTATTTATATGTGGATGTATGTGGATTATATTATGTCTTTTATTTTTGTTATCGTTATTTTACTTTTATTGTTTACCTACTGAATGAACTATGTATTGGACAGTGCAAACTGTCATAACTGTGCTTTTATAAATATATTTTACTTACTTACTTACTACTTACTATAACTCACCTAGGCCCTTTGGCACAAATCACCCCAACCCCAGAATTTTGGATAATTTGCATGATGCAGCAGTTTAGGGCTGACATCGTGCTAACTGTATAGACTCAAAGTGTAGCATACCAAAGCACTAAAACATGTGTCAAATGTTTTTAAACTTGTCTATAATTGTTCAGACACAATAATCAAAAAAACATTGATCATGGAAATTTGACTTTGAAAGGCAAAACACAGTTTTTTTTTAGCTTAAATGTGCTTATATCTTATTCCTTGTGTCTCCCTTCTTTACAGGATGAGTCAAATGGATGGCTCTTCTTAAATATGTGGTCACATTTCCAATTTCTTCCACGGTTTTCTAGAAACAAGGGGTGGCACAACTTCCCCACTGGCACAACTCAGGCCACTCTCCCCTACTAAGATTTAATATTATATTGCATTAATATAAAAATAGGATTCTTTTCAATGATGGTTTGGTTTGCTGTTCCAGGTCATTTTTGATCATCAGAGGAAAAATTTGACTGTTCAATTAACATTTAAAAGTTCATTGTAGAAGGTTTAGGTACTTGTTATGCAATTATTGTTCCAATAACATGGCGGTTTACAGCAGGTAAAGAAAATATGGTGTTTATGATTTTAAATGCAAAAAGGCTGCTCTAACCAATGGAATGAGATGGGATAGTAACCAAGATGTCCCCAGCATGACTTAGCATAAAGAGTGGAAGCAAGGGGAAATTAAGATACACAAAATAACATCTCTAAAGTTAACAAATGAACAGTATCATATGTTGAACATGTATGAGTTGTAACAAAAGCTGGGGGAAGTGACCATGTTATGATTCCTTAAAGACCTACTTCACCTGTGGAAATATGAAGGTGCATTGAATTCTGAGATCCTATTTAGTAATAAATGTGCAAACATTATAGAAATCAGTAAAACCTAGCATGAGAAAAGGCAGAAAGAGTGTTTTAAGGTCTCACTGTCTAACTCTAAAGCAATGTGAAGACTGAGGGAAGAAAAACCTCATTCATTATATTATAATAGTGATTTTATAATGATAGAACGCCGGTTCTGTATGGGTGAAGTATTCCTTTAAGGCCTCTTGTCACATTGAGGTTTGGTAGTAATTGTTTCAGTATGCTTTAAACAGATTGTCTACCAGTATATAAACCCTTTTCCCCTCAGCTAAACTGGGGTGAAATAAGCCTTTTTTAATTTTATTTTTTATTAATAGTTTGAAGCAACCACTTTTTGAACTTTCAACATTCATTTTAATTATTGGTAGATGAGTGAAACAGTAGGATGAGACACTCAAAGCAGCTTCTGCCTAAAGCTATGTTGTTTGACTGAACACTGCAACATAAAGCTTTTACAGTAATCCATGAACTGTTTGCCCATTCATTATGTATGAAGCTAATCTTATCTGTTATGGTGCAGTTAACGGCTATCCATGCTACTGGCCTAGTTCCACTGTTCCAAGCCCAGGTCTTTACTGGTTCAGTGGCTTGAAATTGAACTGATCACTATGAACTCTGTTTCACCCTGTGGAACACTCATCTGCCAGGGTCATCAGCCCGTTGCTTTGCTTTCCCTCTTTCTATGCTTTCCACATTTCTCTCTCCTATTTTTTCATTTTCTCTTCACGGCGTATTGATTGTGTAAGGAATGTGTGTTTGAAGACCACCCACTCTGTGTGTGTACAAAGTAAATACATGAACTGTCAATGTCAAACTTCACCGCATGTTTTTCAAGTAATCCATAGAGAGCTGTGGACTAGAGTAGTGGTACCCAACACAAATGGTTATCTGGATGTTTGATCATTTTCTGATGATTATCTGTTTGTTCAATCATTTCTCTGATCAATATTCTCAGCCCTCTTAGCGTGCTTGTAACACATTGTGTACGTGAACTCATTCTTTCAGTTGCACCCATTTTGATTTATCTGTGATGCTGAGAATGGTTCCAAGGCAACCGTGCATTTGATTGCAAACATTACATTTTGTCAGCCTCATAGCATAATTGCCTAAATCACATTTACTTTACTTTTACTCTATTCTACTCTACATCTACTTTTCGTTAGCCTAATAGCATACTTGTTTAAGTCATATTGTAAGGGTTATAGAGTAGGGTAAAGTAGATGTAGAGTAGATGTAGAGTAAAAGTAGAGTAGAGCAAATATGATTTAGGCATTATGCTATGAGGCTAACGATTTGCACTTGTGTGGATTAGGGCTGATCATTTCCTTTAGACAATCTAATCATTTCCACTCATTTTTAAATGGCTATTAGTGTGTTTCTAAACAGTCTCAGAATTCCTATACTTTCAGTTGACCTTTCATTAAATAAAATGACAAATACATTGACTGTTCTCAAAACCATTTTATTAAATAAAAAGCCCATACAATACATCACTTAAATAGGTTGGGGTACGATACAAAAGTTATATAAACAGACTGTACATTATATATTTACATAATTCTATACATACACCTCTGAGCTGATTAAAGTGTTCCTGTCTGTGTATAGTGCCTCTTGTTCGGTTTCTTCACAAAAGAAAAATAAAGATATATATATATAAAATATATACACACAAATCCAATGTTTTACATTATATTATAAAATGTAGAAACTGTTCTTAAGCCATCTACAATATGTAAAGTTTATGTCATGCTAAAAATATCAACATTGACACAGGTCCAAAACTACGATCATATATCCGCTCCAATAGCTTCCCTGTGGACATGGTTTAAAACACACATGGTGAAACTTTTGGGAGCCACACATTTCACTCTAAACTGCTTTGAGGACACACTACCCCTCTTCAGTTTAATTTTGTGCATAGCTGGAAAACTTGGTTGGCAGATTGTCCACAGGGTAAACAGTAGGTCCTGTTTTCATGGTGGGTGGCCCATTCAAAAGAGTCCAGTGACACTTTGTGACCACTTCTATCAGGAAGATCTTCAGCAGGACCTTTAGCGAACTCCTTCCCCACACACATCCTGGAGCCCCCTCCAAATGGGATGTACTGGAACCTGGAGGAGTCACTGGAGGGCGGGCTCAGGAAGCGCTCTGGCTGGAAGCACTCCTTGTTGGGGAAGATCTCTGCCACGTCATGGGTGTCACAGATGCTGTAAATTACGTTCCAGCCTTTGGGGATTTGGTAACCCTGAAGAGTGAAGGGGTGAAATGATAATTAAGAAGACAGTTTGATACTTGAAGTTGTGAATCTGCAAATCTCCTGCATAGAGATGTGTTTAGTTCTTTATTCATTTGTTAACTTACATTGAGTTCAAAAGTCTTGAGGGCCACTCTGAAGCCTCCAGGAACAGGAGGGTTGATCCTTAGAGTCTCTTTGATGACACAACCTGTGTATTTCAACTGTTCCAGGGTCTGGATGGTGGGATTCTGGAGATCCAGCCCCTGCTCCTGCTGAATCAGATACACAAAGTCCATGAGATGTGGTTGAAAGCCCACAAGAAGCTAAAAGTAGAGTCTGAGTAAGGGCCTTTTTTTTTGCAAGGCCAAGAATGACCTTTTATACGGATTGTTCATTGCAATTTGAATAAATGACATTTTCACATGATTGAGAGATTTATTCAAAGTTATACCACACCTGTTAGTGTAAACACTAAAACATTGCAGCCTCTATTTACAAAAAAAAAGGTACTGGAACTTGAATTTACAAAATGTAAACTTGTACTGTGTGTTTACCTTGTCCATCAGTTCCTTCCTCAGTTTATCCACAACTTGTGGATTGAGCCCCAGGAACATGAGCAGAGAGGTGGCTGTGCTGGCCGTGGTCTCATGGCCTCCAAACAACAGTTCTGTAGCAGACTCCTTAAGGGCCTGAAAAAAGAGTCATGTTTGGTTAAGACCCTGACCAAAGCAACCACTTCTAAAGAACGGTATTAGACCGTTGAGATGTTTGGTTTGTGTGCGGTGTGGGAGAGTGAATGTACCTGCATGCTGAAGGCTTCTCCATTGTCCCTGCTGCTGTCTATCAGCTGCTGCAGAGCATCCCTGTGTTGGTGCACCTTGTCTGAGTCCTGGACCTTCTTCCTGATGTTCTCCTCGATCTTAGAATGGATGAGGTTCCTGGCCTTCAGACCCTGGAGAAACAGAATGATGGATGGTGAATGGAAGGGAGGTGGAGATGGAGGGAACCAACCATAAAAGGCAAAAGGAGAACAGCAGACTAAGATGATGACCCCTGTATGCACTGGCTATATTCAAAGATACTGTTTGTACACACAGACGGATTAATTCATCAACTATTTCACTTTACCGCTTGCCTCATGTAATGCCTTTCATTCAAATAAAAGACTTTCCATTCCAGATGTATTTGATGTTTTAGATCATTTAAAACTTAGACACATCCATTGGTTTCCATTCATTTAATTACGATATGAAAATAAAGATTAACATTTTCTGATTTTGGTAAGGCATGGTTTTGCTTTGATGTGACTAAATGTAAATTAAATCACTGCTATGGTCCTTCATCCTTACACTGATGAGTCCATTGAACTACAGACAGCCATACGTTATATTCTATGCATCTAAGTATGTCGTCTCATAGTTCATTTAAAAAAAAAAACTCGAGCCACAGGTTTGAGTTCAAATAAATTAAAAAAAGTGCGTGCGTCTCTCTCTCTCTCTTACCCTGTAGAGTCCACTGAAGGGCACGTCTATAGGCAGGGAGAAGAGGTTCTTGGTCATCTCCTCAAAGGCTTCCACCAGCTCCTGCTCGTGGGTCTTGATCTGCTCCGGCTCAAAGCCCAGGAGGATCCTCATGGAGATACGGAACATGAGGCGCTTCATCTCGGGGTAGACCAGCACACAGGAGTCCTTCTGCAGCCACTCCTCCACCGCACAGCGCACCTCCTCCTGGATGACTGGGATGTACTGCTCCAGAGCCTCCCTGGAGAACGCTCGCATGATGGCCTGATGGACAAGCACAACCAGGGTCTACGTGTTATTTTACAACCCAAACACACTTTAAAAACAAATCTTCTAGAAAACAGCACACGCAGAATTTGTCACTTTTTTTTAGGATCCAATATCACAACCTATTATGGCTACTTAATCAGTTTGATTAATAGCCAGACACAGTAATGATAAGAATGTGTATTTAAGTAATTCAATTTAAAAACAAAGATTTAAGTTCCACTTTATGAAGCAAGCAACATCACGGTTGCAAGAGGAGGAAATAATGATTCAATATTTTCACCTCATTGAACATATAAATATATCAGCTCGGGCAGCTCCGTTTAGAATGGACATCATGCATAACAGGTTATTTGAAAAGTTAAACGTTTTGAACTGTAGGCCACTGAGCAACTCAAACGTATGCCACGAGGCTTCTCATCCATTTAAACTAAAGCAAGGAGGATTTAATAGATACATAATAAAATGTACCTTTTTCTTGGTCTTGTGTTGGGATCCGTGGACGTTGGAGAGTGTGTCCGAACCCAGGATGGTGCGCACAGAAGCGGGCCACTGCACAGACACGAGCCGGTGCTCCCCCAGCAGAATGCTCCGAACGTTCTCCGCTCCGGTCACGCGCACCGTGGGGTTACCGAAGAGGTGCGTCCGGTAGATGTAACCGTACTTCTCCCTCTTCATCCGCAGAAACTTTCTCCTCTGCACACGCACATCAACGCAAAGCAATGATGAATAAACTAACACTAATACAGCAACTCGCAGCCCACCATACACACCAAGCAAAAAGTGAATGATAGGCTATATTTAAAAAAAATATATAGCTAGGCAACCGACATTAAATAATTTGACAACAATGATACAGCCACAGATAAACTATGCCTATACATTTTGAAAACTGAATTAAGCCGTCTTATGATTGAATCCTAACTGTAAGCCTATGTTTTCATGTGAAAGTAGCAGTCAGCAGCTGTGTCTACCTGGAGGATGAGTTGCAGCGTCTCTCCAATGAAGGGTAAGCCCATGGAGCCGGGGGGCAGCGGGCTGGAGCAGGACGGGTCTCTGCCTCGGATCATGTAAACCTCCCAAAGCTTCACCGCCACCAGGAAGAGCAGCACGGGCAGCACGATGGTGCACAGGAGGGTGGCCAGCAGTGTACTGAGAGCCATGTCTGCAGCGGGCAACAGGGACAAAGCAAGCAGCTTCTGGTTGGAGTTCAGGTGAAGTTCTGTCAGCTCCGCGCTGCTCCTCCAGCCTTTTATAGGCTGCCAGGACTGCGGGCAAGCCTGTTACCTTCTCCTCCCTCAGATCATTTAGTTCACTCAAAGTTCATCTTTAATTGTGGGTGTCGTTCGGCCCCGCCCCGGCCTGTACTGGCTGACTTGTCTCACCATTTGTTCCAAAGGGCCGCATCTTTAATCCCTACCTCCCGTTGCACGCAGACAATCCGCGGCGGATTTCACTGAGAAAAGGTGGAGGCTCGTCCCAAGACGCCTTTTGTTAGCAATAAGGCAGCTAGTTTACACACTCATTACCTTGGCTTAAACCCTCGCTTGTCGGATCAGTAATCATGCCTGCAGGGCGGCCTGCATTCAAGAGCAAAAAGCTTTTAAGCAGCACATTTTCAAGTGCTTCAGAAAATGGAAAAGAGGCTGGAAGGTTGAAGAATGTCTTAATCCCTCTCTCCGGGTCTTACTGGTGCCATTCAAAATGTGTGTGTGTGTGTGTTGTGTGTGTGTGTTGTGTGTGTGTGTGTGTGTGTGTGTGTGTGTGTGTGTGTTGTGTGTGTGTGTGTGTGGGGTTGTGGTGTGTGCGCGCGCGCGTGTGTGTGTTTTTAGTTATTTTTGGAAGATATGCCTGCAAACAATCCCACTTTTTATAATTGGATTTTGATGCACCTTGTGTTTGTGACATGTTGTATTCAACAGATGTCAGAATGTGTGCGTAATTCTTTAAACCTTGCCTCCATGATGTATCAGTGTAACAATGCAGCAGGGAGCTGACTAAGGAACCTCACCTCACTGGAAAACAGCTCTGTCCTCTGCTTGACTCACACTCTACTATCAATCTGCTTTCAGGTTGAACATCATCCTAATCTAGAAGAAGACTTTAACCTGCTCTCTCTCTCTCTCTCTCTCTCTCTCTCTCCTCTCTCTCTCTCTCTCTCTCTCTCTCTCTCTCTCTCTCTCTCTCTCTCCGGATGTGTGTGTCATAAAAATGATATCTCCCTCGGTGGGTTCAAACTTGGGTCAGAGGCGACAGGCGAGGGACACACACACACACACACACACACACACACACACACACACACACACACACACACACACACACACACACACACACACAACACACACACACACACACACACACACACACACACACACATTCACTCTAAGTTATCCCCATGCTACACTTCATGCAGTGTAAACACAGAGCAGAGAAGGCCTCCTCTCCCCACATCCTCACACTGCATTTGTTCTTTACGACCTGCCATAACTTCAGGACGTGTGTGTGCGTGTGTTTATGCAGTAGCATTGGGTCAGTCAGAGGGAGACAGCTTGGCTGCTGCTTTTACAAGGACACATTACATGGATGGATATCTGTGCTCTGGCTGACAGTGTGTTTTTAAAGAGGGCGCCCTGAGGTTGACCCCGCTGTGAAGGCACGGCCACTATCATTTTTACAGTCACACAAAAGCCTGGACATGCAGTCTGATCTCCCATCATGGCCTGGATGTAACATTCCATGACTTTTCCTTTTTTCTGCTGAGGTCAATGGGGACCTGTACTGTATTTATTTTTCTTAATCTAGGGGGAGGTGTCTCCATTCTAATTTGAATATTCCCAACACCAACACTAACAATGAGACAAGTCAAGTCTAAATTCACCTGCTGTAGGTCAAGAAAGAGCTACTAGCTCTTAGCCTGACTGACTCCCACTTCCTCAAATGCTCTGTGCAATGAAGTTAATTTTAGACCTAGTACAATAAATGATAAAGTAACGTTGATGACGTCAAACGTGACACATCACATGGTCTGCCGGCCATCAGACCCGGGTCTGTTAGCAGTGTGAAACTCTTAAGAGGTTAAACCCATATTTTACCTGCATCTACACACTCCTTTTGGTGTGAAAATTGTATTTGTAATATGTGAGGAGCTCAGTATTTGTAAAATCCTGGCCATGGCTCTGCTTTCATTCCAGCGGGGTATTTAATGTGATGGTCGTTTCTTAAACTACCAGATTTTTCCTGGCTGGGGCATTATGGGCCTGAAAGACAGAGGGGAGCGTTAACCACTCTGAACATACCATTCACAGTTAAAGGCTAATGATAAAATACCATGTTTTAAGACATTACTTAAATTTGTTTATTCCAAAACAGTAAGCCTATATACGTCACTAAACACCATCAGCTATAATAACAATGTACAAATGCTTGTTTACTCTGTGTTGAGACAGGGGGAAGCATGTTGAGGGTGAATGGGTTTCCAGCTGCCCATGCTGTAGCTGCTAAGTTTTTCTCATCACAATGTGAATGTTCTGCTGTTCAGGTGTGATAAAACAGGGAGGAGGAGGGGTGAGTGGGTGAAGTGAAGTTCAAGACCAAAGAATGATTATTGGTCTATAGATTGTATTATCAATATTTTTGTATTTGAATGATTTAACCGTGTGATGTATTCTTTTTGTCTGTTTCGGGGCATAATATACACAAGATTAAGTATCAGTAAACCAGTAGTGTAACGAATTCTAATATCGTTTACTCAAGTAAAAGTAAAAGTAGCACAATGAAAAAGATTTAAAAAAAAATAAGATTCATAGGAGGTGGTTGAGTAGGGAGCACTAGAATACATACAATAAAAACACTGATGATAAAGTCACTTAGACATCCGTTAATGTGTTCACTGTTGTTACTGACTGAACGAGCCAAACCTCGCAGTTCAATAAAACACACACACAGGCACACGCACGCACGCACGCACACACACACACACACACACACACACACACACACACACACACACACACACACACACACACACACACACACACACACACACACACACACACACACACACACACACACAATGCACACAGACATACACACACACACACAGGCATACACACACAGAGTGTGTTTGTATCTCTCCTCCCTCTGCTCGCTCTGACCAGCTTGTGACCCTGACATCTCGGTGAACTCTCGTGCGCACAACCAAGTTCACTGGCCATCAAACAGAGGGAGAGGGAGAGAGACAGAGAGAAAGATAGAGAGTGAGAGAGAGTGAGAGAGGGAGGGAGAGAGCGAGAAAGAGAGGGAAACGGATATCACTTCACAATAGGAACACATGAAATAGAAAACTGTTTAGTTACGTATATAATTATTAAGGCATTGAAATAAGTTCCACTGGATGTTTTCAATCCAGCAGCCATATGCCTGAGAGAGAAAGCACCAGGGCTCTTTGTGCAATCAAAAGACAAATATAACTCCAAACTAATTGGGCTCAGCAATCAAAGCCCTACAAAGCCAATAAAGCACCTCACTCAGACCACAGACCAGCCTGAGAACAGATCAACCAAAGTCTACTCAATTATAAAACATCAAAAACAAAACTACCCCACCTATTGGAACACTCCTAAATATACGCCTGTATATATGTACAGTGCTGTGTGAAAGTTTGTGAACCCCTTGAGCCTTTTGGAATTTTATTTATTTTAACCATTATTAATTCATTTTTATCAATACCAGTATTTTTATATGAAATAACAGATGTTTGTTTATCAATTCAACATTTTTCTTTTCCAGAAATCAACTGTTAAAACAGATCAAACAAATTATTTGACAAATGTTGTATCTGCAAAAGTTTGTGAACCCTGAGCTGCATTGCTTAAATGGGGCAGGTATGCACAATCAGGTGGGCCAAATTGAGTGATGAAATGGACCAATGTAATGAAAGATCTTTAGGGAAGAAATTGGGCGGAACTAGATAAAACAAAGATAAAACCAGGTCAGTTTAGGCTCACCAAAGTGAACCCATACAGGTCAGACATGCTAAAAGCGAAAAAAATCTCAGAGGATCTCAGGAATAGAGTTGTGATGTTGCACATTTGTCTGGGGACAGCTATAAATTAATTAGAAAAAAGTTTGAGCTCCATCGGTCCACCGTGAGGCAAATCATCTACAAATGGAGAGCTTTAAGAGTGACTTAACATCTGCTTAGAAGTGGACTTCCTTCAAAAATATCCATAAGCACCACAAAAATGATATTAGAAATGATTTTTCAGTTAAAAGCCAACCCAAACATTACATCTAGTGATTTGCAGACCTCTCTTGCAACATCTGGGACAGATGTGCATGGTTCCACAATAAGAAGAAAACTCAGTCAACATGGCTTTCAAGGGAGGGTTGCTGAAGAAGCCTCTGCTCTCAAAAAAGAACAAAAGCGCTTGTCACAACTTTGCCAGAGAGCACCTGGAGATACCTGAAGTCTTATTCTGTGGACAGATTAGTCCAAAATTGAACTGTTTGGTCACAACCAAAACCGCCATGTTTGGGCAAAAACGAACTCTGCCTACCACCAAGAGAACCTTCTCCCAAGTGAAGAATGGTGGTGTCAAATTGTCTGCAAATCTCCAGATGTAATGTTTGGGTTGGCTTTTACCTGAAAAATCCCTTTTCTTGTGGCGTTTGAGGATATTGTTGAAGGAAGTCCACTTCTAGGCAGATGTTAAGTCACTCTTAAAGCTCTCCATTTGTAGATGATTTGCCTCACGGTGGACCGATGGAGCTCAAACTTTTTTATATTAATTTATAGCTGTCCCCAGACAAATGTGCAACATCAAAACTCTATTCCTGAGATCTTCTGAGATTTTTTCCCCTTTGAGCATGTCTGACCTGTATGGGTTCACTTTGGTGGGCCTAAACTGAACTGGTTTTATCTTTGTTTTATCTAGTGGCGCCCAATTTCTTTCCTGAAGATCTCTCATTACATTGGTCTATTTCATCACTCGATTTGGCCCACCTGATGGTGTTTACCTGCTCAATTTAAGCAATGCAGCTCAGGGTTCACACACTTTTGCACATACAACATTTGTCAAATAATTTGTTTTATCTGTTTTAACAGTTGATTTCTGGAAAAGAAAAATGTTGAATTGATAAACAAACATCTGTTATTTCATGTAAAAAATACTGGTATTGATAAAAATGAATTAATAATGGTTAAAATAAATAAAATTCCAAAAGGTTCAAGGGGTTCACAAACTTTCACACTACACTGTATATACGGGGGGGGGGGTGATTGGACATTTATTATTTGTAATATATGTTATGCTTTGGGCAACACTGTTTCCGATAATAGTCATGCCAGTAAAGTTTTTTTAATTGAATTGATAGGGAGTTAGAGAGACGGGAGGCCTTTAGATATTATTCAACCTGTATATAAATGAACTTGCAGAGCATTTGGAGCATTCCGCCTCACACTCTTTAGACCATCCGGATACAGTTCTGCCAGAAGGGGGCCTTGGATAAAGTACATGTTGGAGGGCTGGATGTTTTATCATTTCCTGGTGATTTTCTGTTTGATCGATCATTTATCTGATCAATATTCTCAGCCCTAGTATCGTTCGCATGTCACATCGCAGACATACTCTATCCCTCTATCTATTGAATTTGATTTCAACTTTGATCACTTTGATCGCTGAAGAACATGGATTTGGTTAAATGAGTCAGACTCTTCAATGAATATGGTTGTTATTGGTCTGATGATAAAGTATTTCAGGAGTTCCCCGTATTAAAGGAGCAACAGCCTGTTTACATTACATTATTTAAGAACACAGTGGAGCCCAATCCCCCTTGACAAAATACTCTTTATATCCAGTGAATATACGCTGTCAGCAATTTTGTGCCATGCCAGCTCACATATTGTTTCAGCTTCTACTCTGCGTATAACTTTTTTTTTCTAAAATGTTACCACTGATAATGAAGCGTAATGCTTTCAAATTTTTTCAGAATTCTGAGGTAATTAATCCCATTCATTCATTCATGTATATACCATATTGTGCATTCATTAATACTTCTAACTTCAGTTGAATGTCAAGCTCTTTTTTCAGTTGAATTCTGTTGGCAGCCCTGGCCCAATCTCGACTTCCTCCATCCATGGAGCCAGCCTAGAGCCAGCAGCCCAGACTTCCCTTTATCCCTCAGCCTCTCAGGCCAGCAGAGAGAGAGAGAGAGAGAGAGAGAGAGAGAGAGAGAGAGAGAGAGAGAGAGAGAGAGAGGAGAGAGAGAGAGAGAGAGAGAGAGAGAGAGAGAGAGAGAGAGAGAGAGAGAGAGAGAAAAAAATAAATAATTTGCAACAGATTATGTAGATCAAGCAAGACTAGTCTTCGTAAGAACTACATTATTTTTCTTACGTAAGAAATACATTTTGCAAGTAAAGGTAACTAGATTTTCTTCGTAAGAACTACATAATTTTTTTAATGTAAGACATACTTTTTGCAAGTAAAGTCAACTTGATTTTACTAAGTAAAGTCAACTTGATTTTACTAAGTAGACTTTACTTGCTAAATGTATTCCTTGCATTCAAAAAATTATGTTGTTCATACAAATAGTATTCTTGTGAGGTCTACATAATAATTTTATGCAAAAAGCTGCATTGATTTTTTTAAGTAGATCGAGCAAGATATTTTTATCAGTGTAGTCTCTCTGGGGCTCCTCCCAGTCCAATGTGTCTGTTAAGGCCAGGACACACCAGTCCGACTACCCGAAAATGGAGACTGCAGATTCAGGGAGCTCCAGTCTTCCCGTCGCGGCCAAAGAAGTGCAAAGAACACACCAAAACGACTGCTGATTTTCCGTACGCTCTGCGCTTGCGCAGGACGTAATGTCTCCATAACAGCAGGCGGCGCTAATCTGTATTGTGGCCCGAAAAAATACGGAAGCCGGAAATGATGATAGATAGATCTATGTTTATCTAGACGATAAACATAGATAGAAATACGTATTTATATTTATGGACCATAAAGAGCACCATTTTTAGCAGAGAGTGTCGAGCATGGTGTCGGGCAGTCAACAAGGGTTGATGCATGTGAGTACTCGCTGAACGAAACAAACAAACACATCAAAACGATGGCTAACTGTTGTTAGCTGTTTGTGCTACCCGCCTCACTTCCGGGTTTCACTGATTCGCTAGCCCTCCACAAATCAAATTGCTCAAACTGAAAGACTGTCCCGCCCGGCTCAAAAGAAGCCCGACGACATCAACTACGACCGATTTCACGGCACACACCAAACAGATTTGTCTCTCCGTCCCCTCGAAACTCTACGACGGCGATTATCGGGCCGGTGTGTCCTGGCCTTTACACCTCCAAAGGAAGGTCCAGGAGGCATTCCTTCAACTGACTCCTCTCAATGTGGAGGAGCAGCTGCTGTGTTCAGAGGTCCTCCTGGATCACAGAGAGTGAGAAAGCATCTCAGATCGTATCATTCATCTCATTCTTTTGGTAACTACCCATAATGCCTATAGATGAGAATGGAGACCCACTGGTAAATCAAGAGCTTTGCCTTCTTCACCACACCAGTCTGGTAAACTACTGCAGCAGCTTCACCTAACCAACAGTCCTCTGCCTCGCAGCACATACTCCCCCTGACCACCTCAGGGGACACGTCATAAGCTATGGTCATAAGCCCTCACTCAATCCACACAACACATGTAGACAGGGTCAAAGGCAAGGCATTATTTCGCATGAATCGGAGGTTTTGAGTTATTATAGAATTTCATGTGGTTAACAAGCTACTATTTAATCTGACAGTATAATTGAGGCAGGAAGTGATTTTTCTTATTCAAACACATTGAGTAAGGATCAAGAACTGGATCAAACTAGCCCCTAACTCATGGTTTACCTAGGAATTGAAATGTTGATGGTACAGAAGAATACATTGTCATGGTTGCTATGGTGGTTGCCTTGCCATTGTCTTTGCTGTTATTTTATTTCTGTTACCTTACAGTATGTAGCCTAACTGTTTAATGCTTTTCTCTCTACGAAACACTTTTATTTATAGGGGTGACGTCTACAGTCACCTGCTGACACCATGACAGTTATTTCTTTTTTTAACAATATTTGTATTCCTTTTTAAACAAGATGTATTTTAGACAAGACAAGACATAACATAGACCTACACATAACAAGACAGAGGCAACAAAACAACCACACAACAATAAACAGAACATTTGTCAGTTAAATAATAAACAGTTGGGCAGGAGCAACATTCCCTGTGTTCCAATTCCCATACTTCCATACTATTTAGTATGCCAGAAAAAGATTTAGGACGACATGCACGTCAATTGTGGTATGATGAAAATACATAAATGCCCCACTAACTCCAATAGCATTTTTTTCTCTACTGTGGCTCTAAAACTCTTCTGTACTTTAGTATGTAGTGAAGAAAAATTTAAAAGTATGTGATTTGGAACCCAGGAATGATCTTCATTATCAGGTCACATTAATTATCTGTATATCCTGCAGAGGGCAGACATAGAACCAATGATCATGTGTGATAGTCTTCTAGTTAACCAGAACTATCCACAAGTCCCCTGACAGTTATTAACGTTTATTCATCACAAGCTAAGCCTGCCCACTACATACGTAGTTCCCACAATGCCGTTTGGCGGCCGTCATCAATAACTACCAAAACACACTTTATTTCTCAATATAGGGGTCATGAGTTGAAGGAGGATGTTCCTGTTTAATTATGTTCTCTTATTCAAAAGACGGTTATTTTAGAGTAGGGATGACGTCTGCCAAAATCTATACTGGGTGAAGTAGGGGGACTTTGCCATATAAAAAAATACTCTTTTGGCTAAAATATTTTAAATAAAAGAACGTAGCCTATTTACATTTTCTTCATAGAAATCATCACCATGGAGTGCGATTACTAATTCGGCTGCACTAGACCTATGCTATAGGCCTTTATGTAATAAATATATTTATATCTCTACTTTTTAGAAGGTGGTTCCTCCCACACCGTCCCACAGTTCCCTGTTCGGACTCCTCTCCACAACTGCTGAATCATCTGAATATTTAATTCAAATAGGCCTATATTATTATTATAACAATATATATTGGGGCGACCGTGGCTCAGGTGGCAGAGCGAGTTGGCCAATGATCCAAGGGTTGGCGGTTCGATACCCGCTCTGCCACCTGTGTCATGGTTGTTGTGTCGTTGGGCAAGACACTTCACCCTCCTTGGGAATGTGAGACATCGAGTAACGTGAGACACCCCCTGTATCTGGGACACGGAACACATTTTTGGTCATGTGAGATACATGTTTTCAAGCCCCTCTCATTTCCCCTTGGCCATGAAAGAGAGGACCTCATGGTGATGTTGTAAGCATGTTTTTTTTCACAAAAATTTATTTTTTGTATGTAAAAGTACATTTTCTTGCTGTCAACTTAATCGATTGTTGTGCCTAATCAAATTGATTCAGGTAGAAAAACTTATATCACACATGTTGATGAACTACCAACATATGAAACCATGTGATGATGATAACTGAAGATTAGCCTGAATTGCTGAGAGAGGTAGTTTTTTCTCAAATTGTGACAGTGGGGTAAAGTGAGACAAATGCTGTGGGGTAAAGTGAAACAGTGTCTGTGCCCTCTTTTTATGAATCCATTATATTTGAGGTAGCAAGGAGACTAGTTTGAAAAGACAAAAGACAATGTGGGCTGGAGGTGGGGGTTGATGGTTGAAGGTGTGTCAGCAAGGGCATGGTTTGGCGCATATGTATGTGGGGGACAGGAGAGTGACCTTTAACATCAATAGACTCTAAGAAACATGTCTTTATTCATGAATGATCCCAAGAAAACAAATGCAGAAAAAAGACTCAAAAGATGGAAAATGACAGCTGGGTCTAGTCCTGTTCTGAGTCCCAGACTGTTCTGGTTCTGATTGTCCTTTGCTCTGACCCCCAGACACTAGCTGGCTCTAGGGGTCCTATGTTCTGATCCCCAGACTGTGTTTTAATCTAACTGGTTCTATCTGTCATTTGAATGTTAATTATTGAATATGAATTATATGTTTTCTTTGATCAGAGTTCCTTTCAAGTGTTTAGAAAAATGTTTTGCTTAATTGACCAAACC
The DNA here is from genome assembly GCA_026122265.1 of Ammodytes dubius. NCBI lineage: Eukaryota > Metazoa > Chordata > Actinopteri > Uranoscopiformes > Ammodytidae > Ammodytes > Ammodytes dubius. The sequence continues at coordinate 6,073,520 of CM047523.1, read as the reverse complement.
CCATGATTCTGTTACTAGTCCAACATTAGTTTTGTAGTATTTGGTTTTCAAGCTAGCTGTCAGGATTCTAACTGTTACAATTTGTGTTGTTATGGTAGTTTCAGAGTGTAAAAAGTAAGTGGTTCAGTTTACCCCCTTGATTTTTCTGGTCCCTTTTACACAGCCAGTGAAAGCCAGGAATATGCCGGAATTTCGGCCCTCCGCCCTGCTGTATAAATGCGACCGTTGCGGAACGGGGGAAGAAAGGTGCGGGAATTTTACTACCTCGGGGGGTAGTAAGATTGCAGACACAATCAGTTCCGCCTCTCTTTATAAATGCGGCCAGCTTGTTGTTGCGGAACAGGGGGGCGTTTGATGTTCCATAGCCTACGTTCTAAACATGCGACCATGTTAGCAGTTGAAGGACGTGTGTTTAACATTAACCACGGCAGCCTGATGTCCCGTAAAAATCATCAAATAAAAGGAACGGCGTATAATCTAGCTGGTCATAAGGTCCGCTGCTCAATCCACAACCCTGTCTCATCAAAATTACGTTCCCAGAGGACTATTCGGCATTCTCAATTACGTTTGACTGACAAACGTATTTTGTCCGTGATTACGTTTTAATGAACATATCGCAAACAAGCTCGTTCTCAGCCTAGAACTGTTCGGGATTCTCAATTACGTTTGGCTACAAAACGTATTGATTACGTTTAATAAACATATCGCATATGTCGTTCTCAGCCTATTTTTTGCCATTTATTTACCTCTAGGATTATGTTTGGTTGAAGTGTGCGTTGTCTGGGCGGCTGCCTGAACTACAGCGCTGCAGGAAATTAATATGTTCCATAGATATGTTCACATGTTTCGTCATTCATTCATTCAAAAAACTGGTGAAGGCAATCGACGTTCCATCACTGACTGTTGAAACTTGACAGTGGTCTTCAAGCCCCTTGGATTTTGTGCCCCTCCACTCTTCCTCTAGACTACCTTGATTTCCAAATGAAACGCAACATTTAATTTGGATCAGTGATGATTTGAGGTATCATGTCATCTGATGGTGTTGGTCCACTGTGTTATCAAGTCCAAAGTCACCACAGCCATCTATCAGAAGATTTTAGAGCACTTCATGCTTCTGTCTGTTGACAAGCTTTATGGAGATGACAATTTCCATTTCCAGCTAGACTTGGCACCTGCCCACGGTACCATAAACCACTGGTAACTGGTTGACTGACCATGGTATTACTCTGCATGAATGGCCAGACAACTCTCCTGACCTGAACTCCATAGAGAAACTATGGACTATTGTCAAGAGGAAGATAATACACACCAGACCCAACAATACAGACGAGCTGAAGGCCACATCAAAGCAACCTGGGCTTCCATAACACCTCAGCAGTGCCACAGGCTGATAGCATCCATGCCATGCCGCATTTAGGCAATAATTCATGCAAAAGGGGCCCAAACCAAGTACTTAGTACATATGCATGATTATACTTTCTAGAGGGCCGACATTTCTGTATTTAAAATCCTTTTTTTATTGATTTTATGTAATATTCTAATTTTCCGAGATTTTGAATTTGGGGTTTTTATAAACTGTAAGCCATAATAATCACAATTATAAAAAATAAAGGCTTCACATATCTCACTTTGTATGTAATGAGTCTGTATAAGATATTATTTTCACCCATAAAGTTGAATTACTGAAATAAATGAACTTTTGCACGATATTCTAATTTTTCGAGTTTCACCTGTATATCATGCCAAGTGTGTGGTGGACAAACCGCCGTCAAGACCACTTATCATTAAGACAGGGGACAATATACTGAGTCAACTGCATATGCAGAAAATAATAAACACTGCCACACCACACCGCAAACACTGATTAAGCACTGTTCTTAAGACTGCCTAAAATTCTACCTTTTTAAGGTCAAAATCATGAATAAAGCAATCTTTAAACTACTCCCATTTGAGTAACTGGCCTACTCCTTCCAAATACTTTCAGTTGCAGGATTCACATTCAATATGCACCTAGTGTTATATTATGTGTAGGCTATGCACAATTTATAGCAACATGTCAGGATAGGCTACAAGATGTGAACACACACACACACGCACACGCACACGCACACGCACACACACGCATTGTAGAGTACTGCTTTAGTAAGTTCAAGAAGCCTATTCAGTGACATTTTAAACTGTATATTTAATTGTTTTATAATTTCATGTATAATCCGCCACATATTTGATCAGAAGCTTTAAATTATACAACCACAAAGGCTATAAAACACCTTTTTCTTATAGAAATAGTGTCCCTAGAATAGTGGGTAGGCTACAATGATACATGCTTTAAGGTTTAGGGTAGGCCTATACAGAATGTGTTCAATTTAAGTTATTTTATTCATTTTTTGGTAGTGCAGCATGTTTCTGTAAGTGGTTCCATTATTCCTAAGGGCCCTTATGATGTTTCTGTGTGGAAACGGGGACGTTTCGGAGGAGGGGAATAATGTAACCTACTTCCTGTTAAGTGCTTTTATTATGAAGGGGCAGAACGGAAGTGTCAGCCGCGTGAACGTGTCTGACTTGTGGTTTTACGGCGGAGGCCCTGAATTGTAAATGGAATGCGCACAGACACTCTGATAGGAGTCAAACGGGTCCACCCAGCCCTAAAGGATGATGGGAAATGTAGGATTACATAGCAACGGTGGTAAATATGTCAGCAAACTAACCAAATAGAGATCAGATACCTACTTCCAAAGACCGAATATAGCCTAATGATATTCTGATGTATTTCTCGCTAGATCTGTTTTCAAAACATATGTTTATGCTCTTACTAGCTGAAGTGTGACGTATTTGTGTCACCATGATAACCATTGACAACAAAAATTTGCTCTGGGAAAAAAACTCGGCGGAGGGAGGGAGCGCTCTTGTCAGCTGTGTGTGTGTGCTATCTTTGATTTTGTCAAGCTGATCAACAGCTTGGCACGTAGCCTATTTGTGTACCGAACATTTCTTGAGAATTAGCCTATCAGACTTCAGACAGATCATATGAATTCACAATATCAAGATTATGAAAATAAAGTACATAGGTCTCGCTAGAAATCTTATAATCTTTCAGGGCTGCCGATAGGCTCGTTTCGCATTCCTCGATATTGATTGGTTTGTAGAGGGGCGTGCGTCTGACGTCACCAGTATTGAATAAACGAGAATATTTCCCCTGCAGCCCAGTGTAGTTCCGTAGTCTAGGTTATCTAGCTGGCAGAGTTGTTGTAAAGGATCTTAACATTGTGTCTGTCGGTCAAATTGTAACTTATTTAGGCTACCTCTGATCGTTTTCTTTTTGTGCTGTTTTGGACCGCAATTTTGCATTATAGTCAAAATCGCTTTGTTTTCCACCCAAAGGGGGCGTGGCCATGTCGGAACGTCGATTGCCTTCACCAGTTTTTTGAATGAATGAATGACGAAACATGTGAACATCTATGGAACATATTAATTTCCTGCAGCGCTGTAGTTCAGGCAGCCGCCCAGACAACGCACACTTCAACCAAACATAATCCTAGAGGTAAATAAATGGCAAAAAATAGGCTGGGAACGACATATGCGATATGTTTATTAAAAAGTAATCAATACGTTTTGTAGCCAAACGTAATTGAGAATCCCGAACAGTTCTAGGCTGAGAACGAGCTTGTTTGCGATATGTTCATTAAAACGTAATCACGGACAAAATACGTTTGTCAGTCAAACGTAATTGAGAATGCCGAATAGTCCTCTGGGAACGTAATTTTGATGAGACAGGGTTGTGGATTGAGCAGCGGACTTTATGACCAGCTAGATTATACGCCGTTCCTTTTATTTGATGATTTTTACGGGACATCAGGCCGCCGTGGTTAATGTTAAACACACGTCCTTCAACTGCTAACATGGTCGCATGTTTAGAACGTAGGCTATGGAACGTCAAACGTCATATTGGAGTGATGTTGTTCCGTCAATATGCCACAATCTCTGTGTAAAAGGGGCCTCAGTTTACCCCACAGCTGGGGTAAAGTGAGACACATGACATCTTTTTTTTAAACAATGATATTTTCACTGCCCTTTGTCTTGAAAAAATTCTGCTAATGCCCATTTCTAGGAAACATCCTGAATTAATGGGAAATGTATACATTTGAGTAATAAATCATTTTCGCTTAGAATGGGGCAAATGTAAAAAGTGTCTCAGATTACCCCGTTCTCCCCTATATACAGTATATAGGGATTTTTTTTTTGGAAATGGACCAATGAAGACAGGTTGTTGGAGGGAGAAAATGGCAGTGAGAGTGTGAATTTTTGGAGGAAGACCTAGTAGACATAGAGCTGTATCTCTGATGAAATATAGTCAGGGCTACACTGATAGACCCTGTTGTGAATCATGGTCTCTCATTGAGAGAGACGGGGTTGAGGGTGCAACCCAATCTGCCAAATCTAAAGTTGCATCTGTAATGGAAGTTTTCCACTGAACAAACAGGTGAGAGTGTCATCCTTACAGTAAATGACAACATTACAGGACTTGATTTCTACAATTATAGAATATTTACACAAATATTTACTAACAGTTTGACTGTAAATCATATATGCACAATTGGATCCAAAGGCTGCCCCAAACAGGAGGAAGAGGAAGGATATTTTCAGATGAACATTCGCAGGGAAATGCTATTGATGACATGGTTGTTGTCAACAATGCAATAAAACTGCAAGAGATGTAAAGATAGAGTGGTGGCTGATTATGATATATTTGGAAATGTTATAGATAAAATATAAAATAAAAATATAGGGGAGAGTGGCCTAAGTTGTGCAACTTTTCACTCAAAGTGACTTTAAAGTAAGGCCTTGACAGGAAAGTCTCCAACTCAAATATGTACATATATTTCAGGGTGTTGTGCATCCCTGGCAATACAAACTTTGGATCTGGAATAAACTGTTGAAGAAATATAGCTTTTTGTCTTGATGCACAACTTGCCCCGGTGTGGTGTAAATTGTGCATATATCTTATTCCTTGTGTCTCCCTTCTTTACAGGATGAGTCAAATGGATGGCTCTTCTTAAATATTTGGTCACATTTCCAATTTCTTCCACGGTTTTCTAGAAACAAGGGGTGGAACAACTTCCAAAATGCACAACTTAGGCCACTCTCCCCTATATCTATTGTAGCAAACTGCTGATTTCCATTCCTTTTTATTCAAGTCACTCATATAATTCAAACTGTAAAGATTAAAAGTTTGTCATTTGTGTATTGGTGATTGATGCTAGGAGTGTTTATACTCTGAGTGAAAGTGTGTGTTTGTGCTTTGAGACTGTGTGAAGACTGTGTTGCTCTGAATGAGTTTTGCAGATGATGAAGGTGGCCTAGAGCAGTGGTTTTCAAACTGTGGGGGGGGGGGGGTGCGGGGTTATGGCAGGGATGAATATGTGATTTTCTTCTTTTTTTTGTGTTTTTTATATTAAGATCACGGCATAGCAAGAAGAGTTCTTCTGCTTCGTTCCTTTCACTGCATTTAAATGCATTCACTATATTACAGAGAAATAGGTCTCGTTAAAGAAAAAGAGCACCAAGCCCAACCCAGAGGACCCTGCATACATTTTTTTATTTTAAATTAAAATTTTTATGGAAAATCCATGTGTCTTTCTTCAATAGCTTCTAATTCATCAGACCCAGTGTCTTCAAATTATTTGTTCACACAAAATTCCTCATATTTAGCCTCTTAATTTTCCTCTCAAAGTGCACCAGATTCATGCATTTCACTTTAAAAAGGTGAAAAAAAATCTCCCGGGGGGCATACCCCCGGACCCCCCTAGGAGGGTCTGATTATCCACTGGCTACTATTTGCCTCCAGCAGGACATTGGAGGCACTAGCGAAAAAACACTGGGTGTGTGAATGACATTTACTTTGTCAATAATTAGGGCAAGTCTGTCTCCCTATCTTTCTCACTCCGCTGCACACTCAGACCCTGTTTCCACCTGGCATTAATATGTGGTTCTGAGGAATCCGATCGTTATATGTAAATGTAATATGCTTGTTCACACCTGGCCTTAACAATGCGTCTTCTATGCGCGTTTGCGATCCGGATTCGAATTCCCCGCGCTGTATGGAAATCAGCTCGTACATCATTTCCGCTTATACTGTTGTTTTTAAATGGCGGGGGCAGCAGTGCGCCGCCCTTGCCTAGTCTGCCGGAAATAAAAGAAGAAGAAGAAGTGTTGACCATCCACATTATAAATTCCTTTATAATGTCAATGGTCACCTCGGCAAGAGTCTTGTGTTTTGGCGAAAATGTGAGCACAGCACTGTTTATTGTGTGGTGTTTTCCTCGTCAATAAATTAATCACTTGGTTACACTGTGTCCCACTGCGTAGCTGCCGCAGCCAGCACTGTTCGCTCACTGTCTCTATTATGAGTTGCACCGAGCCGTCTCTGTGTGTTTACGCCATAGATAGTAGTAAATACACGCTCACAACAACACGGGGGGAATAAATAAAAAAGCGGCTGGTTTGACCGAGCAAAAACGAGAGACCGCTGGCTTGACCACAGTTGGTCGAAAGAATCATTTCCGCCTTGTGTAGTCACGTCGGCTAGAGTGAAGAGAGTCAGTGTGTTTTGGCGAAAATGTGAGCGCGGCACTGTTTATTGTGAGGTGTTTTTCCTCGTCATTAAATGAATCAGTTGGCTACACTGTGTCCCACTGCTACGATGTCATGAAGCTGCCGCAGCCAGCGCTGTTCGCTCACTGTCTCTATCAGTTGCACCGAGCCGTCTCTGTGCTCTCAACAACACGGGGGGAATAAATAAAGAAGCGGCTGGTTTGACCATGCAAAAACAAGAGACCGCTGGCTTGACCACAGTTGTTCCACACCACACAGACATTATAAAGGATCCTTTATGTGTTTACCTGCAACGGTGAGCTTTTATGACGTGAATTGTCGCGTGAATGAGTACGCGTTTCCGTCCAGTCACTCGCCGCAGTTGAGTGGGCGGGGCCTAATGTGTATGAGATACGCATACGTGTTTCCACTGTTAATGGGTATGTGGATATGTGGTCTCAAACCACCTCCGAATGTGGATAATTTCAATGCGCATTCAATGCGCATTGAGCGTGTTTCCACCTGTAGTTAGCGCGATCGGATCCTAAAAACCACATATTAATGCCAGGTGGAAACAGGGTCTCAGTCACTACTATCCGTGCTTAAAGGAAGCAGGATTAAAACACTGGATTAAGATGTTAAAATGTATTAAAAAATGTGTTTAAAAACGAACAAAAATGTTTAGAATGTTTAAAAAATATGTTTAAATTTGTAAAACAATTAAAAGATCCGCTGAAATTTGTTCTCTGAAGGGGGGCTCACTCTCTCACACTTTGAAAACCCCTGGCCTAGAGGAAAGGTGGCCGACTAGTATCCGGACAGGAGGGTGTTACTTGTAAAACTGGTGTTGGCTGGTATTACATGTGTAATATTGTGTCCATTGTGTCCTTGAACAAGGCACTTAACCCCAGAACTGCTCTAGGTGCGCTGTACTACAGCTGAACCTGCGCTCTGACCCCCTCCGAAGTGTGGGCACTTGAGAGGGGATATGCGAAAAGACAAATTTCAACGTGCTCTGTGTACAATTGACTAATAAAGATAACTTTTGCCCATTGTCGTTCAGCAATTGAAAAAAAACTGTATGGCGAGACACTGCAGGTGAATAGGGTAAAACAATTATTAAATAGATAGGATATCATCAAGCAACTTTGCCAGTTGATAACTGACATTAAAACATTTCATTTCTGTAATCATTTTCGTTTGAATGAACAAGTTTGGCAATATCTAACTAACAATGTGTACATTTGCATTTCTTTAAAAATCTAAAAATCTAGATGTTTTTATGGTTTAGTTTACATTTTTATTTAATTTATACGACATATTAGTGTCCACAGTTTTTACAGAACATATTTTGGATACAGCCTTTTTTTCATTTTAATGATGATCTTCCAGGGGCAAAAAGTGTGTGCTCACAGTCATACATTGTGGAAGTGTTACTTGGACATGTATTTCATCACCGGGTCTGTCAAACAGTAAAGATGTATGATGTAAGGGGATGTGATTCTGTACTGCACTTCCAGAGAGGGGAAAGAAAAGACAGAAGAAAGCACCTACGGCCGAGATATCCTGACGCCAGTCTTTAGTGCCAGTTTCTGGATCCTACAGTTGCCATAGTGACTGCTATTCAAAGACCATACGTCACATTTTTAACACAGGATTTTCAAACTTTAACAATCCTAAGGAATATAAACGCACACTTTGGAAAGCTCCAGAGCAAGCAAGAAATGTACTGACCTTTTGACCAAGTCCAGTTAAACTTGTGTGTAATTGGTGGAGTTTCCCTATATTTCTATTTCTCAATAAATAGAGTGGAGAACTTGCAACCGAAGAGATGAGACTTCTGTAGTGTAAAACAATATTAATATTTAGGAGGAATAATGTTTGCTAGCTTTGAGATGATAAGACTAGCTAATGTGACTATACTGCCAAAGTGTGTTAGGAGGGTGGGGCATGGGAAAGTGTTCCTGGGTCAGTGGAGGTAGCGTCTCCTGGGCCTCTGCTGTCTGCCTGTTGTATTGTTGAGGTGAATGTAAAAGCTGTGAACGTCCTCGTTAAAGTCTTTGATCCCTGCACTAAAACACGCCTCACTCCTGTTGACATGCAGGAAGGAAACAGTGGCTCCCCCTCCCTCACTGCATTGACACAGGAATGTAATATCTGCTGCATTCTGCCACACACACACACACACACAATTAGTTAAGAGTGCAGTGAGGTTGTTTTTTTGAAAATTAAAGTTTAAAATACAGCATCTCAAAAGCCCACAAATAAATTGTGCTTAGAGCGAACCTACACAGTAAATTCCCAAGAGTTAAAAAGGCATTGTCAAAAAATATGGACTCCTTCAGAGTTATTACAACAACAGTGAGAGTAATTTCAACAAACCAAGAGTAAGATATCAGCCAGTGTGAATGTTAAATTTCAGAGTTCAAATTTACAGTGTAAAATGTACAGTGTTAAGGCACATGTACTCTATCAGAGTTATTTTAACAAAAGCAAGAGTAGTGACTGACAACTGGTTGAAGGCAGGTGTTCCTTATTAAATTAAATGACTTTTTTTTTAAATTCTTGTTTCTGTGTACTTCAGTGTAAACGGTCCGACGAACCTCGCATACAGTTTGTATTGTATACATGTTGAGTATGTAGGAGGGAGGATGTCTCTTAAAAACAATGTTTGTTTTTCACCTGAAAGTCTCTGTTAAACTTTATTTTTTCAATAAATTTGTACTAAGACATGTATATATTGTTGTGTTTTGCTTTTCTCCTGCAGTCACTTATTTTTACTTAAGGTTAAGTGTAAACTGGACATGTTAAGGTAAAAAAACAAGTGTTGCATAAGAATAACACTAGCTGGGAGTAAATACACAAGTATATGTTTTTAACACTGGTAGGAGTCAGTTAAAATCAACACTGTAGGGAGTAATCTCCTAGTGTCAAGTAGGTCTAACACTCATAAAGAGTTAATTCTGATTAACACTTAAAAAAACCTAGTGTCAAATGTTAATAACACTATCAGTGTTATTTTTGTCATAGTGTTAAACTTCAGTAACACTTGTCAGTGTTATATAGGCACTAATATTAACTCTTATCAGAGTTGAATTAACTCTAAAAATGTAACTCTAGGGCAAGAGTGATTTTGACTCCCTGTAGGTCGGGAGCGTATGTTATCTGGAAGAGTGTTGAAATTGACTCTTTAAGTGTTGGATCAACACTGCCAATTTTACTGTGTAGGAATATAAACACTAAGTGAAAAAGCTTCTGACTTTCAGTATCAGAGGGACTACCTTGGAGAGGTTGTATGTGCAAATAAGTTACTCTAGAAGGCTGTAGAATAAATAAAAAAAGTCATGGCATTTTAACATTTAAATAGTAAATGACATATAGGGGAGAGTGGGGTGAGTTGTGCCAGTGGGGAAGTTGTGCCACCCCTTGTTTCTAGAAAACCATAGAAGAAATTGGAAATGTGACCACATATTTAAGAAGAGCCATCCATTTGACTCATCCTGTAAAGAAGGGAGAAACATGGAATACGATATAAGCACATTTAAGGGACACTGTGTAACATTTTAAGTAATGTATTTGCTAAAATCAATATCCTCATTCATAAATATATCCTCATTGGTGTAAAATCACCTCTGCCAATAATCTGAATGATCCTCCTGAGTGGAGAATTACAAATATTAATATTACATTTTGTACATTGAGCAGGCAAGTCTTATGGAGGCATCCATGTCTTTGGAATGTCATCAGGTGCATTGCTTAGAATTTAGAATTGTTCTTGTCCTTGAAGGCCACTGCAGCTTCTGTTATTATTCAAAAGGGGTGGGGTTACCCAGGGAGTGTTGCATTCTAGAACTTTCTTGATGAAGTCATATTACACAGTGACCCTTTAAGCTAAAAAAAAACTGTTTTTTTGCCTTTCAAAGTAAAATTTCCATGATCAAGGTTTTTTGATTGTGTCTGAACAATTATAGACATGTTTGAAAACATTTGACACATTTGAAAACATGTTTTAGTGCTTTAGTATGCTACACTTAATGTATATATAGTTAGCACGATGTCAGCCCTAAACTGCTGCATAATGCTTATTATCCAAAATTCTGGGGTTGGGGTGATTTGTGCCAGAGGGCCTGGGGTGAGTTATAATTAAGTAAGTCAAATGTATTTATAAAAGCACATTTATAACAGTTTGGACTGTCCACAGTGCTGAATATAGTGCATTCAGTAGGTAAAATAACAATAACAAAAATAAAAGACATAAAGCCAAGACATCCACATATAAACAAAGATAGTAGTGCAGAGGTAAGATAGTTAATGGGGAGGAAAAACCAGGGTGTACAGATGGGTTTTGAGCCTTGATTTAAAGGCAGAAATGGAGGGGGAATCGCATATGCCAGGTGGCAGTTGGTTCTACAAGGGCGGAGCAGCTAATGCAAAGTACATTTCTGAGAGTTGTGCCATTGGCATGGCTGTATATGCTGGTCACCAAAAGAAAGTGATTGTCTACAGTAGCTCAGAAGAGACTGACATCTCCATTCCACTTAACAACACCACTGATGAGAGTTCAGATGGCCAGAAAGATGATGATGGTGACTTTATCATTGTGAGCTTTGCATGAAAAACCATTAGATCTGCTAGGCCTTGTTTAAGAAAATTGTCCTTCAGTCTTTATAAAAAATATTTACTTTAAATAAACCTTAAATAAGTGATTGTCTAATGGATTTGTCTTGCATTACAGTGTATGAGATACATATCAATGGCACAATTTACCCCATGGTATTCTCTCTTGTGGCACAACTTACACCACACCGGGGGCAAGTTGTGCCACAAGACAACTTTTTTTCCGAAAGCTATATTTCTTAAACAGTTTACTTCAGATCCAAAGTTATTGTTGCCGGGGATGCACAACACCCTGAAATACATGTACATATTTGAGTTGGAGACTTTACTGTCAAGGCCTCACTTTAAAGTCACTTTGAGTAAAAAGTGGCACATCTCACCCCACCTTCCCCTATTGCTCAGCTCACACAGATCACACTGTTTTATCACATCTTATAACAGTTCTGCATCTTGCCAATATATCGCAATATAGCAAAAGCATGGGAGATGTGGCTGTGCACCTCTGATTCATAGGGTTTCATCTTTCTACTGTTTAGAACCACTTCAACATTTTATATGAATAATTGGTTTATGTTCCGAAGTAAAATTGTCCAGTAATTTACAACAAAGAAATCAGGGATTTAATAGAAGGTATGAAAAAATAAGCATATAAGAACACATAAGAAACACAGTTATGTTGTTCAGTCACCCACTGTTGTAAAATACACAATATATAGTATATCTTATCGAGTCACTTACACCATCTATACATTTAAATAAACCAAACAATTTCTCAAATGCAGGAGGAACTGTTGGAGGCAGAGCTTGAGGCCACAATGGCAAAGCCTCAGAGATTGATGAGAGCCGTCGAGTAATGCTGAAAGCTCAGGGTGTGAAGAGCCTATCTTGGATGAAACATCTCTTTTACATTATGTGGAAATCAGGGACAGTGCCAAAGGAGTGGCAAACCGGGGTGGTGGTTCCCCTGTTCAGAAAGGGGGATCAGAGAGTTTGTGCCAACAACTGGGGTAACCCACTTCTCATCCTCCCTCGCACAGTCTCAAGGTTGTGGAAAGGAAGGTCAGCCGATAGTCGAGCCTCGGATTAAAAAGGATCTTTGGATTCTGTCCTGGATCAACAGACCAGCTCTTCACTCTCTCAAGGACCCTGGAGGGGGCCTGGTTGTATGCTCATCTGGTCTATATGTGGCTTGTGGATCTAGAGAAGACGTTTGATCGGGTTACCCGGAAAATACTGTGGGAGTATGGGGTGAGGTGGTCCCTTCTCAGGGCCATCCAACCTCTGTATGCTCAAAGCAAGAGCTGTGTCCGGGTTCTCGGCCATTGGAAAGGCCATTGGTCATCTATTAGACTATTAGGTGAAATACCTGAGCAGGAACCCTTGTGTTGGTCACCAAAAACACAGTTACAGACGACTGCCGCGTATCTTTTGTCCCATGGCAATATTAAAAAGAAAATATGTGGCCACGACATAATGTTGTTCCCACACATGCTGCAACCAAGCAATATTGTTTTTCCCCCCAAATGTTACCTGACATGACAATGTATAGGATACATATATGGATATTTGTAATATACCTTAATATTGTAAATATGTCCACTTCCAGTGAAGATATCCACTTGGCTCAGGTTCCAATGTCCGATGTCAGGATAAAGAGATAACCGATAATCTACAATAATGCAAATTAAAAATCCAAGATACTGACCTAAATGTGTGCCAATGATCAACTGTGCCAATTCTTCTGCAGCTATCCCATATATCACCACAGACAAGAGTCATTCACTCAATTCAAAAAGTTGACGAAATACTTTTACTCAAATTGACCTTGATGTATGCTTTGAGGCGTCCAAGCAAACAGGTGAGTGCTGAGAGATGAGTCCATCTTCACTTTGTAGATGGAATGGTCACAGTGGTAAATAATGTTGTCAGAATGTAAAGATAGCAGATGAGCAAGTGCACAGTAACCCTGAGAAAAAACAACCGTGTGTGCGTGTGTGTGTGCTCCCCAGTGATAATAGAGCCTTCCAAATGTCTCTCGCCTCATTACATCTGCGGCGACAGAGATCCTTGCTTTGAAACGCTGACCCAGGCCAAAGTTCACCTGCTGTTTGCCAGTTAGAGTATGTGTGTGTGTGTGTGCGTGTGTAGTGGGCTACAGCAAGGGGCACAAACAAGAGGACACAAACGCTCACACAACAAGTGAGAGAGATGTGACATGGTAAACAAGTAAAAAACAACATATTTTAATTTTTTTTCTTTTTACTTTTTTTCTTTACGTGATGCAGGACAAGACAGGTGAAAGACATAACATTAGGTGAGGGACATGACAATTTAAGTGTTCACATTTAAGACAGAACGGACGAGACAAAAACAAGCAGGAGGTCATTGCATATTTTTACATTGTTGTTGAACAGTGTGTGTGTGTGTGTGTGTGTGTTTGTGTGTGTGTGTGTGTGTGTGTGTGTGTGTGTGTGTGTGTGTGTGTGTGTGTGTGTGTGTGTGTGTGTGTGTATATATACATACATATAAACAACAAAATAATAAATTAAAAATCAAAAATAAAAGATAAATCACTTCTAAAAAATTAATAATCATCATAATAAGAATGTAATGATAAGAATGGCATTTTCGGTTGTTTAAATAGTATTAGTTTCCATTATGGTATTTTAGACTTTTGATCCACAGTTTTGAATGTTGTCATAAAGTAATTAGATAATTGGGAGAGAGAGATAAATGGTAAATGGACTTATATAGCGCTTTATCTCCGTTGTTCACAGACCCAAAGCGCTTTACATTGTTTTGTACACATTCACCCAGTCACACACACATTCATACACCGATAGCAGCAGCTACCACGCAGGGTAGGCTTAGCACTAGGGTGCTAAGTTAACTAAGCTAACTATCAGGAGCAATTCGGGGTTCAGTGTCTTGCCCAGGGACACTTCGACATGTGGCGGGGAGACGGGGGATCGAACCTCCGACCCTGCACACCAGAGGCGAACTCCCTACCACTTCGCCACTGCCGCCCCTAAAAATAAATATAAATAAAAAGAAACGAAGAGAAATCAATACAAAATAAAATAAAATAAACGTTTTGCAAAAACAAGCATAGTAAATGATATGAGCAGTTATAAGGGAGACGTGTTGAAAAATGGCTATCGTTATCCATATTGACAATACTGATAAACAAAAATTATAGAAATAAGAGTCATACTCATAGATAAATAAGAGCAGAAAAACAAAAAACTAAAAGTTATCTTGTGTTGTTATTGTGTAAAGGGGAAAGGGAGAGAGAAAGGGAATGTTACTGGGTTGATATGTATTTTGTATTGAAGATGTTATTTGTGGTCGGGCGTGTGGTTAGTGAAGACAGAAAAAAAAATATCTAAATATACAGTACAGGCCAAAAGTTTGGACACACCTTTTCATTCAATGCGTTTTCTTTATTTTCACGACTATTTACGTTGTAGATTCTCACTGAAGGCATCAAAACTTTGAAGGGACATACGGAATTATGTACTTAACAAAAAAGTGTGAAATGACTCTTAAATAGGTCTTATATTTTAGATTCCTCAAAGTAGGCACCCTTTGCTTTTTTGACAGCGCTACAAACCCTTGGTGCTCTCTCAATGAACTTCATTAGGGAGTCACCTGAAATGGTTTAGCAAAGAATTCCACATGTGTTCATTCAAAGTTTTGATGCCTTCAGTGAGAATCTACATTGTAACTAGTCATAAAAATAAAGGAAACGCATTGAGCGTGTCCAAACTTTTGGCCTGTACTGTATATGTAGGGGAGAGTGGCCTAAGTTGTGCATTTTGGAAGTTGTGCCACCCCTTGTTTCTAGAAAACCGTGGAAGAAATTGGAAATGTGACCACATATTTAAGAAGAGCCATCCATTTGACTCATCCTGTAAAGAAGGGAGACACAAAGAATAAGATATAAGCACATTTAAGCTCAAAAAACTGTGTTTTGCCCTTCAAAGTAAAATTTCCATGATCAAGGTTTTTTGATTATTGTGTCGGAACAATTATAGACAAGTTTGAAAACATTTGACACATGTTTTAGTGCTTTGGTATGCTACATTTTGAGTCTATACAGTTACTAAGATGTCAGCCCTAAACTGCTGCATCATGCAAATTATCCAAATTTCTGGGATTGGGGTGATTTGTGCCAAAGGGCCTAGGTGAGTTATAAGTAAGTAAGTAAGTAAGTAAAATGTATTTATAAAAGCACATTTATGACAGTTTGCACTGTCCAAAGGGCTTTACATAGTGCATTCAGTAGGTAAACAAATAAGGTAAAATAACAATAACCAAAATAAAAGACGTAAAGCCCATACATCCACATAAACACAGATAGTAGTGCAGAGGTAAGATAGTTAATGGGGAGGAAACACCAGGGTGTACATATGGGTTTTGAGCCTGGATTTAAAGGCAGAAATGGAGGGGGAATCACATTTGTCAGGTGGCAGTTGGTTCCACAAGCACGGAGCAACTAGTGCAAAGTACATTTCTGAGAGTTGTGCCAGTGGCATGGCTGTATACGCTGGTCACCAAAAGAAAGTGATTGTCTACAGTAGCTCAGAAGAGAGTGACATCTCCATTCCACTTAACGACACCGCTGATGAGAGTTCAGATGGCCAGAAAGATGATGGTGACTTTGTCATTGTGAGCTTTGCAGGTAAAACCATTAGATCTGCTAGGCCTTGTTTAAGAAAATTAACCTTCAATCTTTGTCAACTATTTACTTTATTTACTTTAAATAAACCTTAAATAAGTAATTGCATTATGGATTTGTCTTGCATTACAGTTTATGAGATATATATCAATGGCACAATTCACCCCATGGTATTCTCTCCAACCGCACAATTTACACCACACCGGGGGCAAGTTGTGCAACAAGACAACTTTTTTTTCGAAAGCTATATTTCTTCAACAGTTTATTCCAGATCCAAAGTTTTTATTGCCAAGGATGCACAACATCCTGAAATATATGTACATATTTGAGTTGGAGACTTTCCTGTCAAGGCCTTACTTTAAAGTCACTTTGAGTGAAAAGTTGCACAACTTAGGCCACTCTCCCCTATATATATAAATATATATAAATAAAAAAGAAAATATTAAATAATTAATAATAGTAGAAATATTACTTGAGACAAAAATAAATAAATATAGAGTAAATAGTCGACTCTCTAGCCTTCAAACAACATATGTTCTTAATTACCTCTTATCTCTACAATGGGTCAGCCCGTCTGTATTGTATTTGCGACAGGAATGAATGTCAAAGTGTACTAAAATTAATCTGTTACAGGCTAGGGTAACACTTAAGGTACACAACATTTTAGGTTGTTAATCCCCTGGGGCCTGCAGCCATGTCTGGTCCGTCTGGATATATTATCTAATAAACCTTGTAAACCATCTGCCCTGTGATGCACAATCAAACTATGGACATCTTGTTCTTCAGGACAACCTGGGCTATACGGACAGACATGCTGCAGTGATGTCAGTTGAATGTAAACATAGTTAAGGGACCATGAAGACCAAAAAATAAATAAAAAAAATAAAAAAATTAAATGTTACAGATATCTGTTGATATGACACCCAAATCAATAATAAATATGTATTTCTAAGGCCGAAACACTTTTCCTGTGTGGTTGGAGTTTGAAATTTACAAAAATAAACATTATTACTTATATACAGTGTTGGGAACGTTACTTTAAAAAAGTAATTAGTTATAGTTACTCACTACTTGTTCCAAAAAGTAACTGAGTTACTAACTGAATTACTTTATAATAGAAGTAACTAGTTACCAGGGAAAGTAACTATTTGCGTTAGCCTACTGTAAAAAAAAAAGTTGCTATATGTCAAAATTTGGATTTTTCTGAGCAGTTTTCACAAGTCAGTTGAAATGAGTAGAACAGACAGGTAGGCCTACTTGTAGGCTACATCACCTTCAATATTGCACATCAACAGACAGCAAGAGGTTTATCCTGCACTTCAAGTAGCCTAGCCTATTTTTTTCTCAACAAAAGTAGTAGAGGAAACTGCTGAATGTACCGTGCTGATCTGCTATATCACTGGATTCACTTCAGGGATGTCGGCTAAAACACCACTTCAGGCCAAAAACGTCAGACTATGAAGCATGAGACGATGAGAGGAGGAGTAAGGATTTATCCGCTGTTTATTTCCTTCTTTAACATGCACAGCAGTATACAGATCCCAGGAAAAGAACAATAGCAATATTCGGCTCGTGATGACACGCTAAACAGCTGTTGCAACCGGCGAATCGCGGCCGTTTAATAGCGTGCATAAATTATAATTTATAGAGATCGGGAAACTCAATGCATTTACTCACAAGGGCGATGCAAACAAACTCAGGGAGAGCACGTTTCAACCGTGGATTGATAGGTGGTTACTGCGCCAACGTGCACGCTCGTCGCTCACACAACAGAGAGAGAAAGAAAAAGAAACTTCACCAATCAGGCGCTCCGGCTGACTGACGTGACGGCGCTAACTGACAGTTATAATGTCATCCACACACCGGTCTCCTCACTAGCAGTTTGTGTAGTAGCCTATGGAGCCAGGGGTGGGTTCGGATTACACAGTTTATTCAATCAATTCAAAGTAACGCACCGCATTTAACGTTCAGTAACGATAACGGCGTTGTAACGGCGGGAAAAGTAATTAGTTAGATTATCCCGTTACTGAAAAAAGAACGGCGTTACGTAACGCCGTTCTTTTAAACGGCGTTATTCCCAACACTGCTTATATAGAATAGGCTCCAAATTTATATATTTTTAAATAATAAAGTCCATACGGTCCTTCCCTTAAGGGTGTTAACACACTGCATTCACCGTCGGAGGCGGGTGGCCGCGAGAAACGTGAGTGGCTCGGCGCTTGATCATATTTGGTCATAAATGCCTGACGCCGACGCCGTGTCTGAGATCAGACCCATCACACTGACGGTACAACAACAACATGGTCCAGCTGTGACAAAAGACAGATGTAGGTACACTGTGTAACCAGTGGCAGTCATGGCACAAATAGCATTAAAACAGCATGAAGACACACCATGCTTGCAACACACAGTAACAGCAAGGCAAGCAAAAAATAAAGGCAGACATCCGAAAAGTTCAATATTTTCAACCGATTTGCAAATGACGCGCGGCAGATGAAGCGCGGAACGCCCGCCGCTTGACGCCGATTTGCGCGTCCACATGCGTCCACACGCTTGTACATTGACTTTGTATGTAATCTTGGCGCGCGTCAGTGTGCAGTGTGTTCGCACCTGTATACATAGATAGAGGCCTTTTACAAGCTCCAAACACAGCACAGGGGGACTGCAATGTCATTCCATGTGTTAGAAGCGACTCAACAGATTAAATGAAGAATTAGAATGGGTATGTCTCCTCAAGAACGTCATGAAGTGGGGGCGCCTTTAGCTCAGTCGGTAAGGCGTCCCCCTCCCGGCTGCTGGGCCCCGGCCGGGCCCAGCAGCAGACCCGGGTTTGATTCCCACCCGCGGTCATTCTCTGCATGTCACTCCCCTCTCTGCCCCGTTTCACCTCTGTCTCTCTGCACTATCAAATAAAGCATAAAAATGCAAAAAAAAAAAATATATATATCTTAAAAAAAAGAACGTCATGAAGTTAGGGGGGGGCAGCTAAACACAGTCTGATTTGTCAAACAGACCTAGTAAGTACTTTTCTGATTGGCTGTGAATCCAAGGCAGCTTGCGTAAACAGGAAGTAGACTAGAAGCACCACACAGCCGTGAAAAGCTAGCCTGGTCCAACCAGACCATCGTACTTCATTTCATTTGTACAGAAGGTCTGGAACTGCTGTAATTGGCAAACGTTCACTCACTTGGAGGTGGGTGTCTGTTGAAGTTTAAAACTATTGGATCTGCTCAGTGCCACTCTGGATTAGCCAACCAATCGCATAACCTTTGGTCGTGAGCCGGCTTTTGACGGTGCGTTCAGGGAACTCGGAAATTTCCGACTTCACTACATATTGTAGTCTATGGATCTACCGGTACCTGGCAACGGTAACTTGCTAGAGCCTAACGTTTAGTTATTTGGACAAGAAAGGTTGTAGGCGTCCATACTTTCCCGAGCAGATGCACTGGAACACAGACAGGTCGGAACTCGGAACTACCAGGTCGGAAATTTCCGAGTTCCGAGCGTAAGGGAACGCAGCATTCAACTGAAAGTGGAGCGCGACTTCGACGTCATCGTTCTCAGCCACTTCCTTTGTTCGCTAATTGGATACTCAGAAATTTGTTCGGAAAAATCTCACTAATACGCCCCATCACCAGACTGACTACTGAAGGGAAAATGAAATTTGGGCGGAAGTAGGTGGGCGGGCGGAGCCAGGCTAGTGAAAAGCATGATTTTTTTGACAAAATATTGGAACTCAGAGTTTGTATTTAATTGTCAGAGACTCCAAAAACAGAGCACACATTCAAGGATGGATTTAAGAACCCCTTTACGGACTAGAAAAGAGACAAACATAGCAATAGAAAGGCACAACTGTGAACTTACAGAAAAAAAGGTATGTTGATCTTCCTGTCCTGTCAAAAGAAATTCATAACTAAATCCAACTGCGCACTTTAAATCGGCCCCGATTTAGCAGGACATGCGGGGTTAATGAGTAACGAATGAAAAATTAGTAACTACTATATACTCATATTGTAACTTCTAGGCTAGTTATTCGGTAACTACTATATAGTGATATAGTAAGTTATTCATTAACTATTAGCTAATATTTAATAAAACACTAACTACCAGTCTGTGTCATTAACTACTCAATAGTGATGATTGAATCCCAGTCACTCCACTTTCCATAACTATTAAGTAGTCAATAAGTCAATAACTATATATTTATTGAGTAACTATATAGTTACTCAATAATCAAGCACCCAGTTGTGATCATCGGGCTTACCCCGATGGAGTCCCGTTTCCTCAGTCTGCCCCTGGATGTTACTGAGACATCTGGCCACACAAGCCCAATATCTCTATCTGATACATTTTGAGCCAATTCTGATAGGTGTGCCAAATGTTGTACGATTTTGAGTATCCAAAGGCCTTCAAAAATGTGTTCTAAAATAGCTCAAAAATAAATACACAAATATAAACAAAAACCTTTTATAGAAAGAGTACAATGGATTGAACAATGCATACAGTCAAGTGCGAAAGTTTGTGAACCCCTTGAACATTTTGGAATTTTATTTATTTTTACCATTGTTAATTAATTTTTATCAATACCAGTATTTTTTATATGAAATAACAGATGTTTGTTTATCAATTCAACATTTTTCTTTCCCAGAAATAAATTGTTAAAACAGATAAAACAAATTATTTGACAACTGTTGTATGATCAAAAGTTTGTGAACCCTGAGCTGCATTGCTTAAATGGAGCAGATAAACACAATCAGATGGGCCAAATTGAGTCATGAAATGGACCAATGTAGTGAGAGATCTTTAGGGAAGAAATTGGGCGGCACTAGATAAAACAGAGATAAAACCAGGTCAGTTTAGGCTCACCAAAGTGAACCCATACAGGTCAGACATGCTAAAAGGGAAACAAATCTCTGAGGATCTCAGGAATAGAGTTGTGATGCTGCACATTTGTCAGGGGACAGCTATAAATTATTTAAAAAAAAGTTTGAGCTCTATCGGTCCACCGTGAGGCAAATCATCTACAAATGGAGAGCTTTAAGAGTGACTGAACATCTGCCTAGAAGTGGACTTCCTTCAAAAATATCCACAAGCGCCACAAGAAAAGTGATTTTTCAGTTAAAAGCCAACCCAAACATTACATCTAGTGATTTGCAGACCTCTCTTGCAGCATCTGGGACAGATGTGCATGGTTCCACAATAAGAAGAAAACTCAGTCAACATGGCTTTCAAGGGAGGGTTGCTGAAGAAGCCTCTGCTCTCAAAAAAGAACAAAACTGCTTGTCACAACTTTGCCAGAGAGCACCTGGAGATACCTGAAGTCTTTTCTGTGGACAGATTAGTCCAAAATTGAACTGTTTGGTCATAACCAAAACCGCCATGTTTGGGCAAAAACGCAATTCTGCCTACCACCTAGAGAACCCTCTCCCAAGTGAATAATGGTGGTTTCAAATGGTCTGCAAATCTCCAGATGTAATGTTTGGGTTGGCTTTTACCTGAAAAATCCCTTTTCTTGTGGCGCTTGAGGATATTTTTGAAGGAATTCCACTTCTAGGCAGATGTTCAGTCACTCTTAAAGTCCTCCATTTGTAGATGATTTGCCTCACAGTGGACCGATTGAGCTCAATTTTTTTTTATGAATTTATAACTGTCCCCAGACAAATGTGCAACATCAAAACTCTATTCCTGAGATCCTCTGAGATTTGTTTCCCTTTTAGCATGTCTGACCTGTATGGGTTCACTTTGGTGAGCCTAAACTGACCTGGTTTTATCTCTGTTTTATCTAGTGCCGCCCAATTTCTTTCCTAAAGATCTCTCATTACATTGGTCTATTTCATCAACCAATTTGGCCCATCTGATAGTGTTTACCTGCTCGATTTAAGCAATGCAGCTCAGGGTTCACAAACTTTTGCACATACAACATTCGTCAAATAATTTGTTTTGTCTGTTTTAACAATTGATTTCTGGAAAAGAAAAATGTTGAATTGATAAACAAACATCTGTTATTTCATATAAAAAATACTGGTATTGATAAAAATTAATTAATAATGGTTAAAATAAATAAAATTCCAAAAGGCTCAAGGGGTTCACAAACTTTCACACAGCACTGTATGTGAAAGAACATTGCTGCAGGACAAGCCGGCGACACTTTACAATAAGGTACACAAAATTGTAGGTAGCTTATGAGTAACAAATGAAAAATGTATGAGTAACAAGTACATAGTTATGTAGTAACTACTATGTACCAATATCCAGATGACAAAATAGAACATTTGGGACTGACCAACATGTAGCCCAGTCTAGCTAAATTGGCTAATGAGTTTTCAAGATATGCTATGGCTATGGGTGCACCCTAAGATGTATATAGGCTTTCCTTGTGTTGTGCAACATACTTTCTTTTAACTAATTTATGAGTGAAGGATATGAATCCCCTAAATTATTGTAGTAACTTGTGAAAACTGTCAAAGTGTACCTGAAGATGGTGATGTGTTACTGTGCCATGTAACTGTTGCGCTGTATATGTCGTTTACTAGATGTAACAATAGATTGTATATAAAATGGATGTAGCATCCGGGCCGACCACAGTTATTCCAACTGCACCCAATTCTCCTGGCTTATATGCGTCGCCATCTTGTGAGATTTTTACTCTGCCTCACTCATCATGCCGAAAAAGGGCATTGAGTGAGGCACAACAGGCGGATAGCTGTCACTCAAGAGATCGCGCCCCTAATTATTCATACATTTTAACCTCCAAAAGAATAAAAATTAGCTGGCGAGACATTTTTTTACCCCCCCTCAGTGTTGTCATGGAGATATAACCTAAACATACAGACTAGAATGGTTTTGTGGACAAGCCCTTAAATAGGGTTAATAAGACTGTGAAAACGGCCTGTTTATCAAGTGAGTCAATGAAAAATTGTTCACTTTTGGTACCACCTCGTACTGCAATGGTTGTCACTTCCGCATTGGATGCTATAAAACTCGCTGTGGTTGGGGCTTGGATGTAACGTATTGAATCTAATATATTTTCATCATATTGCACGCATTGCTATCTCGTACAATTCCATTCCTAGCGGCAGTCATGCAATGTGTTGCTGTTAAATATTATCTAACTTTCTTATTAGCTAGCTATGCTGTGGTATGTTTGAGTTATTGAGACAATTGACCTGAGTATGGGGCTTTCTCTTCCTATCCAACCCCTGGCCATCTGAAATGTTAGTAATGTTCTACCTCTAACAAGCGAGGGGAAACCAATCAACTCACTATGGGCAGAAAGATCACACAACCAGTACAGAATTAGACCGAGAGGGGGGCAAGCCAACCTGGTCCCGACCTCCAGTAACAACACTTTGCCTTTCCCTTTCTTGTAGTTACAGCCCTAATGTTAATAAAATATCGGTCAAAAAAATAAAAAAATAAGATACCAATTGTATAATAAACTGGAATTATCCTTTAAATTCCACGGCATATTGCATGAAATCTGGACTTTAGTTTTTGAGATGACTTGTCATGGACCAGTCTGATGGTAAGACTAGAGAAGGTCATGGCTCTATGAATAACCAGAAAGATATTGGATGTTAGCCATAAAGTGTGTTCTTAGTGGTGAGGGAGAAAATTGTATTTTTTAACAAAAACACAGACATGACTGTTGAATGAACTTTATTACAGCACACAAAATAAAAACAACAAATGTAGGAAAGCAACATCTGAGTCAGGGTGTCTGAGAACAATGACAAAGGTAAAGCAATGGCTCCTTTGGTTATCAGAGTGTACCCTCTCTCCACTTTAGAAAGGCAAAAAAAAAGTGTATGCAGTCTTAACATCTTCTATTAATATAATGATGAAACATGTATTGATCAATGTCAATTAAGACATCAGGTAACAGGCAAAAGTTGCTTGAAACATTTTCATTGACAATACATTTCATTTCTCAAAATTCCAGAACTTGAACAATAATATTTGCTTGTAGCAATTACGGCATTATTAATTGCTCCAAGTCTTTTTTAAGAGAATATAGGCTAAGGTGGACATGAATGCATGACACAAGCCCTGTACACACCTTACAAAGCAGGAGAATCTTTTTACACTCATGACATTAAAACCCAGACCAATTTGTGCATTTTCCCCTTTGAACAAAACTTTATTGGGAACTGTCCTTTATCTTGGATAGTTAGTTGAAATCTTTAGGACTAGTATGTACATACTTTATATTGTGAAAGTTAGAACGTTATATAGAATGTGTAGACCTTAACCATGCAAATGAGTGGAGAGAAGGTACCAATGTACACTGACTTTACTCAACCTTCTTCGCCAAGAGCTGTAAGAAACGCAAATTCTAATTCTTATTAATTACATATTTACTTAAGGTGTTGATTGAGCTGCATATCACAATGTCAATCTCATTGTTTGTAGCAGTCAACCTGCCATAATGTTGTCTTTACAAAATCTGCATTATATACAGTGGCATTTACAGCAACATTTAAAAAAGAAAAAAAATCAAATCAGTTTCAGTGCAAAAATGCCATCTGAAAGTAGAGCACAGGCCCAACACACAAACAGAATAGAAACAGTTTCATTAGAAATCAGGAGTCATGTGCAGGTGTTAGCTTAGCCTCAACCTGCCTATGAGGCTGTGAAGGAACCACGTCATTATTGCTGTGCTTTGTGGATGTATGTGGGTTATCAGATTCTAAATTCACCCTGAGGTAAAGAAAAAAGAATTTAGAAGGCCAGTTAATCAACTGTTTTATATGTACAGTATATATAATTACTGATAACATAACTATTCCCCAAGGGGAAGCCTTGTAAGCATGATCAAGTCAAGAAAAAGCTGTAGTTAACGTCACATAATAATGTCCTTACCCTACGACTCACAGGATTTACAGAGGGGGAATAGGGCATGCACTGATGATAGCACTCTCACCATGGAAGCCAAACAGCACTGTGCTTATATGAAGCAGTACAGCTGAATAATGGGTGCAAAGGAAACATTTGAGTAAAAGCCTTGCACAGTAAAAGGTTATTAGATTTAACAAAGCATCGTGCCAGTTGCTCTGTGACTCCATTCTACCTGGTAAAGCATGTCATCTGAATATAGATAATGATGGGCACATTCACTGTGTGTTGGATATGTTATACCAAACATATCCAGATACATGTTGTTAATACATGCTACAAAGTGTCAAATTTTCGACGACTGTAGTCCATTTCTGGGATGGTGACATCATATGCAAAGTCCCATGGAGTGCTTCATTCAGGTCAGTATACCACTCTAGGCTGGCCCGAATGCCATTTTTCAGGCTTCGAATATCTTTGGTTTTCCGAGCGAATATTCGTTCCAGAAAAACACACCATCAAAAACAACATAAAAATAAATAAAATTAATTAATTTTTTTTTTTTTTTTTAACGTTAATAATCCTATTACTCCGAACCGATTTGACATATCTGCATATTGTTTTAGATTACGCGCTCGAGGGAAGTAATGGATGCGCTATGACACTTAGTGATGAGCAATACAACTATCTACACTACTACTACTACTACAATATTACTAACATTTTATATCCAAATATAAATCATACATTATATTGCAGTACTACTTCTTGCAAATTTTTTTTTTGAAAAAATAAATAAAAATTAATATAAAAAAAAAAAAAAAACGAAGCTCCGAATACTAATTTAAGCTCCGAATACTAATTTCCGAACTAGTATTCGAATATTCGAATAATTCGGCCAGCCCTATACCACTCCAAGCCAAAATCCTCATCAGCTCCTTGGCAGCTTTTGCTCTACAATGTGTCTACCTTAATAATCAAATACAATCCAGTACAACAACCTGCACTGACCTGCAATGCATACAACTGAGTTGTTGTAAAAAGATGTCATTATTTAAAGTGTTGTGTTTTCCGTCCTGTGTGTGCATACAAAAAAAGAGCAAATCATTTGAGAGGCAACATGATTTTCACCTTCATCTTCGACATTCTCATGTACAGAGAACATGTAGAGATTCCAAATAGACTCATTCCCATTGTCATGTTGAAGCGTATACTGATCTCCTGCCTGTAGTAGAGTCAGTGCTATCTTGCTATAGGCTGCTATTCATGTACAGTGTGAGGCAGAGGAAACAGACACACAAGCAAAGCCACACAGAGACTTCAACTATACTTCACTTTTCAACGAACATCAGTCTTGCAAGACGTCATCATCCATTCATCTACTCTGCTATCTATATGTGACATCCCTTTACACACACACACACACACACACACACACACACACACACACACACACACACACACACACACACACACACACACACACAACACACACACACACACAACACACACACACACACACACACACACACACACACACACACACACACACACACACACAGTTAATAACAGTTGAAGTATTGGGACAATGAGTTTAACTTGGTCTTGGCAGAAGCATTAATGGCTACATTTCCATACCTATAATTCAGTTTAAGTAGACTGATGGTAAAAGCCAAATGGAAGGAGTGAGATGTCTTCTCGTCAGAGTAACCATCTGAATATGGGACAGAAAGGACGTTGGTGGTTACCTGGATACAGGTAAAACCAGGAGTCTGCTCACAAGAGAAAGTGGCACAAGCTAACCTGGACTCCACAGCTGCCACCGTTTTCTTAAAATGTATTTTGGGGCTGTTTGCAAATTGTCCATGGTACAAATATATGTGTTGTGTTCAACAAAGTTGTACTGGACTTCTCAGCGTAAAAGTATTGTGACTCATTTGATGGCAACAAATCCATTGAAAACAGTGTGAATGACAGTCATTTAATGACTCAACGTGGCTCTTCAATACAACCCCAGGTTTAAAGTTAACTTTTAACAACATGCACTTTGGCTTATAGTAATGTTTTTCTATGATGTCATTCACATGCTAGAGGTGCATGTGTAAAAAGGTTTCACAAAGGTTTGGAACAGTTTTTCAAATTCAGACATATCTGAATCTTTTTGAATGGAAGACAGACAAACAGTTCCCTCATTGTGCTGTAAGCCCTCATAATGACTTGACATTAAACAGGTTACTATTATGAGCTGGGATTACTGGCATCCTCAGAGTAACCGCTTGCTTCTGTGTGTTCATTTACTATTTCTGTTTTAAATGAATGCTCATTGTTGAGCTTCTGCCAACTCTTTGGCTTAAAAATGATCATAGCTCCATTAAATCTACAAGACATCCATCTCACACGTGACAATGTTTAAAAAAATGATAACTTGATTAGCAGATTACCAATAGCGTGATGTTGGTAAATGAACAATGAATATGTTATTCTTCACATTGATGAATGCAATAAAAGCCTTCTGCATTCAACTATGGAGGACAGACATATGCTTTCAGTCATGTTGTATTTGTAATGTAAGAAACATCTATTCCAATACAAGCTGTGGTCCATCCACCAGAGTTGACCTTTGACCTCACTGTCCCAGCACTTCAGTCAGTGTCACTTCCTCTGCTGAGCCAGTTTCCCTCTGTAGCTACAATCATCACTCTCACAACTGTACAAAACATAGTGTGTCTCGTCATCATAGCCATTAAAAATACTTTACAAACATTGTACTGTTTATTCCCCACACAACTGTTTAGTACAAGTGTGTGTTTGTGTTATTTACACTGAGTATTCAGTGAGGAATAACAGTAGGAAAAGGGTATGCTATCATGTCTTTGTGTGTGTGCGTGCGTGCCTTGTATAGTGTGTGTATTGCTGTGCCTTTAAGGTGTGTGTAGGCTGTCCATCTGTCCCTGTGTGTGTACATTCCCTGTGTTGTCCTTCTGTATGTCATTCTCATGTGGAGTGTGTGTGTGTGTGTTGGCAGTTGAGTGTGTGCCTGTGAGAGCCTTCATGCTTGGTGTTTAGGAGGACATGCCGTTGACCAGGCTCCTCAGCTGTTTGACCACCGTCTCTATCAGCTTCTGCTTGTCTCGCTCGTTCTTCCTGAACTGAGAGAAGATGTTGTTCTTCTTACTGCTGTCCTTCATCCTGGACACACAGAAAGACACACCAGTGAGACTCATTCATTCTCTCTCACTTGGCACAAACTAGACCTGACTGTTATTCATGTTAGCATTTACTGTAGCTAGGATTGTTCACTTACTGCTTTTCCATCATTGACATTAGAATATAAATCAAACACCAGTTAGTATTTGCGCCAAGCTTAAGATGAGACGAACTCTATGCTATATAGCAAGTGGAACCATGTTTAGATGAGTGGTACTACTTGTTCTGCACATACCAGAGCATGCATTAAGGGCGCACGCACACTAGGATATTGTACAGTGCCCAAGCACAGTTGAAGTCAAGTTAGTTTGACCAGTGTGAGTGCTCCGTACCGTACTAAAGCACGGTACACCTCCTTGGCCCTGGCCCGGTTGGAGGAAGTGAGCTCAGGCACGGTACGGATGCTCATGTACCAGCATGAGAATGCAGAAAGACTGCGGTCCTAATGTCAATTTATGAGACTGGCAATAAGTCCATGCGGGCAACTGACATTTAAAAGCAATTTGCTGAAGGGTTCGCGTTGGTCTGATGTGGACTGTTTGGCCGGATGGAAATATTCTAAGAACTATTGAATACAAATACGCTCCAAATCCCAAACCTGTGTGTATTAAGAATGGTGACGAAGAAGCAATGGTGCCTAGGCCCGGATCTTTAGGAGCAGTGTGAGTGCAGGACGGGGCAAGTGTGAGTGTGCCCTAAGACTAATGAAAAGCTGCACCTACCCCCTGTAGACTCTGAACAGCAGCAGGTAGCAGCAGAAGACAAGGAGAGCAACAATCAAACCAACACACAAGAAGAGGAGGAAGACAGCAGCCACACTCAAATCTAAGGTTGTTAGAAGTTCTATGTAAGAATGAATGTGCTTCAGTGCTATTAACCTGACAGAAAATATTCAAATAAAAATTGCTTATAAATCTTCTGAATACATGTTGTGTTAGCATATTAACTAGGGCTGTCAAATTAACGCGTTAATTTCGATTAATTTATCACAGAAAAATTAACGCGATTAAAAAAATGAACGCAGATTAATCGCACTTCTATATTGCCCTTTGACCCGGTGCAAAAGGGGTGAGACGATAGCGGAGCAGCACCTGTAGTTTGTGGACACGGCCCGCACGGGATTAAAGAGTAAAGAAAGAAGCATAGAGAGGGCTCTATGGACGTTTTATGGGAACCTTCGGGCAAATAAGCATGAAGGTAGGAAGATATCTTATGTTATTCTCTGCAGTGTCTGTGCATTATTGATTTAGTGGGTGCCTACTTTACAATGAAGGTTCAAAACTCTCAGTATCTCTCAATCTTCCGTCTCACTTTTGTTTGCTAGCTGCCTCGTCTCCCGCATAAACGGACCCCCCCCTGTCACTCTTTCTAGCATATGCAGCCTGCCTTTTTTCCTCTTGTGTGTGTGTGTGTGTGTGTTGTGTGTGTGTGTGTGTGTGTGTGTGTGTGTGTGTGTGTGTGTGTGTGTGTGTGTGTGTGTGTGTGTGTGTCTGTCAATATTTTTGGCTATGAGTAGGACGATGGTGAATAAATCGGCATACGCTATGCGCACCTGTGGCAGTGCAGCGCTGTCTGTTGTGGGAGATAAGACAGTCTTCATTTAGCCTGCTTGTTTTTTTGTGGTTTTAGGTAAAAAATTTGTCGAAGTTCCTAATTTTATTTCATGTAGAAACCTGGCTGAGGGGAGGAGACAGAAGTTACGAGAGAGAGAGAGAGAGAAACTGTAGGCTATACAGCTGTTTATAAAAAGGCATAAAAGTGTCATATAAGTATGCGATTAATTTAGATTAATTAATCACAGAGCCTGTAATTAATTAGATTAATTTTTTTAATTGCTTGACAGCCCTAATATTAACATTTTTCTTAATACCATAGGAAGTAACGGTTGGTGTTTGCATGTTTTCTGTTGTTTCTCATTCATAATCATTCAGACAAAACCCAATAGCAAACTTGGAACCTGTCACCAAATGTTGTCGCATTAGTGTCAGAAATGAATGGGGATTAACCATCCACAGAGATCCTTATATGGTCAAATGTTATGGTGAAGCTGCTGAAGTGTTTTCATGTGCATTTAAAATGCTGGAAACTCTATAGATATAGATATTAAAAAAACGTTTTTTATGCCTGGCTGGGTTAGAAATGTTGGTGTATCGATAAAGACCTGGTACCTGGCCTTTAAAAAGTGCTGTTGCAATATGGTAAACATATCAGATGTACTCACTTTTCTAGTAGAGCCAGGGCAGTGGCTGGGTTGACTCTCAGGTATTTGCAGGTTGGTTGGCCGTAGTCTGCCAGGTAGGTGGACCAGTCCCACACCATGAACAGGTCCAGAAGCTTCAAAACACAAACAGTATATACAACAGTCAGATGGAGCGCACTCTTGAAGCTCACGTCAGACACGAAGCTCAGAGGAAGCGTGAGGTTGGCGGGTGAAAGTTTGATGTGGTATCAAGAGACACACATGATTACTTTCACACATTCATCCTGCAAGTATATTTAGGAAGTGGTCAAAAGTCTAGGCTGATAACAAGCAATAGTGTCAAAACTGTACAAACAGCTCAACAAAATGATATTTAAATATATGAAATATTGAGAATAAAATGCACAATACGCCGAGTTTAAATTTAGTATATGATTTGTAGGGATCCTGTTGGCAGCTCTCAGCATCACTTTGCATACTGCGCTAACGTTACAATAGCTACAGTTATAGACATTTTAACTTGTGCTCAGCTCTCATTGGCCAAGAGGTCCTTCAAATATGAATGCTATTGTTACTTTCTTAAAAGTAGAACTGACGGCTCGGAATATTGTTCACCATCTGCTGTGGATAAGCAGTTGAGAGCGGTCGTCCACTGTTTGAAGGGTTGGCAGTTCTATTCCCAACTCCTGCCCCATGGCAAAGAGACACTGAACACCCAATCAATGGTTAGCCAGCACCCTGCGTGATCGCTGCTGCTATCGCGTATAAGTGTGTGTGTGTGTGAACCGTTGAATGAGAGGCAAACAATGCAAAGCGCTTTGGAAAAAAAACGATTAATAAGTGTAGTCCATTTACCATTACAACTTGCAATCATTACCAGGTATCAAAGATTCAGAAGAAGAGAAGTGACTGCCGAGAGGACATAAATCAGCCGTACTATATCCTGCAATGTTACAGTAATCCTTAAAACAATGCAGTAGTCACTCTGTGTGTCTGTACTTATTACATAAATGTGTGTGTGTGCAAATATGTCTTCCGTTCAAAAACCGAGCAGTGTGATAGCCATGTCAAATGCAGGTCAGATAATGAGATAATGGTAAACACTTTGTGAGACAATGAGAGCAGACAGAAGAGTGAGAGTTGCAGAGTGAAGGGAGGGGCTTCTGCTGCTACATGATGTGAAGAGGATGAACATTAGAGATGACCTCCCCATGACCCCTGCTTAACCTGATGGAGATTGCGAACCCCCCCCACCCCTCTACACACAGTGTATGCTAATGTCATAGGGTGAGAAAGCTGGCTGTTGGGCTCATGTTGAAAGAGCAGCTTAGTGATAATAGCATTATTCAGCTGACTGACACTCAGAGAGAGGCTTAGCAACAATGCTATTATGCTCACCTGGAGTAAAGTTAAGAGCCATGAGGAGCCATGTCACTCAAACCCCTTTCACACCAAAAAGAACCATGAGCCAGTTCCGGGCTGGTGCTGGGGCCAGTTCAAAACTGGTTACAGCCTTATACCAGTTACGAACCGGTTGGTTTCACACCGACCAGAGCCAGCCATGGAGCCGGCAAGAGAGCAACGTCATGACGTCACTGTAAACGTCTGTGTACGTCGCCCGACGCCGCTGCTCTCGTGGCTAACGCTAAAGCTAGCGCTAGCTTTAAGCACAACAACAGAGGCGGAAACTTCTTATTTTTACACATGTTGCCTCTCACTTTGCTCTGTTAACCCATACAGCGTATTTTCGCCGGTCAATTTGATCGCTACGTTCGGTAATTATGTTATGTTTACGTCTCGTAGTAGCGGTGTTTTTAAATATGGCGGCATGACGTTTGAGTTGGTCTGGTTGGTCAGGATAATCCCTCCCCCGGCCGCTGGCGCAGGCAGTTCTCACTGCAAGCCCAGCTCAATCCTCGGGTTGGGGTTGAACCGGTTTTTACAGCCCGGAGCCGGCTCTCTGGCGGTGTAAACCAAAACACTGGCTCTAGCTCCAAACTAGCTCGGAACTAGCTCCGATTTTTCGGCGGTGTGAACGGGCCATCACTGATCTCTACACAGCTCACACCAACCAACACTGATTTGGAACAGTCCAGTTTATTCCAACTTTTATTCTCTCATTTTCTGAACTTTGGCAATTGGTTCCATCAGTTATCATAAAATAGTTGTATGCACTGTGAGGGATTATAAGTGACATTTAATGTGTTCTCACTAGAACCTGATGAACTCTGGGTGTATGAAACATATACCAATGTTGATATTTATCAATAATAAAAGATATGTGGAGAAGGTTTGTTTATCAAACTTTCAGTTTGACGAGCAAGTTACAACTGAAAAAGTTGGGACGTTATGTAAAATGTGAATAAAACAGAATGTTATCATATCCTAATCCTTTTCGAAGTGTATTCAATAAATAACAGGCTCATAATGTAATAATTTCAATGTAATAAAAGTTCATAATGTAATATCGGCTCATAATGTAATAAAATCACGGACGCATAACGTACTAAGGGATTCGCGCATAATGTAATAACTTATTACATTAAGAGACTTATTGACAGCTCAATTTGAACACCCCATATTAGATGCCTCTGTCTCATTGACTTGTATTTTTTGGTCATTATTATCATTATCATTACATGTCATTTATATTAGCAGAGGAAGGCAGTTAGCATTGAGGGTTTCGCCCAGGGACACTCACTGGACTTGCCCTGCCCCGCCCTGACCGGGTATCCAACAATGGTTGACTGTACCAAAGTCAGTGGTGTTATCTCCTGAGCTATCCAGCTGTGAAAGATGACAGTTGATTATATTCTTTGTCACTATTGGCTTGGCAGCAGAGGCTAGTGCTAAAGAGGTCAATTAAAGGTTTACTCCTTTAAAAAAACTATCAAGGATAATGGCCCTATGTTGATGGTTGGGAACAATAAAGCTCTAATTGCATACATGTATAAGAAAGCAGCAGATTGTCTACTCAGAACCGTGTATAATTCCTGTGAATCTTCACACACCACTAAGGCGAAATAGTTACAGTTGCATACACAGGGTTATATGACATTCTTAAGGTGTGTTCACATACAGATACAGGCTGTTGCTTGCTTCTTATGAGTGTGAACTGTGTCATTTTTATACTCAATCTGAATAAAAACTAGTCCAATGGATTTCTCTTGGTCTTGTTGTGTTTTACTTCTAATAAGGATCTAAAAAGCCGTAAATGCTATGCAATCAGCCACCATAAGATAAAGGGAATGTGAAATAATGACCTGTGTGTAACCTCAGCCTTTGGATTCCCCCAAAAACCCTTTACCTAAGGCTAGGATTAACGTGTCAACCAGGCAGCATGGACACATCTTGCCTAATGAGCTGCATTACAGGAAACTAAGCTCTACTCAAAGAGACCCAGGATTGACAATTATGTCCAGTGTTTCCCCCAGGATTTTTTTCAGCAGCGGTGGCGTGGTCCCCGAACCCCCTAGGGGGGCTCGGGGCCCCCGGCCAAATTTTTTTGTACCCTTTATATTTGAATGCATGGATCTGCACTTTGAGAGGAGAATATGCATTTATAACTATTTAGATAGATGGGATTATTGGTGTTGTAACTTTGCCTTTTGTGTCTTTATTTACAGATTTTGACATTTTTGTATAAATTAATATTTAAACACAAAATGCCACAATGCAGAAAATGATTTGCACAATTTATTTAGAGTTTTTGCCTAATGCTTAAACCAGACCTGCAAACTCATAAGAGGTGAAAAAGGTGAAAAACACCCAACCCCTCTGGACGACTCGTAAATCGGGTTATTTTTTCCTTTATTTGATTTTTGGGGACATGGGACTAGACAGGGACGTTGGACCTATTTTCTTAAGGGGGAGGGGGTGCTGTAAATGGGAAGAGGTTCAGTAATGTCCAACACAGTAGTAGGCCTACTGGTTATTATGAGCAATT
Organism: Ammodytes dubius; assembly: GCA_026122265.1. Lineage (NCBI taxonomy): Eukaryota > Metazoa > Chordata > Actinopteri > Uranoscopiformes > Ammodytidae > Ammodytes > Ammodytes dubius. The sequence continues at coordinate 6,039,443 of CM047523.1, read as the reverse complement.
GATAAGCAGGACATAAGACTTTAATTTAAAATAATGTGATTAAAATGACAAAGTATCCTTATACAAAGGCCTATAGATACAAATAAAACAAAACAATTCATGAATTTCAAGGGTGTAGGTTGTGATTAAACCTTGGTTTGGGACACATTTTAATGTGGGGGTCTGGGGGTATCCCCCCAGACATTTTTGAGCATACAACACTTCATTTCCTGCATTCTGGTGTATTTCTATGCACCAAATGTATGTAAAGTAGGCTAATTGAAAACATTTAGGTTCCTGGTGACAAAAATAGAATACAATACAATGCAGTAATATAATGCATTCTGTATTGCTTTCAAATATTTATTCTCCTGTATTGTTCAAAAATTTGATTGAAACTGTAAAAAAAAAGGTTAATTAATCATGTCTATCATTGAGAATGTAGTGGCTGGTGGTATTTTACTTGCCTGCAATCTTCAAATATTTAAAAATAATAAAGTGGGGGCCGCCCTTAGCTCAGTTGGTAGGGCGTCCCCCCCCATGGGCCTCGGCCAGCAGCGGACCCGGGGTTCGATTCAAGCCCGCGGTCATCCTCTGCATGTCACTCCCCTCTCTGCCCCATTTCAACTCTGTCTCTACACTATCAATAAAGCATAAAAAATGCCAAAAAAAAATCTTAATTTAAAAAAAAAAAATAATAATAATAAAGTGAATAAATAAACACTTAGTCACTACCACTTTAAACTAGTGGTAGTGACTAAGTGTGCAGTGGAGAGAGACATATATGCATACAGATATAGAGGGAGGAAGAGATAGCTTTATTTTATAATTAAGCTTTTTCATTTGTGAGAGTGATCATCGCTGACTTTAGACTGAGTCGGGCTGTCTGCTCCGTGAGGCTCAAGCCCATCAGCTGAGCCAACAGCTGTCCAACACAGAGATGAAAAACGAAACTGAAACTAAACTATCCTGTCCTGCCTGGACTGGTGGAGCAGCCACATATAATTTCAGGGTTCTCAACCCTCACGCAATGAGAGTGAGACACACGCATCTCAGGCAATTCACACGCTCCACGCCACACCTTGCATTTCTCACGCAAATTATAACTCTGCCAAACATTTTTTTATTTTTTATATAGCTTCGATAAATCCTGACCGTCACCACCATCACCTAGTGTTGCAACCCGTCCCGTTTTTCCCGAAATTGTTCTCTTTTTTCACCAGCTGTCCCGGGAAAAGAAAAATCTCTCCCGGGACACAATTTGTCCAGTTTTTTGGGGAAAATGCCAGAAACTCATTCAATATCCTTCGTTCAGTAGTTAAGGCCGTTTCACACGGGCCGAGGCGTTTGTTGCGCCACTAATGCATTCTCAATGGAGAGGCGAGCGGGCAGAGAGAAGGTGCAGCATTTCGTCAGGCGGCACGAGGGCACGACAAGCGTGCAGGGGCGGTCTTAACGATCTCGGGGCCCGTTTCAAGACCCAGTGTGGGGGGCAGAGCCGGCCCGAGGCATAAGCGAACTAAGCGGCCGCTTAGGGCCCCCGACTGCACTGGGGGGCCCCCTCCAAAAAAAAAAAAAAATTTTTTTTTTTCTTTTCTTTTTGTGTTTGATATTAACATCATATTGTGAAAATGTCAGTTATCATACAAAAAAGGAATAAAATGTTTTGGTCTAGATAATTAATAGCCTAAAAATGTAATCAGTTCATCTGGGAGGAAATCCGAAATTATCTCCAATCCAATCCAATCCAACTTTATTTATAAAGCGCTTTCATCAAACCAGAGCAGAGACAAAGTGCTGTACAGGCCTAAAATAAGGTACAATAAAAATAAGTAAAAATAAGGTACAATAAAAATAAGTAAATAAGGTACAATAAAAATAGATAACAAAAAAAAAATATCTAAAATAACAAAAATAAGGTACAATAAAATAACATCAAAACATCAAAAGTCTCACACTGGGTCGAAAGCCAGCGAGTAAAAATGGGTCTTGAGGTGTTTTTTAAAAGTTGTGATTGAAGGGGCCTGTCTGATGTGGAAGGGCAGATTGTTCCACATTTTTGGAGCAGCGATGGAAAACGCTCTGTCCCCTCTCAGCTTCCTCTTTGAGCTGGGTACTGCCAGGAGGAGCTGATCAGCTGACCTCAGAGAGCGAGCAGGAGAGTACCGGTGAAGCAGCTCAGAGAGATACGGTGGGGCAAGGCCGTTTAAGGATTTATAAACAAATAAAAGAACTTTAAAATGGACTCTAAAATGAACAGGGAGCCAGTGGAGCGAGGCCAGAATTGGTGTGATGTGATCCCTCTTTGGTGTCCCAGTTAAAAGTCGTGCAGCAGCATTTTGAATGCGCTGAAGACGGGAGAGGGAAGACTGGCTGACTCCTAAATAGAGAGCATTGCAGTAATCCAGCCGGGATGTAACAAAAGCATGGATTACTGTTTCCAAATTTTGAGTGGACAGGATGGATTTTACCTTTATCTGATCATGTCACGTTCACATCCATGCACAGGTGTGTATTGAATTTATTTAAAAACAATTGGAAATGGGGCTGCCCTCAGTTGCCCATGCACTGTGTATAGTCTATAGCCTATTTCAGCCATGTCTGTGGAAAAAAAGATACAGTAGCTGGACAACAGAGTTCTTCTGCTTAGTTCCTCACACTGCATTTAAATGCATTCACTATAATACAGAGAAATATGTCCCGTAAAAGAAAAAGAGCTCCAAGCCCAACCCAGAGGACCCTCCATAATGTTTTATTTTAAATTAATATTTTTATGGAAAATCCATGTGTCCTTCTTCAATAGCTTCTAATTCATCTGACCCAGTGTCTCCAAATTATTTGTTCACACAAAATTTCCTCTCAAAGTGCACCAGATTCATGCATTTCACTTTGAAAAGGTTAAAAAAATCTCCCGGGGGGGCATACCCCTGGACCCCCCTAGGAGGGTCTGAATCTCGGCTGTCTAATACTTTCGCACAGCCGCACAGTGGAGGCACTAGCAGAAAACACTGGGTGTGTGAATGATATTTAATAAACATCTATAGTTTCAGCAACGCTAACATTGGAGGGGGGCCCCCTAATCATATTTCGCTTAGGTTGGTTCATACGGATTATGAGATAATAGGCCCAGACTCTTAAAGCAACCCCAATCCTGAAGGCCTCAAAATCTGCCACTCGAAGCTACAACAGCGAGCATCAGTAATATCCAGTATCCATATTTGCTGAACTGAACTAAGAGTTTTACTGAAATAACTACCCCGAACAACTACCCTAGGCCTACACCCATCTCACTAGTCTGGCATTTGGTATTAATCCAGTTTTACTTTCATCATAAAATGACTACAATAGGCTATATTTTAACTAAAGCTAAGAAATTATACTGAACTGAACTTGTGTTAAAAACCATTATTATGCTTTAAATTATTAAATAAATACAAAAAAATAATTTGCTCGCGCGCTTCGAGCATGGGGAATTCGCTTCTGTCTCACTCTAAACAATTTCCAAAAGTTGAGAACCCTGTAATTTAATACATATTGTACTAAACTGTAACACAAGTAATGAGTTGTGGAATTTGCATCAGTAGCCTACAGTAGTCCACATTCTTCGCTCAGCCACTAACTGTTTCGTTAGTGACTGTTCCGTGTAGGCAGAGCCGGCCCGAGGCATAAGCAAACTAAGCGGTTGCTTGGGGGTTGCTCAGCTGTCTTATATTTTCACCCAGCTGGACATTTCAGGCACTACCGGAAAACACTGGGTGTGTGAATAAAATTTAACAAAGGTCAATAATTTGTCCAGCACTACGATTGGAGAGGGCCCCCCTAATCATATTCCGTTTAGGGCCCCATGAAGGCTTGGGCCGGCTCTGGGCGTAGGGCTGGGCGATATGACCAAAATCTCATATCTCGATATAGGAATTTCATATCCCGATAACGATACATTTGACGATATAGCATATTTTCTGTAAATTCAATTAATAAATATAAATATTTCATATAAATAATAAAATTCTCAACAAATAAAGTATTTACCCATATTTGATTATTTCCTGCTTTAATTCAAACGCAAATTTTCAAGCATTCAACAAAATTGAAATTGCAAATGTGACATTTGAGTCGTTTTGGGCTGTGTGGGGTTTCAGGGCACAGAATTTACTTAATTGGTGGATTCCTCGCTAGCTGAGCTCTTTAGCCTAATGGAGCTATCCTCTTTAGCTGAGGCGGCTTGTAAACTCACCCCGCGGAGAGGGTGAGCGCCCCGCGGAGCGCAGGAGCTTCTCACCGCTGAGAAAGCAGCCGAGCCGCGCATTCTTGGATCTTTACACTGCGAGCTGGGCAGCGCTTGACAGCCCCGACAGCTCGGCTGCTAACCCCGCGAGCCTGTCAAGCACTGCCTGGGTAACGCCGGCTCGACTGCTCTGTCAACGGGGATATGTGATCCTCTCCCCATGGTGCAAACACCGACAGGTCTGTTACCGATGGGTTTCAGTGTCCGAAATGAACTTTGATTATCACACAAGCGAGAATAGCCTGGTGCGGTCGGGCGGAAATAGTGTGATGGAAGCGCAGCGGGGCTAGGAACTGTTAACTATTCTGCTTCAAAATAAAAGTCAAAGTTTACTTTAATTCCTCACATTTCACCAGTCAAAGGCTTTTAATGTGAAGTTACGCTGAAGAAAATCTTCGGTTTGAATAACAGTAACTTAACTGCGAGCTACATGTATAGTTTGTGTCCTAAAGAGTGGGATTGGCAACATAACGAAATAAACGATATTATAAATAAACGGACTGTACAGTGAGCCGCTCTCCTCCGTTAGTTTCTGTTTTCAGCCGAGTAAGTTACATTCACCTCCGACGCATTACGTTAGGCATTGCCCCGTTTCTAAAAGGAGCTACGTACCAAAAAAAAAAAACATAGAATAATGAGGAGAAGGATTTTAATAGCAGCGGCGGAGAACGTGTGTGAACGTGAGGGAAACACTGATGTCCCTTTGTGTTTTGAAACATACTTTAATTATGTAATTTGTTTAGAAATCCTGTTTTTCGGGTTAATATGTATAATTTTATACAAATTTGAGGTCATAATTCAGTTATTTGAGTGTGTTTAAAAGGAGTAGGGGCCTCATTTATAAAGCTTGCTGCACACAAAAACCTTGCGTAGACAGGCAGAAACATGCAGTAAAATGTGCGGTGGCAAAACGTTGGTATTTATTTATAGAAAAATAATTTGCGGAGAAGTGTGCGTATTCCCACGCCAACTTTCGACCATGCGTAGAGCTACACCACAAAATAAAGCTCAGTCATCAGAAAAACACACATATTACTGTGAAATGCTTGGCACCCAATATATTTAATCAATTATATGTATAAGCGTACCTATAGTTGTGAATATAGGCTACTGTAGTCTATGGTATGCAGATGTAGGTTGAATTACTTATCAAGTAGGTCTATACGTGTTTTGGTTTATTTTTTAAATTGAATCTTATAGCGCTACACTATAATAATATCATATACTATGTCGGGAGGTGTCTCCGCGTGTGGCCAGCGGGAGTGCAAATAGTCTATATTTTAGGCTGTGGGTAATTAAAAATGTTTTAATTAAAACTGTATATTTCGTTTGATAAAATCATGTTATTAATTCATCAAATTATTACATGCATCTCTTTCCCATAACAATTTACCCTGGAAGTTTAAACTATAATCTGACGTTGTTGAAAATGTGTGGATCTCACGGAAGGGAAACAATGCTCTGGAATAGACTACAGGCTAATGCATTATTTCACTTCTCACAACACATTTTATATATGCATACATATAGTCCTACAGGTAGAAATCGTTTGTGAGAAAGAAAAAAAAAAAAAAAAAAAGGTTTGATCCTTTCTAGGATAATTTCACAATATCTATAGGACTGGCCCGAATTATTCGAATATTCGAATACTCGTTCGGAAAATTAGTATTCGGAGCTTAAATTAGTATTCGGAGCTTCTTTTTTTTTCTTTTTTTATATATATATTTTTTTTTTTTCCAAAAATGTTTTTTTTGCCAGAAGCTAGTACTGCAATATAATGTCATCAAATAATTTTGTATTTGGATATAAAAGTTAGTAATATTGTAGTAGTAGTAGTAGTATTGCTAATTTAGGAGGATATTACATCACTAAGTGTCATAGCGCATCCATTACTTCACCTCCGAGCGCGTAAATCTTCAACAAAATATGCAGATACTGTCAAAATCGGTTCCAGGGAGTATATAGGGATTATTAACGTATGTTGTTTTTGATGGTGTGTTTTTCTGGAACGAATATTCGAATATTCTCTCGGAAAAACCAACGAATATTCGAAGCCTGCAAAATGGCATTCGGGCCAGCCCTACTATTTAGTATGTATTTATACTGCAACAATTGTCAGTATAGGGCTGTGACCTTGACAGGATACAGAGCCAAGCCTCCACCTCAGATTAACAGTTCACCATATAAACAAGTGAATGAGACCCAGCAACACTTTCCATACCAGTGGTGTTTACTACAGAAAGAGGACGGGTGTGTGGCAATAGGAACGTTTTCTCGAGCAGGTGATTTACAGGACAGTTGAATGTTGAAGAGATAACAAAAAAAGCACTAGACTAAAAAATAAACATGGTTAGGTGTAATACATAGAATACTGGCAGGCCAATCTCTGCGTAGTGTTCATAACAAAATAACTATTACTGGAGAAAACTTGATTTGACTTAAAGCCACTACAAGTAACATGGTCCGTTCGCGGCCCCTTTGGACAAAAGCGGTAGTATTTTTACGACGCCCGCTGTCGCAAAGCTGTTTTCTAGCTCGTGCCAGGCGTGCGAGTGTCAACTGAGAAGGACGCAATATAGTGCGTGTTGAAAGTGTGAGGGTACAGACTCTTTTCGGCTCCGTGAGAGTGGTTAGTGACACTGCATCAACTAATGCCAGTCAGTGCTACACACACCTGATTGCAATTAGTTGATGCAGCAGTGTCACCTAACTACTCTCTCTCACGGAGCTGAAAGATTACGTGTCCTCACAGAAAGCGAATGAACGAGAGACGGCAGTTAGTATGGATCACGATGAGGTAATTGTTTGTGTTTGTGTTGTTGATGTAAATAATGACTATTTCAGATGAATAATGGTAATCTGATGATGGTGAAGCAAGCAAACTTTGTGTTAGTACCAGTGTTGGGAATAACGCCGTTTAAAAGAACGGCGTTACCTAACGCCGTTCTTTTTTCAGTAACGGGGTAATCTAACTAATTACTTTTTCCGCCGTTACACCGCCGTTATCGTTACTGAACGTTAAATGCGGTGCGTTACTATGCATTGATTGAATAAACTGTGTAATCCGAGCGCACCGCTGGCTCCATAGTACACAAACTGCTAGTGAGGAGACCGGTGTGTGGATGACATTATAACTGTCAGTTAGCGCCGTCACGTCAGTCAGCCGGAGCGCTGTTTAGTGAAGGTTCTTTTTCTTTCTCTCTCTGTTGTGAGAGCGTGCACGTTGCCGCAGTAACCACCTATCAATCCACGGTTGAAACGTGCTCTCCCTGAATTTGTTTGCATCGCCCTTGTGAGTAAATGCATTGAGTTTCCCGATCTCTATAAATTATAATTTATGCACGCTATTAAACGGCCGCGATTCGCCAGTTGCAACAGCTGTTTAGCGTGTCATCACGAGCCGAATATTGCTATTGTTCTTTTCCTGGGATCTGTATGCTGCTTAATCCTCCTCTCATCGTCTCATGCTTCGTAGTCTGACGTTTTTGGCCTGAAGTGGTGTTTTAGCCGACACCCCTGAAGTGAATCCAGTGATAGCAGATCAGCACGGTACATTCAGCAGTTTCCTCTACTACTTTTGTTGAGAACAAAATACTGCAGGTGCAGGATAAACCTCTTGCTGTCTGTTGATGTGCAATACTGAAGGTTATGTAGCCTACTGTAGCCTACAAGTAGGCCTACCTGTCTGTTCTACTCATTTCAACTGACTTGTGAAAACTGCTCAGAAAAATCCAAATTTTGACATATAGCAACTTTTTTTTTTACAGTAGGCTAACGCAAATAGTTACTTTCCCTGGTAATTAGTTACTTCTATTATAAAGTAATTCAGTTACTAACTCAGTTACTTTTTGGAACAAGTAGTGAGTAACTATAACTAATTACTTTTTTAAAGTAACGTTCCCAACACTGGTTAGTACCAACCGCTCATTCATTTAGGAGTAAACACTGCAGTCTAGTTCGCTCCCGTGAAATTGTATACACGTTGCTTGGCAACGCCCTCGTCCCGCCCGTAGCCAATATCACTCTCCCTTTTAGCTTTTCTTCATTGCATTCTCTTTTTTTTCTTTGATGGTTCAGCCCCGTTATCAGTCATTATGACGAAAAATAACTGTCTCAAACAAGGCTCCCGCTCCCCTTCCCTCACCTGGAGGGATAGGCTTCTCAAATCGCGTTGCTGTGCTACACTGAAATCTGCGACCAATACGGATATGTGATTAGAGCCTGCACGAGCGAACCGAAAATCGGACTGGGTGTGCGACCAGACCAAAAGCACTAATAAAAACTATATAAAGACGTCTTTCTTTGCACTGATGGTCTCGTTTGCTGTTAAAGGTAATTTATGATCATCAGAGGAAACATGAGGCTGTTTAAAAGATATTTAAATGTTATTCGTAGCTGCTTTAAAGATATGGAATATAAATAAAAAAATATCGTAAGACAAAAATTTGTGCAGTAAATGAAGCTGTCGTAAGCGTGCGCTGGCTGGGTCAGTGTACATCAGTCAATGTATTTCTTCTGTGCTGCTCAGTGAGATAGTTTACCTGTCGTAGGTCGATGAAGGCCAGCTGGAGTGTGTCTCCTTGGAAGCCTGGGACTGGCTCTGAACTGGCAAACACTGAGAAGAAACAAAAACGCCATCAGACAACAAATCCCTTCCAGGGTCACGGGCCCCTTATCCTATAACAAGCAAAACATCTGTAAGAAGCTGTGCACTGATGTTGCTGGGAAATCCTGCCATGCGACTTCAATTAGGAATACAGTTGGATGCCATCCGTTGGCAAGAACCAAATTGATCAAATCCCGGTAGGGGAGAACGGGGTAAGTAGGCACACTTTTTACTCTACTGAGAATTGCTCATCACCTAAAAATCTTTCGATAGTCATTCCTACATTACATTGAAGCTTAAAGGGTTGGCTTGAAATGTGTACCCCTCACTTTTTCTATCTTATTGTAATAAAGAAGAAATTAATCATCAAAGACACCCTTACACATTGTGACAATCAACCCCATCAAGGTGTCGGTTGTCATACACTATGGGGTTGTTTGTCACAATGTTATCTTAATGGGAATAATCTTGAAAAGAAGGAAAGTAAGTAGAACTAAATTTGAAAATGCAATTGCATTGTCAAGTTGACAAATAGGCCAGTGTTGGGATGCACTGGGTTGTTTTGATTTTGTTGCCCTTTTTTCCTTTGCATGCTAGCTGCCTTTTCCTGCTCTATTCTTTCCTTCTCTGGGGTGTCAGTGAGGATACAGCTTGACAATTTATTTCGTTATTGGGTTCCTTTTCTGGCTGTAGCCTTTGGATAACTTGTGACAACCAACCCCCCCAAAAATGTGACGACCAACCCCAACTTGAATGTTTTGCTAGCATCAAGGCCAACAACCATCTGACAACTAATTAGCTTGCTAACCACAATCTAAACTATAGTTTACCCTTCACACTTTTTATGGGTAACAAGTGTTTTGTTATAAACCCTTTCTGTAAAAGCCTAGAAGAAAAATACTGAGGAGCTAAATATTTTCAATTTGACATGAAAAACACAAACAGTCCTCTCACCTCAAATTCAGCAGTCTAACTCCAAGGAATACTATGTAGGTGACCTCTTATCCCAATTCTGGATATTTACATACAAAAATTTCACAGACAGCGCCTTCTGGTTCCGAGATATAACGATTGTGACAACCAACCCGTGTGACAAATTACCCCGTTCTCCCCTACTTGGCTTTTTTTAAGCTGGTGAGCAATAGCTTAATCCTGTTCCTAAAAGGAACTGTGATTTTGGCTACTATAATGTTTTCTGCACTCCTGGATAGAAGAACAATGTCTAGTCAGAGTATGGTTACTGCCACCTCTTTTAAAAAAAGAGACATTTATTCTTTAGGTCCACATGAATCTCCCAGTCAGAAACTAGATGCACAATGGGGGTAAAGTTTTTTGGAAGTTTTTCCTCGCCCTAGGACCCTTATCTACACCCCTTTGGGAATGGACAACTTTGATCTTTATTTGGAGTTGAGGTCAGTCACAGCATGCAAGAGGAAGGTCAAATTGCCCAGTTTGGTACATCAGAAGTCATTTCCAGAACAGAGAAGCACCACACCTTACACCTCCCAAGCAGATGGCTGTTGCCAATTGCCTTCAGCAAGATATTTAGTTTATCCATGTTTTTTTAAAGTGGCCTCTTGTTAAAGAAATTATTTTATCAAAAAACCCAAGTGTTTTTAATAAAGAGATCAGTCAGGCATTTTCAAAGCAGGTTGGTTTTTACTTGCAAACAGCCAAAACAAGGGAATCAACAATGCATACAGTTGCATACATGGTTGAATACAAAACTGAACTGAAATAGCAGAGTTTATATGTCTGACAAAATGTGTATGTGAACACATTTTGTTCGTGTGTCCAAGGTCATTGCTGACGTGGATGAGTTCTAATTAGACTGATAAGGATTTTCCCAGAAACTTGCATCCTGTTTCCCAACAATGATCAGCAGGTGTTGTTCATCCAATGTCTGAGAACAGAACGTGGGAGTCTGTCTGACTCTGTCTTGGAGTCTTTTTTCCAAGGCCATTCACAGTACTTCTCTTGTAAAAACAACAAGTTGTATATTGTGAGGTCAAACAAAGTTCACAGCAAAAGCATGAATGTTTTAGTATCAAAATGTTATAATATATAACAGGGTTTTTCCTGCATAGAGAAAGTTTTGGCGCGCACCAAAGCGGATTTATCCAGCGCCAAAGGAAAATCAGGAGCGCCAAAATGATGAAGATTGAATAAACATAGCTATTTAAAACCTCTCCAAATTCAGCCCAATTTAAGTCATCCTTCTTGAGGGGTTGGGCAATAACTTGCATTTCATTTTCGATTAATATTACGGCTTCCCTCAATCATGAAAACAAAATAATCGTTATTAAACTATCATTGTTCCGCACGCCGGGGCATGCAGGCTTGTAAATGCAGCAAACCCTTCTGCTATGCGCTCCACTCGGCCCCTCCCTCACCTGACAGTTATATCGGCTGGTCCAGAGAGCACGAGGGAGATGTTACGCATTGCCGGGTGTTTTGAAAAACTTCTAGATGACGAGAATAAAGGTAAAACTAATTGTGTTGTCTGAAAACACTTCAGACTCACAACAAACTAAAATAATGTGCAAGATATGTCACACGCGGACACGAGAGTAACGTGACATACAGACAGAGAGAGAAAAAAAGGCATATACGACCTGATCTGCACCTCTAATCATCCCGACTTTAAGTCGAATCATAGTGGTCTATGACCAAGCAATCAATGAATAAAAAACACAGGAGGTTTAAAGCTCCTTGACTCCTGCCACCACAACTGTCAACACTACAATGCAACTGCCTATCCACCCTGCTCATTGACATAAATAAATCATGCCCTTACATTTAATGCTATCAAAAGACGTGCCCTATCAACACCATTTACAACTGGTTATTTTTATTTTGACATATTTATTTTATTCAATTATTAAAAATATGTTTCACTTATTTAGCCTATTTATATTCTCCCTGTTTTCAGTTGAATTAGGCCTTTGTTTAATGTCCAAAGTCATGGTGTTATTAGAAAAAAAAACCTTGTTAAAAGTAAAATAAATGCATAATGTTCTTAAATCAATGATTAACTGTCTTTAATAATTGTGATAACACAATGTGATTACTCAAAATAATCATGATTATGATTTTTTCATAATCAAGCAGCCCTACCTTCTTGCAATTTCCATGGTTTAGATCAATTAGAAACAATTAAAGTATTCAATAGGTAGGCCTAGTCGGCCTAGTAGGCCTATGAAATCACAATAAACAACCTGTATCTACAGGTTGTTTATTGTGATTTCATAAGCGTCAGTGAGCTCCATGGTAACGCAGTGATTGACAGGCTGACTGAAATGCTCTTTATCTGGACAGAAACTGCCCTCTCCCAACCCCGCACCCTCTTAAAATACACAAACCGTTTGCCTTTACTGTTGCACATAATCGCGACCCCAAAAAAAGGTCGGTCGCGTACTGACCCCCCAAAGGCCCATTCTGGGCCAGGAAAAACCCTGTATAAGAAAACAAAGTTTCGTTAACACCTCTTTAGGCTAGTTTCGATTGGACCGCGGATGTTGGATTAGGGCAAGATGGCAGCTGGAAAGTTTGGTGTGCTTGTGGTGTTTTTAGCATACATTTTTCCTCAAACCTTTTTAGACACTGGACCTAAAATCGGGGTGGAAGGGCATTTACAAAGCTTTTGTGCCCACGCAAACAAACTTTCACATATAAAGTTATGGTTATGGCAAGAAAATCCTCATGGACACTTTCCTCTACCCATGCTGGTATTCAACCAGCCGCAATAACAAACCTGGCTACAAGCGGCATGTTAACGGCGGACAATTCATCATTTGCATCTGCCTGTTACTATCTTTGGACTGAGAGATACGATCGCAAAAAGTCCCACGACAGGTGTGATGGTTTGCACTAGTCATCCAAACAATGGGAACCAACTTCTGTCCATGTTCGCTGAAGGAAGTGGGAGAGCATGTGGAGACGCCGGGAGACGCAGCGAAGATCCAACACTGGGAGATGCGATCCTCAGGCAGCGTGATACTCAGCAAGCCAGATTGGACTGTCGGGCCCCCCTTGGGCAGTCACTCGTGGAGGAAATGGAGAGCGACGGCAAAGAGAGGCCGAGCGTGGATTCTTCCCTGTCTGCGAGAGGACTACACCTGCGAGATCCGACACCTTAGCAAAAGTAGAAAGGTGGGAATCTTTTGTTTGACTGAAACATGGCTGGACGACTCCGTTGAGGATGCGGAAGTTGAATTAGAGAACTATTTGATAATTAGGAGAGATCGCAACCGCAAGGGCGGAGGAGTGTGCATTTATGTGAGATCGGACATTGGTTTTAATCACAGAACGGTCTTGTATAGCGATCAGATTGAAGCGGTGTGGTTAGATATTTTGCTACCCAAGGGTAAGTCTATACTTATCGGTGCATGTTACAGACCGCCTGATCAAACCCATTTTTATGACTTTTATAGAAGAGCTTTGCTCAAAGAGTATTGTTTACATCAGCTGATTAATGAACCAACACGTGTGTTCCACTACCCAAACCACCATTGACCTTGTTCTAGTTTCAGATAAGTCTAGAATAGCAGAGAGTGGGGTTATAAATTATGGGCTGAGCGACCATTCTATTATTTTCTGTAGTAGAAAGATCAAAAAAGCCGTTTTTAACGTGCATTCTTCTATTAAAACCCGGTCACTGAAAAGGTTTACCAAAGAAGCACTAAATGACTGTTTAAAGCAAATGGACTGGTCTTATGAAGCTGTTGATAAAGTAGCCCCATGTAAAGAAATTAGAATAAAACAGAGGACAGAACCCTGGGTAAATGATGACATCCTTGAGGAAATTAGAGCAAGAAATAGCAAGTATGGTCAATTCAGGTTAAACAAGGATGAGCAGAGTTGGACTGATTATAAAAAGGCGAGAAATTAAGTTAACAGATTAGTGGTTCATACTAAAAAGGCATTTTTTAATGAGAAAATAGCTGAATATAGAAATGACTCAGGAAAGCTATGGAAATCCCTCAAGCAGCTTGGCTACAGTAAAAAGATGAAAACCAAAAGCACTAACATCACTCTAAATCTTGGTAATAATATTACATCAGAAAAGGAGAAAGTAGCAGATGGCTTTAATAAACATTTTTCATCTGTTGCCAGCAAGCTGGTGGATAAGCTACCTGGCCTGACTGGTCAATATGGTGAAAGCCATGTGCGAGACTATTACTCTCAGTTAGGGATTCAGACGGGTGGCTTCCTCTTTGAAATGGTGTCTGAGGCACATGTTCTTGAGAAGCTCCAAAGGCTTGATTGCTCTAAAGCCACAGGATTAGACTCTATTTCATCACGGTTCCTAAGGGATGCTGCGGAGATCATTACCCCATGCTTCACTCATATTGTAAACAGTTCTATAGAACAAGGGCATTTTCCCAATGACCTCAAGATTGCCAGAGTGATTCCGCTTTATAAGAAAGGGAGTAAACTGGACCCTGGCAACTATAGACCTGTCTCTATTCTGAGTAGTCTGTCAAAGATCATCGAAAAGATAATTTTTGAACAAATTGACAAATACGTATCTTCACGAAAATATACTTTATGAGCTCCAATCTGGCTTCCGTAAATCTCATTCTCCAGAATGATGTTTACTGTTTCTAACTGATTTCATTGAAAAAGAGGTGGATAATTGTCACTTCTGTGGCATGGTCAAGTTAGACCTACAGAAGGCCTTTGATACGGTTGACCATTGCGTTTTATTGTATAAATTGAAAGCCATGGGTTTTAGTGACTTAGCACTGAAATGGGTGGGCTCCTATCTGGAGAATAGAACGCAGGTGGTGGACATTGGGGGTACAATGTCTCAACCACTAAGTATGGTCTGTAGGGTTCCTCAAGGGAGTGTTTTGGGCCACTTTTCTTTCTTTTATATATAAATGACCTAAAGTCTGTTTGTTCTTGTAATCTTTTTTATATGCAGATGACTCTGCGCTGGTAGTTTCTCACAAAGATAAACATTTTATTGAAAGAACACTTTCTGCAGAACTTGTAACTGTTAGCAGGTGGATGTCTGACAACAAGTTATCACTTCACATGGGGAAAACTGAGTCCATATTGTTTGGATCAAAAATTTTACTGAAAAAATTCTCGGATTTTAAGGTTTTAGCTGGAGATTCTGAAATTTCATCCAAGGAATCAGTCAGTTACCTTGGCTGTGTTTTAGATTGTAACTTATCTGGTGTAGGTCAGGCTCAAAAGGCAATCACCAAAATAAATCATAGAATCCGTTTTTTGGCCAGAATTTAAAAGTTTTTGGATCAAAGAACAATGTTAATTTTAGCAGGAGCTTTTTAATTCAGCCTTATTATGATTATGCGTGTGGCTCATGGTACAGTGGCGTCACGGTGCATTTGAAACATAGGCTTCAGACTAGGGCCCGACCGATATATCGGCCGGCCGATTTAATCGGCCGATTATAGCACATCTCCGAAAAATCGGCATCGGCAAAATGGCCGCCGATTTTTTTTTTCTTTTTTTTTTCAGCAATCATGTTGAGTGAGATGCATTGCTGCCCCGGAGGTAGCCTTATAGCATATTAACAGCAGCAGCAGCAGTGTGTTGTAATACATAGGATTAATTCACACTTGACAGTTCCCCCTGACACCAATAGCAGAGTCATTGGCCATCTCTTGACTGTTAATAGTAGTTGATATTACTATAGTTATTATATAGAATTTATATAGTGCTTTATTGGAGGTCATTCAAAGACAATTACATCAAACATATAGAAAATCATACTTATAGAAAAAGAAACAAAATACAGACAAATTAAGATAAGTTGGAGTGGAGTCCGGTGTAATTATGCTTTCTGAAAGAGGTGAGTTTGAGTTGATTTTAATGAGTTATTAGTCGAATGCTGAGTTTGGAGGAGGAGTTCAGAGGTTGGTGCAGTTACATAAAATGCTTAATACCCAGGGGGCGAAGTGATTTTATGGACATGGAGCGTTGTAAAAGGTTGTTCACCAAAAATGACATCTACGACCTTCCACGATCACAACCTGGGTGGACAACCTTGTCAACAAGCTGCTGGTAAGCTACAGTGGGCCGACATAGCAAATCAGAACCACTGTTTAAGTGAATGGGGGTGAATGGGGATGGGCTAATGGGGAATATTTTAAACTTATAGAAATCATTATGAGACTTTGCCAGTTGATTACTGACATTAAAACAACAACTTTTTGTATTACAGTATTTTCCAAAATGTTTAAATAAATATGAAAAATCATCAATATCTTACTAATGATGCGAAAATTTGCATATCTGCAAAGCCCAAAAATCTAGATGTTGGAAGAAAACCAAGTCAATTTGTTTTTAAATTTTGAAAACAAAACAAGTGTCCAACTGCCTGAAGCCTTTCCTAATCACAGTTCAAATTTGATCAATAACCCATAGAAAATGAATTTTTTACACAGTTACATTTCATGTGCCATGGACCAAAAGTGTCCTTTTGGAGTCTCCAGCTGGTATTTTAGGAAACGGCTAGACATTCCCTTGGAAAAAACAGTGTACAAAATTCATTTTCTATGATTATTGATCAATTTGAACTGTGATTGTGAAGGCTTCAGAGTTGGACACTTGTTTGTTCAAAATTTAAAAATAAATTGACTTTGTTTTTGTCCAACATCTAGATTTTGGGGCTTTGCAGATATGCAAATGTACGCATCATTAGTAAGATATTGATGATTTTTCATATTTATTCAAACCTTTTTGGAAAATACTGTAATACAAAAAGTTGTTGTTTTAATGTCAGTAATTAACTTGCAAAGTTTCATAATGATATATATAAGTTTAAAAAATTCCCTATTAGCCCACCCCCATTCGCTTAAACAGTGGTTCTGATTTGTCGGCCCGCTGTAGCTTTCCAGCAGCTTGTTGACCAGGTTGTCCACCCAGGTTGGGATCCTGGAAGGTCCTGGATATCATTTCTGGTGAACAACCTTTTACAACGCTCCATGTCTGTTTTAAAAAAAAAAGGGGTTTTGCCCCCTAGGTATAATGTCTGAGTTTAAAAATGCGTAATGTCACTTGAGACATATTTGTAACACTTTATTTTTTTTTAGATAATGCATATTTCAATAAATAAAAAGTTCCTGTACACCTATTGACAGTAACAAGTATTTATATATATTTAAGGGTTCAAAAAAGTAAATTTTTTCAATATATATTTATGGGATTTAAAAAATAAAAATAATAGGCCGATTTAATCGTTATCGTAATTTTTCTCAGAAAATAATCGGCATCGGCACCCAAAAATCCATATCGGTCGGGCCCTACTTCAGACCTCAAAATAAGTTGGTTAGGCTTATTTTTGACCTCCCCATGAGAACTCATCTTGAATCTTCCCACTTTGAGAGGTTGGGTTGGTTGAAAGTAGATGATCGTGTATCTCAGATACAACTGTGTATGGTACATAGGATTGTAAATGGGGATGTTCTCAAATATTTCAGAAATTATTTTAATCGAGTAAGTGAAGTTCACAGGCATTTCATTAGGGGTAGCTCTACTGATTTTATACCCCCCAGAGTTAAGACTAACATGGGAAAGGATTCCTTTTTTTATGCTGGAGCTACACTTTGGAATAGGTTACCCGGTACACTGAAGTTAGTCAGGAATTTAGGCAGTTTTAAAAAGGCCCTGAAACAATGGCTTAGACACTATAATTAGGCTTGTCTTAATGGTGATCATTGTTATGTGTGTGATTTTTATGTATTGTGTACATTTTGTGAATGTTGATGTGTGATTTGCTGCTGCTTGCCCTCTTCTCCTGCCCAACAGGGACCACAATGGAAGTAAGCCTTCGGGCTTTTTTGTGTTATCCCTGACTAATTATGTATTTTAATGTATGACACAGAGTGCTGTTCATATTTTATATCAAATAGTCAAATAAAATCATTCATTCATTCATTAATTCATAGGGTGCTGTCATAATCTTTCAAAAGCATCAGATAACTTGTTCATGAACTATTGGAATCTCAGACCCTTGAAGGCTGAAAAAGTGTTTATTTCAGCCTTCCTTTGAGGATACTAGATGTTTCTGGTACGAATTACATCCAGGACCATGCATACTCTCCAGCGAATTTAGGATTGAACAGGTTCCGTGTATAGATTGATATGTCACAAGTTATGAGATATCATCCATGAAAGATGTACAGGCCGGATGTCTTGTATTGTTCTACGCTTTTGGCCCTTTACATTGCAATCTCACTGTTTTTAGAAAGAGGTTCACGGCAGCCACAAACAGGACCACAAATTCTGTGAATCCTGCCTTAATGCTCTTCCTGAACCTCTGCTTGTTGGTGGTCAAGTTTACCACAGTGAACCTCATCTTCAGCAAATCCATGTGTTATATCACAAGCTTGACTATTTCCGGTGCTACTTGGTAGTGCTTCAATGTATTTCTGATCAGCTTAGGTAGGCTTTAGCAAATCTATCCATACAACCGAGAGGATTATTTTAGATGTATAACTCAAACATCCACCCCAGGACTACTCATTTTTGGACGCTTGGGTCAATGCACTCATTGTATTGGTTAGATGTTAGTCTCTTGGCAATGATGGACCGGAATATTATCCCTTCAATATTTAGCAGGAAGATATCTGAAAACTGGTCAGATCCTGATGAGTTATTTTCTTCAGGGACGAAGCAGCCATGTCCACACTCCAGAGCCAGGGTTCCTGCTTCTTCTTTCAGAGTGTCTTTAAAAGATTTGACAACGTCTTCAGAGCCTTATCACTGCATGAGATCCTCCAACAGCGACCTAATAAGGGGCCATGTCCACCAAACGCGCTTTTTCAAGGCGGAGTGCCTGTCTGCTATGCATTCTCAATGGCAGGACTCGCTATCAGCGCGCCTATTGGAAGGCCCTAATGGTTCTAAAATCTTGACTTCCTGAAATATGACTGAGCTTATTCTGTCCTACCAGGGGATCTCTGGCAGACAAACTCAGTGTGCTCTTTTAACTCTGTTCTTAAGACTACCTTTTATGTTATTGATGTTATTGAATAAATGAAACATACTGTATATAAAACACATTTTGTATCACCTACTTGTCAATAGAGATACAACTCACACAAAACAAGACAAATGATAACAATTTGTTAATTTTTTCAGTCTGAAAAATAAAATGTATTTATTTTTATATATTGAAAATGCATTTTTTTCAGACTGTCCCGAATGTAGAAGATGGTTTCTTATATGTTTCCTTTCAGTCTGTGATCAAACTGAACACAGGCTTCCTTTTTTTATTGATATGAAGACTATCCTGACCTGTAGATAACATAAGTTTATAATATTAACCCTTATGCCCCGTTAAAAAAAAGTTACACTGGGACCGCTTCGTACATTTTGTGTATTTTGACCTTTAAACTGCATTAAAATGATGAAAGATCAATATTTTTTCACAATTTTTTTTCCATTTTTTTCATGAAGGGGTTGTTATTCAATTCATGTTGTGATTTAATAAATCACAAATAAAAATTAACCCTTTAGATGCCATTTTTGATCATATACCACTAACCGCTTTTTTGAAAAATACACAAAAATTCAATATTCAAATATTTTTTTTAACTTTGATTATTATTAGTATCACCGGCTCACCCATCTGAATGATAGGTGAGAAAATTATATTTGGTGCATTATTACTTTTTGTTTAATGTCAGATTGAATAAAAAAGTTACACTGGGACCGCTTCGTACATTTTGTGTATTTTGACCTTTAAACTGCATTAAAATGATGAAAGATCAATATTTTTTCACCATTTTTTTTCCATATTTTTCATGAAGGGGTTGTTGTTCAATCTATGTCATGATTTAATTAAACACAATTAAAAATTAACCCTTTAGATGCCTGTTTCGATCATATACCACCAACCGCTTTTCTGAAAAATACACTAAAATTCAATATTCAAATATTTTTTTTAACTTTGATTATTATTAGTATCACCGGCTCACCCATCTGAACAATAGGTGAGAAAATTGAATTTGGGGCATTATTACTTTTTGAATAATGTCAAATTGAATAAAAAAAGTTAGATTTCTACCATTGACTTGCATTATAAGAAAACTTTTTGGCAACCCGCCTTTAAATTAAAGTGAAACATTTTTTTTGCCTCTGATTTCCCATATTACTGCAGAAAACACAATGCAATTGGGTAAAATGAAAGAGAATAGTAAAATTTACCCATTTTATCACCTCTTTTATCATCAAAATATGAATTTTTATGATGAAAACCACTCACTAAAACTACAAAATAACAGCTTTTTTTTTTTTTTTTTAGTGTGTGAGTGTGTGTGTATGTGTCTGTGTGTGTGTGTGTGTGTGCATGTGTAAGTGCATGTGTGTGTGTGAAAGTGTGCTTGTGTGTGTGTATGAGAGGAGAGAAATTACAGGGGCACAGATTTGCAGCCCTAATATCGTATGACACATGCAAACACACACACCCCCCCCCACACACACACATACACACACAATCTTATTTTGTCATGGACATGCAGACAACAGTCCCTCCCATCCATATCCAAACACATTTGACATTTTTCTTTAGATTTGTTGTCGCAGTGGCCAGTATTCCTGAAATTTTTGAAAATTATGAAAAATCCTATTTTTTTTCAGGTTTGTGTCATGAGGCAAGTTTTCCCCCAGTAATACACCATATGAAATTCATAAATCAACTAGATAATAGTTAAAACCTAAAATGTGATGCCTTACCTTCAAAATGAATGCAAAACATTATATAAATTCTGATTTTATCTTGGCATGGCCAAGGAATCAAAAATACTGGTTTTATGGCTTTCTATGAGTTTACGAAATGGCATCTTTTTAGACAAGGATTTCAGTGTATTTGATTTGAGTACACACAGACACACTCCTGGATTTTTTTTTTTAACTTCAACCATTCTGACTAAAAGATGTGTTCACTAACTACACATCAAAACAATTTTATTGTATTTTTTAATTTTTTTAACTGGTTTGCAGCCATGAATTACACAAGGATGCCAATTTGTTGTAAAGGGTCAACATAGAGGTCAGGGGGGGGAGCTAAAACGGGGCTTTTTTTATTGACCTTATTTTTACATAACCTTATCAAGTTTACTACAGAGAAATGGGAAATTACAGTCAAAAATATTTTTCACTTTAATTTTAAGGGGGGTGTCAAAAAATGTCGTTATAATGGAAGTCAATGGTACAAATCGTGTAGTTAGCGGTCCCAGTGTAACAAAAACATCTCACACAGTCAAAATGAAGTGGAAATGGATGAAACTCAGAATATCAAAACTTCATTGTAAAACACACCTCCTTACCAAATTTTATGGCTAGGGGACAATCACAGCCAAAATTATCTCAAAAATGCAACCCCAGATACACAAATCTCCACCAACGGGGCATAAGGGTTAATAGAAACTAAAATGACATTAAGTGTTTTACTTACATTCACACTGAATGACATCTAGGTTGAATTGCTGAATGGCTCCCATACTGATCTGTTTGAGTTCTGTGTCCAGCAGCATCTGCATCAATGATGTGGACAAATGCTTGCAGGCTGACATACAAGCTGTCTGGGCCACCTTACCCTGCAGAGAGAGAGATAGTGAAGTGTAGGAAAGATCAAGATGGGGATGAAGAAGGCAATGGTTAAGAAAAAGGCAATGACAGACGTGATATTATGTCATTTGATGGGGTGACCATGAATACAAATAGTAGAGATCATGCACAGAAAGGATTGGGGTAAAATTAAATGTTTAGGATGGACAGGTGAGGCGAGCAAAGAGGGTATGAAAGGCATTGTGAAAAGATTGTCAGAGAAAGAGTAAAAGGTCATAGGGATTATAGGGTGAAAGAAAATGAGGTGTGGGAAGAAGATAAGGGAGTAAAATAGATATGGGGGATGATAAGCAAGAAGGCTAAAGGATAAATAATTGACCATTATGTCCATGTTGAATTCTGGATTTAAACAATAAAATGGGGGAAATCTGTATCAGGCAAATAAACAAATACTTCACACAATCAACTCAATCAACCAAAGGAGTCGGGGATCTATAGGTTTTGAGTGAAAAACTTCTTCAAAGTTACTCGATTATTCAATTATATTCCTTCAAAATCTTATTAAATTAGAATTTAATGTATTTCTGCATTGAGAAAGGACAGCAAGAGAGCCTCAAAAAGAGGAAGCTAGCACTCGGCTAACCAGCTACAGTAGTTCACCAACTAGTTCTGTGTAGTCGTTATTAACAAGCTTTCAGCCCCAGAAATGTCCTAAGGCTTCCCGGATTAACTGACCTGGGCAACTGTCTAGTGTGTCCAGGCCTTTAAAATGTGTTACTTGACTTGCATGGGATTATCGGAGACCGATGTACAGGAGCATAGTGAACAACAAGACGGGTCTGTTTTAAAACCACGACCAAACCCAAATGGGGATTTCGGCTGCAAATATAAAAAGAGGCCTATCAGCCTCAGCTGGAGCAACACAGTACTGAATGCAGGCAAGGTAACATTCACAGGCTACCTTCTACGCACAATATAGGCAGAAAGGTATCCATTCAATTCAATGCATAAAACAAAAGGACTTAAGAGCATGTGGGTGTTGGTTTGACTAAATGTTTTAATGAATGTCATAATGAATTTCAGAAGCATGAAACACTTGTAAAGACCGCTTGAACACCATTTTCAATAACAACATCCTTGTTAGACTTACGCCCTGTTCACACTAAGAGCCGAAACAGTGCATCGACCAAAATACTTTGGCGGATGCAGCCTATCATCCACATGATAACAGCAAACGCAGGCTTGAAACCGCAAACTTTTGAAACAGCAAACTTTTAAAACCACCTCCCAGGGTGGAATCTTTTGAAATCACAACCGTTTTGGGATCTTGTAAACTGGCGAAACCATTTTCTCTGGTAACGATGACGTCACGGCTCCACTTCACACATGCGTAGTCTATTACATTTGCTGTCAACATACCCACACGCGAGTTATAAAGTTAGAAGACAACATAACATGCAAGGTGTCTCCGCGGCACCATCACTGTCATCAGCGGAGAGTGTCCTGCAGGGCTCAAATATAACACTCGCCAATTTAGTCTAACCGATTAGTAAGTTATTGAGACCACCCGCCACTTCGGCCGGGGAAGATTTGAGCTCTGCCGGTTTTTCTAGGAAAAATAAACGTGTGTCACCACCTGTAATGCCAGGGACACGGCTCTCTACATTAAAAAACACTATCTATAGATCAGCGCGCAGGGGTTAAGTTACTGTTCAAACAAACAAAGCATTAAGGCTGTGGTTTCACATTAATAGCATTTCACTGGACAAACATGAGCTGCCTTTTATTTTGAAGTACGCCTAACAGGAAGATAGCCGCTCACACAGCCCCTTCACAGCTCTGCAGCGCTGCAGTCACTATCAGCATGTCTTCTGTTTTCACGCGGTGAAATAAGAGGACAGAAAGCTTGTCATTTACCATACTTGTAACCATAAGCTTACACCAACCGCTTCATGAACGTTAGTGGCATTCATTTTCGGTTACAGTAAGGTTTCATGCATCAAATTGTACCGGAAGAGCTATCTACTAAGCTAATTGCCACCGGCAGCTGCTGGCTTGGCATGCGTACTACATTTCTGCCCGTTTTTCTCCGAAACCATGTGCACGAGTGAAGTTTTCAAATCAATTGTGTCTTCACGTGGAAACTTTTGAAAACGTTATGGGGAAAACCGTTACGTTTTCACCGTGTAAACTGCCCCTTAGGGTTCCCCTTGTTGGCTAAAGTCCAGTCGTTGGACCAGTGAGAGTGCTCCATTCAATTATTTGGCTCTGGCCTGGTTGGAAGAGGTAAGCTTCACGAGGTACAGAATACTTTATTAATCCCCAAAGTGGCAATTCATTTCTACAGTCTATACCATTCATGTATGGATGCACATGTACGAGCATGAGCATAGTGTGTTGGACTCTTATTTGAAAATAATTGATTGATTTGAGAACTTGGTTGTTTGCAGTAGTATTTTATTTTTTATACTGAAAAAGACCTACAGTGCTGCTCGAAAGTTTGTGAACACTACAGAGATATTCCGTTATTTTCCTAAAAAACACAAAACTAAACTTATAAATAGTGCTGTCAAACGATTAAAATATTTAATCGCGATTAATCACATTAATGTCATAGTTAACTGGCGATTAATCGCATTTTTATTCATTCTAGCCTGAATGTCCCTTGATTTCTTTTTGTCCAATTATTTTTTCTCAATTTAATGCTCTTATCACACCCATTCTAATTATGATATTTAAGAAGAAATACACTGAATTACAATGATGTCTACACCATTGTAATTCAGTGTATTTCTTCTAAAATATCATAATTTGCAATTCAGTGCAAATAACAATAGCCTATAGACCCCCCAAACCCTCCCCCCCCCCCAAGAACAGCATTCACAAACATATTGGAACTTATTTTTCTATTTAAAAACCAAACTAGGGCTGCAACTAACGATTATTTTGATAATCGATTAATCTGTCGATTATTTTCTCGATTAATCGATTATTAATCGATTCGTGTTTTGGCCCGTAAAATGTCAGAAAATTGTGAAAAAGGTTGATCAGTTTTCCAAAGCCCATGTTGACGTTCTCAAATGTATTGTTATGTCCAAAACACACAGATATTTCAGTTTACTGTCATAATAAGATTAAAGAAACCAGAAAATATTCACATTTGATAAGTTGAAATCAGAGAATTTGGACAATTTGTATTACAAACGTACTCTAAACGATTAATCGATTATCAAAATAGTTGGCGATTATTTTAGTAATCGATTAATAATCGATTCTTCGATTAATCGTTGCAGCTCTAAACCAAACCATAAAACAACATAGGGTAGCCTATATAAAACAAATTAGTATTAAGGCTAAATTAAACTGGTTGTTGTAGGCCTAAATGTTTTGGGAGTCTTTCATCCACGACTTATTTCAGACTGTGTGGAGTGGACACACTATACGCCTGGTTGCTATGGTGCTGCTGCAGCCGAGGCTCGAGTCGCCCTTCGTAGCGAAAATTAAAGTTAAAATTAATGACTGGCGGCTGCCACTAACATTCATGGAGGTTTTGGTGTGCGCACAGGGTTATAAGTAGGACTTTTGCAAATGACAAGCTTTCTTTTACTGTTCTTTTTCCGCGTAGTCCCCGAGTCACAACTCCCAGTTTCATCCCACAATCTACCATACATGGCGAACGCTAAATAGCAGAGGTGGGACCAAGTCATTGTTTAGCAAGTCCCAAGTAAGTCTCAAGTCTTTTCCCTCAAGTCCCGAGTCAAGTCTCGAGTCAAGACAGGCAAGTCCCGAGTCAAGTCCCAAGTCAATGCTGACAAGTCTCAAGTCAAGTCCCAAGTCCTGCAGTTTGAGCGTCGAGTCATTTCGAGTCCTTTAACCAAAAAGTAATAATAGCCTATATTTATCCACATCATGTACACTTTTTAAAATCTATCTTTATTTATTAAAACAAGTGCAATTGAAATTGTGGAAAAAAAATTGTATGGACATTGCACTTCCTAAATGCACTATTTACCAGTGATTTTTAACATTTAAGCTCAATCGAGGTATTAGAAATAATTTAGGGTGGATCTGTAAAGTACAGTTTGTGTTGGTGGTAAACAAGAACAGGACATCAGATCACACAGTCCATTCTCACAGAAACTCATGCTAAACCCCTCCAACCCAGGTAGGATGTGTTGAACCCAATGCCAGGCATAATGCATTCTTAATAAGATACATATACATAAGGAAACATCCTAATTAAAACAGAGAGAAAGACAATCAGTGATCCTGTAATCAAAGGCATGTGAGGTAATAAACAGAAATCACTGATGGCCTTTTTCTAACCCCAGAGAGCCACAGAAGTTTGAGAAGAAAGTCAAAATGAGGGTTTTTGGTTTGTTTTTGGAAGCTAAACACAAACAATTTGGGGAGATTTGACTACAAAATATTTACAACACACAAGCAAATTGCGGACTCTGCATAGCCTGGTAGCCAGAATAAGCGCTGTTCACAAAAAGATGTTCCATTAAGCAAAGGGGTCTAAGACTAAACATTAAACATTCATTTGTTTTGGCCCCCTATCAACACCAAGGCATCCTTCTTGAACCCTGAAGACTGGTGAAAATGTTCTACAGAAGGCAAGCTTGTTTTTTGGTATAGTCGTGGAAAATTAAAGAGGACCTATTATACTACTTTTCTGGTCTTAATTTCTTGTTTTACACTGCTATAGAGCAACCTGACACGAATCACATCACAAAAAACTATGTAGATTTTCGGGAAGCTCTTTCTCTTATTTTGGCGATCCAGCATGCCTGTGCTTCGGTAATCTCCGCTCCCTCCGCCTGTGCTTCGGCAATCTCCGCTCCCCCCCGCCCCCTCCTGTAAACCCCACTCCGTTGTGATTGGTTACCTTCCTTCCGGAACACTTTCAGTGGCGGGAAGCGCGAGCATGGACCTATAAGGGCGCGAGGCAGACGCGAGCAAGGAAGTGACAGCATTACTATACATGGAAACATCCGCGTGGTGACGACCTAAGGTTACATGCGACGTCACACGGATACAAAGGGTTAGACCACTCTGAACACGTGACTTCTCGACTGGCTAGAATAGTGTTTAGTGCTCTGCACAGACACCCCAGACGGTCAGCAGGGAATACGTCGAAATGCATGTAAGTCATTATTTGATAATTTAGTATGGTTAAGCATGACTATGAATCATCATAACAACGTTTATAGGTCATAAAAGTCAAAAAGCATCAAAGGTCCTCTTTAAGCTTTAAATAAACAATGAGGCGAGCCTGGTTGGGGCAGTATTCCGATAAAGTACACAAGGTAACTAACTATATAATTTCTAAAGGTTTGGGTATGCTTCAAATAAATGTTGCATGTGTCATTCAACCACATCTAAAGCCAACAGTGTTTTTTTGCTGTTTTAAATTGCCAGACTCGAAGACAGGGAGGAAAATGCTGTCATAAAGAGGTGGACAATAAATTGTGAAAATGGGGATGACAGCAATCAAAGATTTGAGCAAACACAGGGACAAGATTACCAAACATCCCTTTATGGTAGATTCCTTGTCCTAACGCCATGCAGTTTCATACCTCAAAGTGTAACATGTAGAAAAAATTTAAATCTATGTTTAAAGGTGGAGTCAGCGATTCTGGAGAACACCTGAGTGTGTGCTAGAAAACAAGGGAGATATTCCCACTACGCTACAACAAGCGTTCTACAGAATCCATGACTCCACCGTTAAGTTTCTCAAGCACACTACTGGACTCATGTAGGCAATTATCAAGGTCTTTGGAACATGGAAAAGTACGTGTGACAAAATAACTGAAGACGATGAAGAGCATAAAGAGCTGGCTAGCGGAGCTTTGAGTTGAGATTTTATAAATAATGAAACCATGAGTCAAAAGATTGACTTTTATTCAAGTGTGATATTGAGATGAGTAAATAAGTTCTCTTGGTCCTCTCTCACTCTAAGTCCCCTGAATAAAACACAAATGCAAACAGCTCCCTTTAATGTCCTCACAACAGATGCCACATCAACCAACAAGCTTGGAGATTTGGAGCTTCCACAGTCAAACATAAACATGCTATTTTCATGTCCCGTCTGCCTGTCGAATGGCAGTCTAGTATTTTTAACAGCCAGGAAGGAAATACTCACCGACATTGACGCATGTTCATTGTTGTTATTCTGAGAAGAGACACCCCACCAAACCAAGCAAAAAGTGGAAGAGGGCAAGGGAAAGAGGGAAAGGACAGGAAAAGAAATGTGGCAACAATAAATGGACAGGAGGAGGTCAATTCAACTAGAGATATGTTGCATGCTTGACAAGTCAAATGAATCAAGAAAAATAAAACTGCTAGTAAAACAAATTAGTAACAGCGCTGTTTATTACAGGGGTTGTGGTGGGGGAATAGAGGAGACTTGAAAAGCAAAACAAGTTGGAATTCATACAAAACATGATGAGAGATGTTGAAGAGAAAAGCAGGCAAGTGGGCTACTGCTAGTGGGAGTGAACAGCTATATGAGTCAAAATACATATTTACTGACCAAGCCATTCAAACTTGATATCACCAAACACATGGTTTTGAGGATGATGTCAGTATGTGCCAAAGCAGTTAACAAAGTCAGGAACAACAGTGTACCGTGCATAAGGACCGGCGATCACGCAACATGTATTCAGTTCAACTTTAAATTCACAGTGTATAAAATCTCCCTTTTTAGAGAGAGTGCAAACATTTTAAAAGGAATGTCACAAAACATATAGCAAAACTGCAGGAAACTTCAGTGTTGAGGATAAATAGAAAAACACAATAAAGGAACTATCACAGAAACAAAATCCCTGTTTCACACACACACCACACACACACACACACACACACACACACACACACACACACACACACACACACACACACACACACACACACACACACACACACACACACACACAACACACACACACACACCACTTGAAAGCAGCTAAAATGAGTTTAAATCAAAGAGACAGGCAGATGGTTGACTGGGTGAAAGGTTAGCGTGTGAATATGAGACTCACCGGGAGATGGGTGAAGACCTGAAAGGTGGAGCGCAGGAAGTTGATGAGGTCCATGAGGTATCCAGAGGCCCGGCCTCAGACTCAGACATGCCCCACTCGTAGTCCGCTAGCTGGATGAACTCATCGATCTTCTGGTTCAGCTTGGTATAGATCTCTCCCTCCGCAGCGTGACGCGCATCCTGGAAGACAGCTTTGATAAGACTCTTTGACGAGACAGTTTGACTAAAAAAAACTGTTTCAACTACAGTGTGAAAAACCTTCACACACACACAACCACATCTCTTCATTCCAACACAGATTCAAACTTTTGAAAAGGTGCAGAGCTGCAGCCTGTGCATTCACAGGGTGTAACTTAGGCTAGTCTTGAGAACAATCACATGATCAGAATGCAGCCGAAACCACAAGAGCTGATTAAGGTATTTACTTTTACCAGTATGATGCATATATTAAGCATAGCATCTCTAAAGCTACTTGGCAAACGAATCTGATATGGCTGAGGTGAGGTCACAATGCTTTAAATAAGAACAGACAATACTGCAGCAAGAGCAGGACAGCATGTCACTGAAGTCCTGGGGCCTCATTTATCAACCGCACTTACGCACAAATCTGTGCGTAAGGAGGGCGTAAGTACATTGCCACGCAAATGTATGCATGTATGGAATTTACCAAAATGTATTTCGACTTAGGAATGTGTGTAAACTTAAGCAAGCTCTGACAGCTTACAACAGATCTAGTGTAATACGATATCACAAACCAAGCAAAGCATTTAATAGTTCAACGTCTGCATTAAAACTAGAACGCACGTCTCTTTAAGTATAATCGCCACACGCGTCAAATCCACCCGTGCATTTCTAGTGTAATATAAAGTCATACAGTTGTTTGTTTAATCATCATCTGTGTTTGGAACTCTTGCTTTATAATCAAAGTATCTTTAAGAACACTGATCACGTTTCGTGGCGACTCAGTAATGAAACTGAAAGTAGATATAATATCGCTAATATATCAATGAAAACAGCCGGTCAAAACAGCGTCCAAATGAGCTAAAATCCTGAATACAATAAATAGTTACATGGCACACTTATTTTTATAAGCTCCAATTGATTATTCATTAAATGTGTCACATGTTTACATGTTTTGAAGCGGAGGATCCCTCCGATGCTCTCTGTCCGTCTCATCTGACAGCACTCAGCTGTCATTGAGCTGACTCGCCGGACTCGCCAAACACTCATTTCACTTAGTAACTCTAATGTTGTTAGGAACTTATCTTCATCTCTTATTTATTGACAGAGTTTATGAATGACTGCACGTATAGTTGTCAGATCGCGGACCCCAAACAATGCCGTTGCCTAACAGCTTGCTCAAAAATATCACATTTTCCCATGCAGCAAGCTTTCTTAAAGCTCACATATTATGCACTTTGCTGTCAATTTTATATGGTTTAAGTAGTCCCTAATACTTATTTTTTAGATGTTTGCTGAAAAACCCGTTCAGATCATTTATTGTAGCAAGCCTCTATACCCTGATTGTCCTCTGGTCTCAGGATGACCTATATTTGTGCGATCTGGCTGGCCCCTCCCACCTCTCTGCCGGGCTTTCTTTATATGTCCATGGGGCTCTCCCACCGTCTCTGCCGTGCTCTCGCGATACTAGAGAGACACTGCGTGACTGCGATCACAGTGTTTACCCGGAGCTAAGCCATAGCTGGTTGCTTGTCGCAAAGCTAATAGCTATACACCAGTCAGGCAAAACTACCAATAAAAACTATTATTTTAGTTTCACCGTTTAAAAAAAAGCACAGGTAGCTTCCTATCCATTGTGTTATTAAAAATGAGGCATTATTAGACTGCAAGGGGAAAGCTAAGTTAGTGTATTAGGAGCAAAACTTGGTGCTACAACCGAAGCTACATGGGCGCTAACGCTAAAAATAAGACGATTTAAACCAGTGAAAACAGTAGCTTCAAAGTGTGATTTCTACAGGAATATCTTCCCATCCTTTGTCATGTTAAAAACGAGTCATTTTCAGACTGCTGTGGGGAATATAAACAGCGTGTTATGAGCAAAAGCTGGTTGCTTGTCCCAAAGCTAATAGCTATACACCAGTTAGGCAAAACTACCAATAAAAAATATTATTTTAGTTTCACCGTTTAAAAAAAAGCACAGGTAGCTTCCTATCCGTTGTGTTATTAAAAACGAGGCATTAATAGACTGCTGTGGTTAAGATAAATTAGTGGAGTATGAGCAAAAGCATTCTGTCTTGGTGTATGTAACATTCAGGCTGTACTAAGGGCATCTTGTCGCTTAGCGGGGAAAACAACATGGCTGTCGCTCGGAAAATTTTCCATCGGATCTCGGGGCCGTGGACCAATAAGAAATGGGGGGGTGGGGTTATCATAGACTAGTGCACGGTGGACGTTTCTGGGTGGGAAGCATGGACATATAAAGAAAATATGGGGATGTGGCTGTGCCGACTACTACGTAATAGTCGGCGAGAATTCTGACTGGAGTATATTGGGGGGGGAGGGGTGGGGGTTTCAGAAAGGGGGAGAGTGAGAAAAGGAGAGATTGTTATTTTTTTGATATTTTGGCAGTCTCTAGGCACACCGTGGACCCATTTAGCATAATATTTGACCTTTAAGTTTGTAATGCCTCCTGCACTAAGTGAGCCAACAAAATATGTTTTGCTTTGATTCAACCTCGTTTACAAAGGTTTCCATTTATGTGTTGGAGAAGTTTCTTTTCATTGCCCTCTTTCCCATTGTGGCGGAGAGGGGTAAAACACATTCACATGGTTGATAAAGGGATGTGTTGTGACCATATATGGTTAATTGGAGGCGTTTCTGAATGCAAATGGTCTGAGCGTGAACGAGTATGGTACTTAAGAACATGTGGGATTTATCAAGATTGATGACTTACTGGTGTGCGTACGATAGGCCAGCGCACGTTTGATAAATACCGATTTTATGTACTTAAGCACATACTAAATTTCATTTGTAAGAGTGAATTTAGAATCTTTTCTACGCATTGTTGATAAATGAGGCCCCTGGAGCTTCCAGCACCAAGGGACAACTGACATAACATGTAGCGTAGCATCTTCTGGACTAGTTGTGTTCGAATTGGAAAAGACGGAAGAGCAGTAACACATCACTCCAACAACAAACTGCATAAGACAAAGAACAATCCACAATACATTCACATTTACCTTAAATGTGGACAAGCCATAGAGTCGTGTGGTGTGTACTGTTTCCGGGGAGACATTGGTGATGTTTGTTATGAACTCCTCTAGATACCTGCAGGCCTGCTCAAGGTGGGTGGTGTTAATGATGATCTGCACCAGCTACAGAGAGAGAAGGTTAGAATGCGACACTTAATGGCAACAGTGTTGGTTTAGAACACATGATGTGTGATTAGAAAGAGCAGTGCACCTCAGTCAGTCCTATGTGAGGCTTCTTGATGAGGTTTTGCAGACAGCTGCTAAGTGTTCTGGTCAGCAGCAGGTTGGTGGATTTTCGCAACATGTCGTCGATCTCTGTTGAACTTGTTGAACAGACAACGTTTACGTTTAACAAGTCTAAATATTGTACAGTTGTTTTAAAAAAACATGACAAAAAGCCAAGGGTGTGTCCACCTTATACTGAAAAATGAACATAAAGACTTTGTTCAGACTGCAGAGAAATTGTCCAAAGTTTGATTTTCTCTTGCTCATATGCGTTTTTTTTTTCATGACGTTGTGTACAGCTCAAGTCACATGGAATCTGATATTTTCCAATTCTGATTTGTAAATCCTAAACAGGTCTGATGTCCTGCAATGCGACCTTAGGTTTACCAGTCATACCAGAATTCATGCGTCTTTTCCTTGACCCTGGTTGCCATCTAGCTGCGGGACTCACTTAATGGTCCAGAAAAGGCCATTGTTACAAATGTGGCTCTTATTCTTTTTATCAGCACATCAATGTGCAGATCCATTACACATGACCTTATTATGTATTATATTATAATATATACAGTACATGAAAGTGTAAGCAATGACTTCAGCAGTCTCCTGGTTGTCTTCCATATGACAGCATCTTGTGTGTGACTGCATGTTTGTGATGGTTCTTTTGCACATGGGGGTCATTTCAGAGTCATGCCCAGTTAACATTGGACACATTTAAAAATCAATGTGAACAGCCAAATAAAAATATGGGATTTTAGCATTAAATGGGAATGGAGCACTTGGCCTGCAGTCTGAACGTAGCCATAGTATGTGTTGAGTGAGACCAACCTGCGGTGTAGCGACTCAGAGAACTTGAGGCTGGCGTAAATGAACTCTTTGACCTGTGTGTAGATCTGAGGGACAGACTGGGACATCGGAAGTTTTTTCGGAAAGTCTTGCTGCTTACACACACACAACACACACACAACACACACACACACACACACACACACACACACACACACACACACACACACACACACACACAACAAACAATTAATGAAATGACTGACATATCATCCACAGGTTAATCATTTCAAGTCTTAATCCTTTGCAGAGAGATGTTTTAATGTAAACTGGAAGGCCCTAATGACATTTTCTTCAAACGTTCTTTAGAAGGTAAATGTTCCATAAGATGACAAGTCATACTTAACTTCAAATGTTATATGTCTATATGCATGCTATATGCATGCGCAATCAAGTAATCAGAACTCTTGGTTTGGATAAACAAGTTTTTGAGTGTATGCTAGTCAAAGCTGTTACCTTCTCTATCTCAGCATCGTGGAACGGAAAGCGGCTGACCACTATCTTATACTCTTCCTCAGTCTCCACTGGGATGGGACTGTAGTTGTCCAATTCAAAGATCTCCCTGTGAAAAATAACACATTTAAGTGTTAGTGCGCATTTACATTTCTGTTATGAGTATTAGAGTTTTAAGAATCACTCACTTAGACAAACATTTTAAAAGTAAAGTTTGTTTTTATACATTGGATTTCTTCCAAAGATGACAATATCGATTGTAGGCATATTGCTATAAATGGATAACAACAACAACAACACAACAACAACAATAATAACAATAACATAAAATAATAATAATAATATAATAATAATAATAATAATAATAATAATAATAATAATAACATATTTTATTTAGCAACTCAAGAAATCCTTACAAGTACAGATAGGACAATAAACACACGATAAAAATATATAAATGTTAAAAGACAAAAGAAAAAAAACACATGATATGCACATTTAATAACTAGAAACATGGACAGCATAAGGGAGTTAATAATAGCTGTATTACACAGCAACAGGAAAGGCTCATTTAAAAAGGTTTCAGTTGTGACTTTAAAGAAGAAACAGAATTGCACTGGTGCAGACCCTGAGGGAGAGCATTCCAGAGGTTAGGGCCAGCCACACTCTTTGCCCTGTCAGCCACAGTGCACAGCCTAGGGGAAGGAGTGATAAATGGGCCTCAGTGGAACCTAATGGACGGCTAAGTGTGTAGGCTTGGAGAAGATTAGAGACGTAGGGAGGCGCCAGGCCATAGAGAGATTTGTAAACAAGTACTTTAAATTGAATACAGTATTTGACTGGGGGCCAGCATTGTTACTGATGTGCTCAGAGAAGTCTTGCAGCTGAGTTCTGAACATATTGTGCTCTCTGCCATTCCAGAGTGGCTCCAGCAAAGAGAAGGCCAGTAAAGTAGTG
Organism: Ammodytes dubius; assembly: GCA_026122265.1. NCBI lineage: Eukaryota > Metazoa > Chordata > Actinopteri > Uranoscopiformes > Ammodytidae > Ammodytes > Ammodytes dubius. Next base: position 6,005,289 of record CM047523.1, on the reverse strand, counting down.
TAACCTGGATGAGATGCAGGATGAATTGTTTCCTCAGGTGAAACAATTCAGTTTTGGTGATGTTTGTGATCTGTGTGTCAAAGCAGAGGTTGTTGTCCAGAGTTCCACCAGGGATTCTGACCTCAGCAACAGGTGATGTATTAAAAGCAGGAAGGGACCGATAGGAGACTTTATGGAGTGTGACTGGGGAGGCAATGAGGATGACCTCAAACAGATCCTCATTCAGTCAGTACGTTAGAGAAGGGTCTCTGGCCCAGGACTCAGTACTATCAGTGTGCTGTGCAGCAGGTAACAACTCTGAAGTCACAAGTCCTTAATGCATAGACTGTACGTCATCTGCCCATCCCCCCCCCACCCCCCAGATTTCCGTTCTGTAACTGTAAATGGCCTAGTCGAGCTATAACCGTAGCTCCAGTTACCTGTGAATGAAAAACGTACTGTTTATGAGGTTATGTAGATAGTGAATAGTAATGGACCAAGAACAGAGCCCTGAGAACACCATGGTAGGCAGGAATGTGGGAGAACAGAAGCCAGTCACAAAGCGGTTTTCTAGCAAGGTAGGGTTTGAGCTATGATAGTGGCCTGACTGTAACACAGAGTGGTTTTGAACTGGTCCAGTAGAGGATTATGACAGACTGTGTGCTCTGATGTAGAGGTTCAGCTTTATGCTGATGACGCTGTGATTTTTACACATGGCAGAACTAAACTTCAGCTGCAGCAACACTCACCAATGCGTTGAACCGCATCTCAACTTGGCTAATTCAATCATGCCTTCAACTAAATACATCCAAAACAGTCTGCATGTTTTTATCCAAAAAGCGATGTAGCACTCCAGATCCTGCCATAATGCTGTCAGTAAAACTGTGAGTAAAACTAGAAGTTGTCTCTGAGTTCAAATACCTAGGCCTCCTAATCGACTCTCAACTGTCCTTCAAATCTCATGTAAAAAAAGTTAGTCACAGGGTTAAGTTTAACTTGTCAAATTTTCGCTTCATCAGAAATTCAATGACCACTGATACAGCCAAGATTTATATGCATGCTATGATAATGTCTCATTTCACATACTGTTTGACCAGCTTTGCACAAGCCAATAAGAAACACTTAAAACACTTGAAACACTGTATAAGCAAACCTGAAAGTCTTGGACCGGAAGTCAAACACCTACCATCATTGTCTTATTTTAAGAAAGTATAAACTTCTGAGCTGGGACAACCTAATAAAGTATGCAAATCTTTGCCTTATTTTTAAAATATTGCACAACAAAGCCCCCCCACCTCTTCAACAGTGTATCACTCAGAGGTCAAATTCAAACCGGACAACCAGAGGCTTGTCCCGGGGAGACTGTGTAGTACCATTTAGAAAAAGTGCCTTTAGCCACTCGGCATTCTCAGTTATAGCATCACAGGAATGGAACTCACTACCAGCTCACATAAGAGAAATTAGTTCTTACCGTCCCTTTTCAGGACAGCTGAAAATATGGCTCATTAGTAATCAATTGTGTACACACTAGGACTGCATTTGCTTCTCCTGCCGACTACTTCGTAACTGTTTTGTCCTGCTTGCTTGTCTCTTGTGTGCTCCTGTCCTGTGTTGTTCATGTGAGTTTCTAATTGTATATGTTTGTGCTGCTTGTTTGTGCTTTATGCTGCTGTACATGTGTTTTTATTGTAGGTGTGTCTGTCCTGCTCTATCTACTGTTTTGTGCACTTTTCTCCACTTTTGATGTTTAATGTACGCTGTGTTTTATTGTCTGCTTATTTTATTGTTTGTTTGCCATTGTCTGTCAATTCGTTCTTACTATGTGTTACTGTATTTTCTGAGTTGACTATGTTGTTTTTTAATCATTGCTTATACATGCATTTTATTTCTGTAATTTTAGGTTGCCTTTTACATATCTGGCAGGGGACAGCAGATGAAAACTAGCCTCTTTGGCTAACTCTGGCTCACTTACATTTTGAATGTTGATTAGTGTGCAATGTCCCTGAAATAAACCAATAAAAAAAAATGTAAAAAAAAGAGCAGTAGTGAGGTCTCAGATTACAAGTCAGTCAAGTTTGGAAAGGAATGGGAGAGTGGAGAAAGGTCTGTAGCCTGGACCAATAGTCACGAGAATGGACATGTGAATATATTAGAAGCAATTACATTAAAAAAAAAAGTCCCAAATCAGCGAAGCCCACCTGAAAACCAGCGCCCACTTCTTCAGCAGAGTTTCATTGTACTGGTCTCTGACCTCAAACAGCAGGTCAAACAGCCGATTGACCGGGAAACCATAACCCTGTTCACATATGCGCAGACATGACAAAATACAGAAAATCAAGTTTGTTAATATCAGTCCTTCTATAAACTTAATAAAGTCATAACAGTCATAAACTGTTGATATAAAAGCAGAGCCCTGAACTAACCTGTAGTGTGTCAGCGAAGATGACTATGAGATTCTTTAGCTCCAGGACCAAATCTGGGTCATCACAGTATGACTGGGGAGAACAAAACATCTGAATCAGCCAAAAACATTTTTTTAAAAGTTGTATGTGAGGGAAAATATAAGGCAATAGGACTAACAACAATCTGGTTATCACTTATAAAGGAGAGTTCTTGATGGCAGGTTCATGATTTGTGAAGTACTGTTTTGTTTAATTCACAATTTAGACTTTGTGTCCGCCCGGTGTGCCAGATGGTGATGGTGAGAATGCAATCATGATGGAGGTGTAGGACTGTCTTTGGATAGGTTGAACTTATTCAGATGCGACACAGAAGGTATTTGCTCTGCTGTGCTGTCATGGTGAGGACTAGGGATACAGTGCATAAACCCACAGTACAAAGCTGAATGCACATTTGGAAGTCAAGTGGTGCAAAATCCAAAGGCACTGGTCTATGTCCGCTCTCACCATATTGTTTACAAGTAGGCGATTATCATCTGTGGCTACACCAGGAGAACATACATTCAGTGTGTGTGTGTGTTGTGTGTGTGTGTGGTGTGTGTGTGTGTGTGTGTGTGTGTTGTGGGTGTGTGTTGTGTAGTTGTCTCTGAATGGTTTGTGTCAAAATAATTTGAATCATGCGTGTGTGTGTGTGTGTGTGTGTGTGTGTGTGTGTGTGTGTGTGTGTGTGTGTGTGTGTGTCTGTCTGATGGTTGTGTTTTTCGTTGGTGTGTGGTGTGTGGTGTGTGTGTGAGCTGTTTGTGAGTAAATGAGTGAGTGAGTGAGTATAAAAAATAAATGTTTGGCTTTAAGCCCAAATGCCATTATGTGTCCTAAAAACTAAAAACACAGACTGAAAACAGTCAAGGAAGAGCGTGTGCCTTTTGGAATATTAACAGTGCTCATTTGCACTTGAAACAAAATTCAACTGAGCATGTTTGCCCTCTCAGGAAGGATACGTGATCTTTAATGTATCTTAAGTGTTATTATATGATGCGCCCTTACTCTGAAAGGGCAACGTGATGATGTCACTACGTTCAAGTGAAGGAACCCTTTCTTTATAGGTCCGTGGAAGGAACGCCTCAGGTCAAACTGTCACGTTGCACGTTGTTGTTGAACTGACTACACAGTAGTCAGTCATGTAGGCTATTCAAGAAGAGAATAAATACGCCATAAAGGCTAAAAGAGAATGTATCGCTTTGCTTATTCTTCACTACGCCAGCGACGAGGAGTCACCGCTCCATCTCAGCTTTACAATATACATGCTGTTCTTATGTGCAGCGCGCTGTTTATTATTAATATAACGGCCCGTCATCAGACACACGTAGCGGATGGTTGTATACACATCGATCGCTCCATCAAGTATAAGGCAGAGCTTTTTGTATGGGCAGAGATCGTTATTTTAAGTGTGTCTTACTGTCTTTATAAAGTGTCTTGTTAAACGTTTCCTTATCACCGGACCGCCGAGTCCCGCTGTGTGTTGTTTTGGGTTCGTCTCCACCGCCGTGCGTAAAGGCAGCATGATAACAGCTGATGAACGAGAGTAAACAGCGGGCCTTAAGGACAGCGCAAAAACATCCTTTTTTCTTTGCTTTATGCTGCTCTCGCCTTTTTATCTCTCTCCCTCTTTTATCAGCCCACACCTAGGCTTACACACACGTTAATTCTCATACATTTTATGTTCAAATCCAAGTGATGGGCTTCTGGTGCCGACTAGTAAGGCAGTGGACGTTTAAACGTTTAACCGTCAGGATCACAGTCTGCGCGCTTGCTTGTGCGTGTGTCGTTTGACGAAATGGAAACTTTACAATTGTTGCAAGTGGCCATATTGCGCCACTATAGCGCTTCTGCCTCAACGCCATGTTTGCTGCGTTCTGAACCAAAACAAAGCAGCATGAGTGTCAAGTCATGAGACGCATTTGCAACGAGCGGAACCGTTAAGCAGAACGTTAAGCAGGCATGTTAACGATTCCAAGGAATTGGTTCACTAGGCACCGGTTCTAAACAAGAACCTGTTCTCGATTCCCATCCCTATGTCTGCATGTAAAAGTGTTTTCTCTTGTAAAAGCATAACATTACATATTAAAATCGTCTCTCATCTGCAATTAGGCAGTTATCATGGTAAACTGCGTACATGAAGTGCTAGAATAGAAAGCCTGGAGGTGAGGCAACAGATACTAAGGGGGAAGGGGCTTTCCCTCCATTTTTCTAGAGTGATTTATGACCCTGAAAGCAGCACAGACCAGTCTCTTAACACTGACACAAGGATCCTGTCCATCACAGGAGTGTATAAATCAACAGAGTACACTAGCACAGCCTGGGATTTGACGTAAAGCAGCCATCGCATTGTTTACGTGGACACACACAAACACACAGCGACAACAGCAGCAAATCAAAGAAGTGGCAGCTATGTAGGCGGTTTTATTAGTCTGTATATCTACTTTGTTCTGATCCATGCTATATCCTAGGTAATATAGCATGATGTTTTATTCATGCAGTGTTTACTATTAAAAGTAGGTATTTTCTTAATAATGTCAATGAATATATTTGGAAGGGAGAAGTGAGGGAGTTGGTTTGTTAAACATTTTAAGAACATAACAAAGCACCCTGTATGTATCATTGAAAGTGTGGAAGTTTTGACACTGTATTTAAAGTGAACTGGCTGTGGGCTGAGCACGCAGCATTGTAAGGGAAATACAGTGTTAGGGGCCACTCACACTAGGGCCGCGGCCCCGTGCCCGAGCTAATTTGCATACTAAAGTCTAGAACGTTTGGCTAGTGTGACCACGCCATCCGTATTCCAGCACGGAACAGCCACTTGGCCATGGCACACCTGGGAGAGGTGTGCCGTGGCCAAAGTACAGATGCTAATGAGATGACACGCGCACAAGCAAGCGCACAGGCGGTGTTCCTGACGTGAATTTATTAAGGATGCATAGTCCGTTAACGTCCGCTGCCTTACTAGTCGGCACCAGAATTGCCCACCACTTGGACTACACATGGCTACATAAAATGTGTGAGAATTAACGTGTGTTGGCCTAGATGTGGGCTAATAAAAGAGGGAGAGAGCTAAATAGGTGAGCGCAGAAAGCAAAGCAAAAAGGTTTTCGTGTTTACTCACGTTCGTCAGATGATTTTTTTCTTTTTCCTCCCGTCAGCTGTCATAAACTGCCTTTACGCATGGCGGTGGAGACGCACCCAACACAACACACCGCGGCCCGGTGATAAGGAAACAGTAGCCTACACTAAGGTTTAACAATAAACTTTATAAAGACACTTAAAAAACGATCTCTGCCCATACAAAAAGTTCTGACTTGGATTACTTGATGGAGCGATCGATGTGTATAAAACCATCTGGTACGTATGGTCTGAAGACGGGCTGTTATATTAATAATAAACAGCGTGCTGCACAAATATGAGACTGTTCACCGCGACCTATTACGTCAATGCTACATTTGAAAAAAAAAAACAATAGCTTAAGGATTCTCGTTGCTCTAATGTGGAAGTGGAATATATGATGCAAATTTGGCCGGATGAAAATATTCACAAACAGTCGTATAGCCTACAAGTAGACTACGCTCCAAATCCTAAACGCGCACGGTGACGTAGCAAGGTGCAATCGTGCCCAGGCCACGAGCAGTGTGACCACGGGCCAGCGGGGGGAGTGGGGAGGGGGGGGGAATCGTGCTGAATCTTCCTGCAGCCCGGAACAGGCAAACGGCCCTAGTATGAGTGCGCCCTTAGGGGCACTTTACACTGTGAACACGTGACAGTTTTCCAGTTTTAGGTTTAAAAAAAAACCCCGTTCAGACACAATTTATCTGACATCTTCACCCGTACACAAAGTTTTCAGAGGAAACGGGCCGAAATCGCTGTAGCAGCCATGCCTACCTTACTGTAACCGAAAATTAATGCCACTAACGTTCATAAAGCGGTTGGTGTAAGCTTGGGGTTACAAATATTGTAAAAGACAAGCTTATTTCACCGTATTGAACTCGTAAAAACAGCAGACTTGCTGATAGTGAAGGGGCTTCGTGAGCGGATACCTTCCTGTTAGGCGTACTTCAAAATAAAAGTCAACTCACGTGTGTCCAGTGAAATGCTATTAATGTTTAGCCAGTGAAATGCTTTTACTGTGAAGCCGTAGCCTTAATGCTCCTTTTGTTGAACAGTAACTTAACCGCTGCACGCTGATAGTGTTTTTTAATGTAGAGAGAGCCGTGTCCCTGGCATATAGAAGTGACACACGTTTATTTAGCTAGAAAAACAGGCAGAGCACAACTCTTTCCCCAGCCAAAGTGGCGGGTGGTCTCAATAACTTACTACAGTAATCGCTTGGACTAAATTGGCGAGTGTTAGCCTATATTTGAGCCCTGCCTCCGCTGATCACAGTGATGGTGCCGTGGAGACACCGTTCATGTTGTCTTCTAACTTTATAACTCGCTTGTGGGTATTTTTGACAGCAAATGTTATAGACTACGCATGTGTGAGGGTGGAGCCGTGACGTCAGCGTTATCAGGGGAAATGGTTTCGGTGTTTACAGGAAACCAAAACCGTTAAGTTTTCCAAGAAATCCTCCCTCGGAGGTGATCTCAAAAATCTGCGGTTTCATGCCTGCGTTTGCGTTTGCGTTTGCTGTTTTCCTGTAAATGATATAGTGCAACCGCGGGAATTTTTCTGCGTATGCACCGTTTTGCGTGGCCGTGTAAAGTGCCCCTTAGTGTGGAGCTGCTTGTGTCGGGGCTGGAGGCCAGGGGGTTTTCACCGTGTAAAGTGCCCCTAAGGGGCACTTTACACGGTGAAAACGTGAGTTTTCCCGTTTTTGGTTTAAAAAAAAAAAACCCGTTCAGACACAATTTATCTGACATCTTCACCCGTACACAAAGTTTTCAGAGGAAACGGGCCGAAATCGCTGAAGTAGCAGCCATGCCGAGCCAATAGTCAGCGGTGACACAGCCTAGTAGATAGCTCTTCCGGTACAATTTGATGCATAAAACCTTACTGTAACCGAAAATTAATGCCACTAACGTTCATAAAGCGGTTGGTGTAAGCTTGGGGTTACAAATATTGTAAAAGACAAGCTTATTTCACCGCATTGAACTCGGAAAAACAGCAGACTTGCTGATAGTGAAGGGGCTTCGTGAGCAGTATACCTTCCTGTTAGGCGTACTTCAGAATAAAAGTCAACTCACGTGTGTCCAGCGAAATGCTATGAATGTTTAGCCAGTGAAATGCTTTTACTGTGAAGCCGTAGCCTTAATGCTCCTTTTGTTGAACAGTAGCCTAACTTAACCGCTGCACGCTGATAGTTTTTTTAATGTAGAGAGAGCCGTGTCCCTGGCATATAGAAGTGACACACGTTTATTTAGCTAGAAAAACAGGCAGAGCACAACTCTTTCCCTATTTGCTTGTAGGAGCGATTGGTGGCACGATAACAAATTCATCAGCAACAGCACAACGTCCATGAGCACAATGAATACAGCTCGGTGATCCGCCATTGTTGTTGTTGTTTTCCAACTGGCGCACATGGACCTACAAAGACGGCGCATGCCTATTTATATCCAAACGCAATGCGCATGTGTGAGGGCGGAGCCGTGACGTCAGCGTTATCAGGGGAAATGGTTTCGGTGTTTACAGGAAACCAAAACCGTTAAGTTTTCCAAAAAATCCTCCCTCGGAGGTAATCTCAAAAATCTGCGGTTCATGCCTGCGTTTGCGTTTGCGTTTGCTGTTTTCCTGTAAATGATATAGTGCAACCGCAGAAATTTTTCTGCGTATGCACCGTTTTGCGTGGCCGTGTAAAGTGCCCCTTAGTGTGGAGCTGCTTGTGTCGGGGCTGGAGGCCAGGGGGGAGACCAGGGCCTTTGTTAGTCTGCTCACCCCACGCTGTGCAGCCCATTCTCCGGCCTGTTAGCATAATCCTCTGGCTCATTTACAACCGACTGGATCCCAGCAGTCAGGAATATGCCCTCTTAATCTGCTCTTATTGTTGCAATCTGTCTGTCATTAAGGCTCCAATGACCACCTCTTTGGCTGCATGCGTATGTGTGTTTTGACCTCTTCTCTCAAGAGTGACATTATTAGTGTGCTGTGGGTTCACTGACCCCTACAGTGCTGTGTGTGTGTGTGTTTATCAGCCAGTGAATAAAGGTTCCTTCAAGATAAATAGAACCAAAACAGGCTCTATTATCTCTATTAACTCCCAACACTTTCCTTCTCATTCACAGTCCACTCTCTGCTGGCTGTGTGTGTGTATGTGTTCATACGTGTGTGTGTGTGTGTGTGTGTGTGTGTGTGTGTGTGTGTGTGTGTGTGTGTGTGTGTGTGTGTGTGTGTGTGTGTGTGTGTGTGTGTGTGTGTGTGTGTGTGTGTGTGTGTGTGTGTGTGTGTGTGTGTGTGTGTGTGTGTGTGCCTACAGAGTGTGTACGGAGTACAGCGATGATCTTGGACAGGGCCATGTTCCATAGTTCATCAGTGAAAGCTCTGGTCACTAGCCCCCGAGTGGCATGGAGGATGTGGTCCTCCACTACAAAGAACCTAATGGAACACACACGGAACACCCACACCACTCAACACCTTTTATGTATCTTCACAGGTAAATGAACATAACTGACTTACTAACTATATTAGACACACTAATGTGTTTTAAAGTTCAGAAGATTTGCATATCAAAGATTAAATTGTGGGTTATGACAATGCTGTGACAATAGGAGGAACATCTTACCCTACAATCTGATTGAAGTATTTTCTGTAGCCTTCCACTGTCTCATGCTGAAAACCAAGACAACACACACACACACACACACACAAACATGTTTACACACTGTGTAAAATAATTCCAATAGCATAACAAGTCATTGTAAGCTATCCAGTCAGAAGTCAATGAAGTTCATGTAAGTGAAAGCGTGTACTGCAATTTGCCATGTTGTCTTTTTGATACTACCAGGGAAACAAAGACATTTGTTGACGATAATCATACTATATTAGCCACTGGTTACAATGCAGTGAGTGTTGTTCATGTGTAACTCACCATGTTGCCCTGAGGCTGCAGTACAAGTCGGGCCTGTTTCTTCCTCTGCTTTCTGTAATAGTTCTCAAATGTTTCTCGGTCACCCTGAAGACACAGACAACAACACATTTCAATAACTTCCCCAAACGTTACTGACAATGACCAGTAGCTAGATCACTGACCAGCAGCTAGATCAGAGGTGGCCAACCCGCGGCTCGCGAGCCGCATGCGGCTCTTTGCCCAGCTTCGTGCGGCTCTTCAGTTCATATCAAATTATGTGATTATAATTTCTTTTTTTTTTTTTTTTTTTATACTTTTTTTTTGTGTGGGCCTATGTGTGTGCATGTTCGCAAACGTTTCATGCGGCTCTTACGTTCGTTTTACATGTCTATTATTTCATTTTTTATTTTATTAATGTGTAGGCCCTATGTGTATGCCTGTTCGCAAATGTTTAATTGAGGACGCAACATAACGTTCGCAAACGTTTGGTGCGGACGCAACATAAAACTGCCCGCTCAGCTTGGAGGGAGGTTTTCCGTGAGTAAACTATTTGTGTCAAGTTCGCTCCGAAACAGAGTGGGAGAGTTCATATTTTTTGTTGAACGTTATGCCAAGCCATTCTGCCTTATATGCCAGGTGTCATTTGCGCATTTCAAGGCTTCAAATCTTCAGAGCCACTTCAGCTCTCTCCATGCTAAAAGTAAGTCCCACAAAGCAACATGCATAGTAAGAGAAAAACGCTATTTTAAATTGTTATATTTTTGTTTGTGGACTTGGTTGAACTGAGAGTTTGTGTGTGAGGCAGTGCACACAATGCTCATTGTTGAAAATGACTGCCCTGTCGTCTTTAGTCCAGTCCTGTCATTATCACAGGGGCGGCCTTAACGATCTGGGGGCCCGTTTCAAGTCCTAGTGTGGGGCCCCCTGTTTTTTTTTTTTTAATAAATAATGCTTGTGCATGCATGTGCAAGCTCCCCGCGAAAATAAAAACGCCCCCCCCCCCCCTGAAATCTTACTGGCCACCACAGTGCCTCCCCCCCCCCCCAGTTCAAATGTTATTTTTTATTTTAATTAAATTTTTTTAATTAAATTTTTTTCCTGATATGTATCCTAGTTCAGAGATGATATGTATTTTTTTTTCTTTCTTAACTTTTTTTGATAGGTAGTTCATAGGCCAAGTTCATCACACAAACACTCCAATCCACTGATATGAGATCAGTTTGCAATTTTCAATTACTAAATTAATGGTAGGACTGTGGCCACTAGAACTGGTCTCTGGTCAGCAAAGGTCTTGAAAACAGCATAAGTGTGCTTGTGACATGCGTGCCACACCTTGCATGTGTATAGGCACGTGTCCCAGCAGATTTTTGAAATCTGATTAAAAAAATTAAAGTTTGTAGTTAGCGAGTGTAACATGTTCTTAGCAAGGGCAGACTTTCATAAATAAAGGTTTATTTTTTTAGCAAGATATTTGGTCAAAAGCTAGTGGTCATCCGTCCCTCTGTCCAGTTGTTAGGCATCTGGCTGCTAGCAAGTTATGTTGTCTTGCTAATTTTACTATTCATCTGAGCTGAAATAAATATTGACTTTTTCCTTTATTATCTTCGCGAGAATGCACCAGAATGCTTAGATTACATGTTAAAAACACAAAAAAATCTTCTGGGGGGGGATCCCCCCAGACCCCCCTTCAGGGGTTTAGTTTTCTGACAAACATTACAATGGATACTAACATGATTTGGGCATTTGGGATTATAAATCATCTTTGAATTGGTTGTACAGCATATCACATGCTATTCATTCAGGGGTGCGATGGCCACCCCACTCTAACTCTGTGGCCCACCTTGGCCACCCCCAGTCAAAATTTCCTGGAATCGCCACTGTGTGTACCCGTGTGTACAATGTGGCTCTTTGCAGTAACACAGTAAAAAATGTGGCTCTTTGTCTCTGACTGGTTGGCCACCCCTGAGCTAGATCAAGATTCTTTTTTGCTGTCAGAAGCCAGATGGACTTTATATTTATGTCCAGTTTACAGTATATGTATATTGTTGCATTGTCATAGAACATAAAGAATTAAGGATGCTCGAGCAAAATGGATATTGATATGTCCAAAAATGTATATGCAAAAAGGGAAAATATACCTTTTCCAAATCATGTGAGTACAGCACCCTCCACTGGAAAAGCTAACGTGAGCAGTATATGTAATATTCACTGAGCTTCTGTATGAGCAGAGCTGAGGGAAGCAAATCAAACTCAAATAGAGGAACTAGTATTAAGTATGATCAACTTGATGTGACTGTGCTGGAAAAATCACCCGTCCGTTAAAAGTAGGGATGGGCATAATTAATTGATTAATCGATCATTGCTCGTTAAGAATATTGTTGATCACGTGAAATTGTTATCGATCATGTAGCCGTTGTGTTGCGCAGTGTGAGTCCGGCAGCACAGCAATGAGTTTCACTATGTGGCAGCACCAAAGACTGTATGGGCAGCAAGTAAACATCCTACCAGCAGGGGAGATACTTAACTAGTAGTAGGAGACAATAGAACAGGCTCAGGCAGCAGCCTGCGAGCTGCCGTAGATGTCAAAACGTAAACAGGAAGAAGTTAAGGAGGAGTTTGGCATCGAACCGGACAGCTTTAGAACCGAAAATAACTAAGTTCATTAAGCATTGTGAAACCTTGTATAAGTACAACACTTAAACAAACCGAATTATGTACCACTTGTACATTGAAGCCTACATCCGACCCTGTGTGACGTTAGCGGCTAACTTTAGCGTCTAATGCTTTCCTACTTCGCCTTCATCAGGGAACTAATTTGCACATTTTAGATGATGATTAGATGAAGTAACGTTAGGTCCTTTACCACTCAGAGAAACGTGCCGTGCCCTTATGCAGTCTTTGGCAGCATCTTAGGAGGCGCATATGTGTTTAAACTTTAGAGGTATCGTAGCATTGGCTCCTTGTTGGCTCATAGCCTCGGGCTTTCACCAGCGCCGCATTTTATTATTATTTTATTTTAAAAAGTTGCCTTGTCTTAATAGATTGTTGTTTTCCTAGAAGATCTTGGAATAAAGATGTAATTGAGTAAAAACCTCTTGTATACAGTCTATGGTAAAAACGCTGTATTTTGGATGTTCTGTTGGCATTTTCTAATATGTACAAAAAGATAACGATTACTCGATAATTGCACGTTAATTTTCCCGATGATCGATCAATTGAATTTCTTAAAATGCCCATCCCTAGTTAAAAGTGAGTGTGTTGTGTTGTGTTGTGTTGTGGTGTGTGTGTGTGTGTGTGTGTGTGTGTGTGTGTGTGTGTGTGTGTGTCAGAGAGGCACCTACCAGCACGGTGTAAATGTGTAAACACCTGTAGACAGGTGAAAAGTCCACCAGGTCCTGAGCTGTGAGAATCTGTCAGACACAGATGGGAAAATATTATTACTGTCAACTTTAGTCAAATTATATGACATACTTTCTGTTTTTATGCTTGCAGTTTTATTATGTAACATGAAATCAATAGCTTTGATATCTATTGCCTAGTTTCCACTGAGTGGTGCGGTGCGGCTTGCACTGTCAGAAGTTGGGAGGGAACCAAAATAAGTGAACCGTGCCGATCCTATTTTTTGTCAAAGCGCAGTTTGTAGATTGGTCAACAGAATTGTCAGTTTAGTGCAATAGATAAACCGCTTTGTGTGATCTCCATGGCAAGAGTGGAGAGTCTTGTGTGCGCAGCTCTTTGTTCATGTGTTACGTTTTTCTCTTCATTGAGTGAACCAGTGGCCTACATGGTCCTTTTACTATGATGTCACCATAGTTACGTAGCTGCCACGGCCAGTGCCGTTCAACAGCTGTGACTCATAGACTGTTTATACTCTGACTGTGGCTATCAGCGTCTGGCATAAACCCCACCTACCAAGTAAGGGTGCTGTCTGCAGTGGAAACACAAGCCAGATCTAGTGTTACTGTGCCCAGCTGAACTACATTTTGACACTGAAGGCTGAAGGCATACATCGTGTTCCAAATTATAATGCAAATTGGATTGAAGTGTCATAAACTTTACATTTTTAGTTTTTCAATCAAACTCATGTATGATATTGTGTCTCAGGATGCCTTGGATCATTGAAATCAATCTCATACACCTGTGATAATTAGTTTGCCAGGTGATCCCAATCAAAGGAAATCTACTTAACAAGGACGTTCCACATTATTAAGAAGGCCACAGGTTTCAAGCAATATGGGAAAGAAAAAGGATCTCTCTGCTGCCGAAAAGCGTCAAATAGTGCAATACCTTGGATAAGGTATGACAACATTAGATATTTCACAGAAACTTAAGCGTGATCATCGTACTGTGAAGAGATTTGTGGCTGATTCAGAGCACAGACGGGTTGGTGCAGATAAAGGCATAATGAGGAAGGTTTCTGCCAGACAAATTCATCGGAATAGGAGAGCAGCTGCTAAAATGCCGTTACAGAGCAGCAGACAGGTATTTGAAGCCGCTGGTGCCTCTGGAGTCCTGCAAACCTCAAGGTGTAGGATCCTCCAGAGGTTTGCAGTTGTGCATAAACCTATTATTCGGCCACTCCTAAACAATGCTCACAAGCAGAAACGGTTGCACTGGGCTCAGAAATACATGAAGACTAGTTTTCAAACAGTCTTGTTTACTGATGAGTGCCGTGCAACCCTGGATGGTCCAAATGGATGGAGTAGTGGATGGTTGGTGAATGGCCACCATGTCTCAACAAGGCTGCGACGTCAGCAAGGAGGTGGCGGAGTCATGTTTTGGGCCGGAATCATGGGTAAATGACCTCGGCAAAGTATGTTTAATTTCTGACCGACCACTTTCTTCCGTGGTACAAAAAGGACAGTGCCTTCCGTAGTAAAATCATCTTCATGCATGACAATGCACCATCTCATGCTGCAAAGAATAGCTCTGTGTCATTGGCTGCTATGGGCATAAAAGGAGAGAACCTCATGGTGTGGCCCCATCTTCCCCTGACCTCAACACACAATGTTTCTCTACCTCTTCATCCCCCTCCTCCTCCTCGTCTCCTGTGTCGTCGTCTATCACCAGGCCGTTGTGAGAGTGAGCGTGTGTTCGTCCGTTCAGCGAGTACAAAGACTTGGTGTAGTGGTCTGTGTGGGCCTGCTTGGCTACTGCACTGTTAAAGGTCCTGTGCTGCTGGGCCTAGGACACACACACACACACACACACACACACACACACACACACACACAATAAGCTGATTATTACCTTTTCAGAGCTCTTAAGTGAATTGTGAAGAAGCCCGTTTGTCATACCTGTTTCATGGCAGTCTCTCCAACCTTGTCGGAGTGTTTTCTGATGCTCTCCAGGAAGTCCTTGAGGTCGGACATGGAGACCTCCTTGATCTCCTCTCTCAGTCGAGGCAGGTTTTCAGCCATGATCTGGCAGAACCTGTAATGGCTGACCCTGCACGCAGCAAAATCCAGTCCGCTTATGTCCACTTCAAAAAACTGCTATTTCATCTAATCAGCAATACATTATTTCATAAGAAAAGTATGACGAAAAGTGAAAACTGACAAAGTGTAAACAATCATGAAAATCTTCCGTACTGCAATCATGTTTATAGTGATTCTGAGCCATCAGCAAAGAACAACTGAGCGTCATAAACATCTGTACAGACCGAGTCTGAGTGTAAAATATATGTTCTATTTCGTACCTACTGACCGCCAGAGGTGGTGCTTTTAGCACTGGATGTTCCATCGCGTACAAGGGGCATCTGAACGCAGCAGCCGGCGGTGACTCCACCGTGCTGTTAAGTGCATGTTTGTTGTGTCTTCGGCTACCGCGGCAGCTAACCTCCTTCCCCGCCATTGAATCCCGGTGGCGTAGTACCTTTCTTTATATGTCCATGCGTACTTACTTGCTTGCTAGTAGCGGCTTTTCACCATCGCCTTATTCTAGCAGCTGTACGCTGCTGTTTTGCTTGCTGGTTGGCGACTTAGTTTCCTTAAGTCGCATTCACCATATTACTTAGCCGTGTCACACTGTTGCTTGTGTGTAGGCTGCTAGTGTGTTCGCCATTCGGCGGCTTAATTTTACACCGCTGTATTATTATAGCTCTCGCTCCAGCCCGGTTGCATAGGCTACTTAAGTTTAGTTTCATGCCTCAGGCACTGAGGCTTGCTAGGTAGAACCTCTCCTACTAGCCTCCAACCAGCTCACGGTACCAGCGGCAGTGAGTAACCTTGCGGCTGTGCATCCTTCCTACTCAGGGGATGACAGGCTGTCCACAGCTGCGTCCTGTAATCTCTTACAGGTGGACAGCTCGGCTAGAGGGTCAGTGTCCGTCCGTGACTTGCCAAGTATTGGGTTAGATGAAGCTCTGGTTTCATCTGCACCTGCAAATGCCTTTTTTTCGGCAGGCCCTAAATCCTCCGTTTTCTCTGTGCCTCCCTCTGAGCCTTACTTCACTGAGCTCCGTATATGCTGGCCAGATTTAAGGGCTCTCTCCCTAGTGACAGCAGAGCTCTGGCAGCCATGCACAATGCTGATAGTTAGGGCTTGGACTGGTTAGCTCCGATTGAGCCTGCTATAGCATCCCTGGTTGTTTCCCCAGACGAGGCTCTGAGAGCCGATGTGCAAGCTTCAACCACGTTAAGGTGGACAATCAAGGGGCCAGTACTTCTCAGCACATTCTGAACAGCGCCGTAACACCGCGCTACGGTCTGCATTTCAGGCGGAGGTCCATACCTTTTCAGGTTCAAGGGCACGCTCCACTATATGGCTCTATGCAAACAGGTGGAAGTGGTTTTCACAGTAGTGCATGGCACATGGCGAAGTCCCAGGGACTTGCTCATTGATATTGATACTACACTTTCTGCAGTCTGTGTTGGGCAACAGGAGAGCTGCTTCCACCCTGCACGTTCATGTGGCTGCGATATCGGCCGCACATGCAAGGGTGGATAACCAGACGGTAGGGGCCCACTACCTAGTCAGGCAGTTTCTATAGGGAGGCCAGAGGCGTCATTCAGCCACCACGACCCCTCAGGGCACCATCATGGGACTTGCAAGTAGTCCTGAGGGCCTTAGGGTTACCCCCATTTGAGCCGCTGAGTCAAGCAGAGCTGACGCGGCTGTCTTTGAAGACGGCATTCCTCCTTGCCGTTGCGAATGCAAACGGTCGGTGAACTCCATGCCTTGTCAGTGAGCCAGGCGAGCTTGCGCTGGCATGTAGAAGGATCAGGAGTGGTGCTCTCGCAAAAACCATCCTTCCTATCCAAACGATTGTCTCCCCACCATGTAAACCTCGACCTGAGCATGCGCGCGATGGAACATCCAATGCTGAAAGCACCGCCTCTGGCGGTCATCCGGAACTCATAGAACCGTAGTTACATACGTAACTATCGTTTTTTTAGTCATGTATTGTAACTACTATGCTGCTCATCTGGTTTGACTGTTTTTAATGGACATTTTTTGCCATAACTCTACCCCTTAGTCAACATCAAAAGTGTCTCAAGAATGGGTCGAAAATGTACACATGCGCGTGAACGCAACTCTGTAGCAGCTGTCAATACCGTTCCCGTTTTTCAGAAATTAAGTGCTTTATACCTACTTTAGATAAGGAATACACAATATAAAATAAATAAATTAACCAAAATAAGGGAGAAAACATGCAATCAGGAACAAGTAATAAAATTAAAATATGATCAAAGTTTAAATGACTAATGATATGAATAATGATAAAATTATCAAACCGTAACATATAGAGAATAGTAGTCAGCTTAAACAGATGAGGTTCCAAATAATGAAAACTAGGTTGCAAAATGTAGATACATATGTGTATTCGTGCCTTGTTATTGGTGCATATGGTCAAGAAGATGGACTCTAAAAGAAGCTTCAGGTAGCCTTTAAGCAGCTGACACTCGCGCCTCACTGGGCTGGTGAAGACAGCTGCTTAGATTAACATGGGCTTTGGAGACCCTCTCGGTACAGACAGGGGGAACATCACCAATGGAATTAAATTATACTTGTTGTGAAGCCAAGCTGTCTAAAAACACACTGCTGACTTTACAGAGGAATGATTGAAGTGTTGAAAGGACCTGGACAGTTATCCTACCTGGGAATGTAGACCTTCTCCAGCTGCTCCATGGTTTTCAGTGCAGCATAGTATCTGCAGAGACAGCTTCAGTTAGAATACAATCATGTATGGCTAAGTTTGGCCATTTTTTTCAAGTCTGAAACAATACTAAGGTGACCGTGTACATATTGAAACTGTTTTTGTTTGCTCTACTGTTATTTGCTGTTTTTACTGGGCCATTGGAATATCTAATGCCTCATTTCCACCAAGTAGAGAGGGTCGGGTTGGATACATATATTTATATATATTAAAAAAAACGTTTTTTATCGATTTTGGCAAATTATGAATTCGCAGCATATAGGAATCACAGATTTTTACATGAATGGATTTTTTTCACCACCACAAGTCAAGAGCAAGCAAAAATTATTTCAATGTACATATAGGTACCTGACAAAGGTTTCAAAACACATCTATACTTTAATGAGAAGTTTACTTTTTTTATTTGTACGCACCAGGGCTTGCAGAGAAGACAGTGTGAGTTTGTTCTCTATGCCTATTAAGCCACACGTGTCAAACAGATATTGTGGTCTTTTATAACGTGCAAACATCACAAGGGTTCAGCCCTGGGTCAGTATGTTGAGCTCCCATCATTAGGCTGATAGACAGGCTATGAAGGGATCTAATTGATCGGTCAGTGAGTGTAAAATGCGTTTTATTCACATGAACAAAAGAGGGCCAAATAAACTGTAGAGTGAACAGCTTTGTCAGTACAGAGCATCGGGACAAAGGACACACAGGCTGAAAGTGGCACGCCATTGGACAGAATGTGACCTGGGCATCAGCACATAAAATAATGGAGAACTTGTGGCCAACAAACTCATTCCAGCTTATAGTAGGTGTGTATAGGCCAGGTCATTAGACAGCATCGTCTAATTGCCTTGTGATTGGCTGTGGGCCATGACCGAGCTGCAGTGAGGGGGCGTTGTTGTGAACAAGGGCCACTGAGGGTCAATTGTCCTGCCAGTGAATGGCCTTTTCCTTTGGTGCACAGTAATGAACAAGAAAGGGTCATTATCTTGCTGTCACAAAAGGCATGTCATCTGCAGCCAAACATCAAGTTCATGGGGTAAAGATGAAGTTCAAACAACCCTCATAGCACTGGATGAGCTGAATGAACGAGTAGGAAATTCTAGGAATCCTTGTCAATACTGGATGACTGGTTTGGTACTTTTTTAATTACTTTCTCCTTTAAGCTAAAAGGAAGCATGCTTATTTGGATTATACAGCATTAAATGTATAGCTTTATTCATTGTTAGTTACACTCTCATATACTTCAAAGTAACAATTGAACGGCCATTATCGATGCAATCCCCATGATCTGTTCTTTTCTAGAAATAGATAAATGCTTTGCAATTTCACAATGGAGGTAAAACTACAAAGGTTGACCCTGATGATCCTTTATTACATTAACTGGCAGTTATCACTTTAGGCAAATGCTATAGCTTGAGAATGAGGAACAACTGGAATTATTTAGATTCATAAAATCCATTTTGTATAAACTAAAGCAATGAAAGTCTTACAATGTTACTGATAATGTACAGAGTAACTGACTACGGGAATGTAAAAATGGTGCAATGCTTCCTGCAGTTGAGTCTGATCGAGGTTGGATCATGTTCTCACCACAGGCGAACCGTACCAGTCTATTTGTAGCTGGACCCGTACCACTTCAACAAAGTCTCCGTGTGGTCCGCTTCCTGATTGCAATTGATGTGTTTCCAAACCATCCAAATCAACGGGGGTTTAACATTGAAACAGTGTTTGAATCAGCCAAACTCAACAACAGGCAGGTGTGAAAGCCTCTTCAGTACCATACCAGACTTTAGCCTGCGTTTCCACCAAAACTACCAGACTGGTGAGATGAATAGTGGCGCTGGCGAGGTGCGCTATGTGGCTGCTCTGGTCTGTTAACACGGGCAGAGGACAGATTATTTCTCTGTATATGTTAGCAGAGAACAGCGGCCATCTGACAGTAAAAAAAAAAATTAAAGGCGAGACTACTGAGCTGAAGTGTTGTTTCGCTGCAGAGCGCGCTGTGTGGCTGCTACATAGACTGTACAAATGCCTGCCGGGGGAAAAAAAGGCAGACACAAGAGCGGCATGTGCATGGTGTGAGGCCCGGGCGATAGTGGAGTAGGATCTGTTTCTGTGGTAATCATAGTTGTGGTTAGCCTGGTCCTACCAGACCATCATACTGTATTTGTACTGAAGGTCTGGAATCGCTCAATTGACAAACATTAACTCACTTGAAGGCGGGTGTCTGTTGAACTATTGGATCTGCCCAGTGCCACTCTGCATCTGCCAACCAATCGCATAATGTTTTGGGCTTGGCGTTATGTTATGCATCGGCTTCTGAGACACTCCTTCTGTTCGCTGATTGGACCGCCAAAAAACTGGCTGGAGAAAACCTAAGAATATACCGCAGACCAGACTGACTACTGAAGGGAAATTAAAATTGAGTATTGAAGTATGAAGGCGGGCAATGCCAGGCTAAGTTCTGGTAACTACAAGTTCCTAAACCTGTGCAGCCGTATTGTTCTGTAGTGCTATAGTATCATGCAGGGGGGTGTGGTCAGCTGTGGTCTGAGATGTGGCATAGCTTTACAGTACTACGGTCCATCATATACAGTATGTACAGGGTGAGAAAATAACGCTGGCGAGCAGGGACACAGCCACAGAATAAGAGCCTTTGGAATGAATGAATGTAAGGATGTTTTTAATATCACAGTCACACAATGATATCAGTGACAGATGAGCTACTTTGTGAGATGGATACCTTTTGGATTCGAGCTGCTCCTTTAGTTTGCTGTACATTTCTAGCACTGAAAAGGAAAAAGAAGATGTGGAAACACAATCAGTAGCTGGCTTTGTTTGTTCGAAGGTTTTATAAACAAAAATGTCCTTATTCAAACCCAAGTATGATGTCATTTTTTGGAAAACAAGAAAAAACAAATTCTGTTTGTTATCGTTGGGCTCAATGGCCCTCATTTATCAACCGTGCGTAGACCAGAAAAGTGGGTGTACGCACATTTCCACGCAAACCTCGGCATTTATCAATATGGACGTGAGCGTAGGATACGCTCAAATCCCACGCCAGCTCTCAGCTCGTGTGCGCAAGTTTGTAAGCAGCATGGACTCGCAGTGCAGGCTGTGCCGGGTAGCCGATGACTTTGTTGGACAATTATTAGAAGATAATACAAATGCAGTGTTTGCTCAGACCGAAATAAAGATATTAATCACTTAGAAATGTGCAGCTTATGGTGTGCAACTGAGTAGGAGCACTGATTCAATAGTGCGCACACCGGCCACTTAGGAGCGCTGCATGGGACTGCGTAAGGGCAGTTGTCTCCGTCTGGAGCAGCTGGGGGGACACTGAGGCACGGGGGCTGCATTAATTCAAAATGTTAGCCTAAGTATTAAATATGTAGGCTATAGTCTACAAGTAGTACGCTGCTCTTTATGATAAAAAATACACGGCACAACATTCAGCTTAACATTTTGTTTATTTGACGCACATTTGAGATGGTAGTTCCTCTTTTAATGCGTCATTGATCGCTTAAGCGAGCGATTTATTTCCACCATTAACCGGCACGTTTCGGCTTGTTTTTCCGATCTGCTGGTGGAGCAGGACGGTGGGCGCTCTCACAGCTGATCGTTGCCGGGTCGGCTTGTGCAGCTGACGGCCGGGCTGACCACTCGTGCCAAGCGCATGCTGTCATACAGTAAAACGCAAAATGTGTTATTTTTTGTTTTTAAAACCCTTTTGAGTAGTGCTATCTAAAAGGGCCAATACATTCTAATCATTCAAATCTCTGCATATGTGTATTTCTTTCATGGGGACCATCATCGGACAGTTGGTGCGTCTTTTTCTCCTCTACCACTTATATTATGCCCGCACCTCCAGTTGGTTGCATTTCAGAGCAGCAACACGCTTTTTAAGTGGCGATGTTTGAGTCAGACCACTTTTTCTTCATCTATGTAAAGAAATTGCGACATAATTGTACATGCTGTTTTATAGCATTTGAGCGATACTGAAGTAAACCTGAAATGCAAAATCCTCAGCTGGAGATTGTTTGTTGTCAACACCAACGCTGTTGACCGCAGCAGTTATTTCCTTCCTAACTGCTGCCTTCTGTCGTTCTTTAATGCCGCTTGTAATGCTCCGAAATGAAACTATTTTTTTTCTACTTTCGCTGTTATTCTGTCAATTTCTACTTCAGAGAAGTTCCTCTTCTTTGCCATAATTCGCATATCCATGTCGTAAAACCTCTGGGCGAGGCCTCTAAACTGAGAAAATATAGGGACGTGATACGATTGTTTTCAGCCGCCGCATTTAACAATAATGGCCTGGCGTACGCCGAGATTGGCGAGATACGACTGTATGATAAATCCCACGCGATACCTGGCGTAGGGAGGTATTTGCGCCAGAATCTGCACCAGTTTCCACGCAAGTTTGATAAATGAGGGCCATTGGAACTGACTGGCCTCCAATCATCACAATATCCCTCATAAGAAGCTTCAAAAGCTTATGTTATCTGACTGTTGAATGATTGAGTTGTCTTTTAATAAGTCTTGGTTGGGAGAGCCTTCATAAGCTTTCCACTTTTTTTTCCACTTAAAGAATTGCAAACGCTTCCATCATGGCAACCACCTAAATACCTGGGTGTCTATTCAACTAGTTAGAAAGACTTCTCACTCAAAATCCCCAAGGTTCCCTACAAGGTGTAAAGCTGTATGTATTCTTGGAACAAGTACATGTTAATGTACTCCAGTGGGACCCATATCTTATTAACACTGGACTCAAAGTGAGTATTGCATTCACACATGCAGTGATGCTACCTGGTATACAGAGCTGGAGCTTCTCCACAGTGGTGGCCATGTTTCTCTGCTGGATGCGACAGCGAATCACTTCCTCTGTCTGGGCAGTCACCTGGGGGAAGGAACACACAATTACCCCTTTCAAAACAAAAAGAACCATGAGCCAGTTCCGGGCTGGTGCTGGGGCCAGTTCAAAACTGGTTACAGCCTTATACCAGTTATGAACCGGTTGGTTTCAAAACCGACCAGAGCCAGCCATGGAGCCGGCAAGAGAGCAACGTCATGACGTCACTATTAAATGTGTGTGTACGTCGCGCCTACGTCGCTGCTAACACTAAGCTAGCGCTAGCTTTAAACACAACAACAGAGGCGGATACATTTTTTTTTACACGTGTTGGCTCTCGCTTTGCTTTGTTAAGGAAACAAAGCACAGCGTATTTTCGCCGGTCAATTTGATCGCTATGTTCGGTAATTATGTTGTGTTTACGTCTCGTAGTAGCGGTGTTTTTAAATATGGCGGGCATGAGGTTTGAGTTGGTCTGGTTGGTCAGGATAATCCCTCCCCCCGCCGCTGACGCAGGCAGCCTTTTTATTTCTCACACTGGCATTGCTGTATAGCCTCTCTGAAGACGTCTGTTAAGAGCCTAAACAGAACTCTCTTAGGACCCCCAGTCTGTCCTATGCCCCCCCCCCCCGTCTGCCTGGAACCTGGAACCTGGTTCCCTCGTGGCAACCTGCTTGCAACAAGCCCCGCCCCCTAACTTCACCGCTACACTGCATGGACCTATTAGCTACACTGTGAAGTGAAAAGATAGGACTGGGAGCGCGGGCAGATTTGAGCAGACAGGGAAGGGCGGGACAGAGATGGGCCTGAGCGTGTAGCAGCATTACCATACATGGAAATCTGTGTTACGCAATCCAGGATATTAGGTACTAGGGTGCCGCGAACGGTACCCTGTTCTGAGTGCTGTGCACAGCCACCCCAGACAGTAAGCAGGGAATACGTCTAAATGCACGTACGTCATTATTTGACACTTTGGTATCTTTTAACGTGACTATAAAACATTATAACAACATGTATAAGTCAGAGAAGACGAAAAAGCATAATAGGTGCTCTTTAACCAGTAGCAAGTAGTTCAACGAGTTACTATCAGAATTCAGTTATATTATTACTCGTTACTAGAAAATAAAATAAGTTGTTAGAACGTTCCTTTTACTGATTCTTTGGAATATTGTTTGTAACGTAATTGTTGCCAAACGAGTCCTGACGGGCTGCTAAACGACATGCACAGGCCGGACCCAAGTGGACACACAGAGCAGCTGGTGACTTGGAAGATGAATGTTTAGCAAGTTTACGCTGTGAGAAAGCTGCTGGGGCAGTGCAAACACACCAGAGGGATACAAACTTACATCTGTGGCCATGTGGAGATGTACAGATGTCCATAAAATAAATGGACCACTCACTACTATTACCACACTGTCCACTGTCCCACAGGCAGATATCTCATCTATTGACCTTAGCTAATTAACGATTGAAAAGAATGATGTGATATAGTGGCAGGGCTTTATCTACGTGTTCTCTGTATGGGTACAGATGGCACACCTTTACACGTTGGGATTTATGATGCTGGTCAAGTTGAAATATGTATCCCTGAAGACAGCATTATTAGGCCATTCAACGTACACTGGCACAACTGTTGGCACTTCACTGTTCTGAGTAGCTGTTTACGGGTCTCAGTCCCGTGGTTTGGCTCTATCCAGTGAGCGGCTGTCATAGCATTAGCCATTCCTTTTTGGGCTCCCCCAGATCTGCACCCTTAGCACAGCCCCTTCAACAGTACTGATAAACCCAGGGAGAATAGGGCTTTAGCTGAACATTCAGAAGCGCACATGACTGCGGTCATGCCCCACAGGAGTAGGTTAAGGACCAATTTTGTGTAATGTAACGGAAGAGTAAAGAGTAATAAGTTACTTTAGACATGGAGTAATAAGTAAAGTTATAAAATTACTTTTTTATAATCAGGAGCCCAACACATCTCCCCAACCTGTTTCCATCCTCTACAATAAAGCATCAACTAACTGAGAGAAAATGATCAAGAAGAAAATAGGTAGACTTACCTCCCTCCCAGCCTCTTGTAGTCTCCGGTTAGTGTCTGTTACTTGACCCTGTAAGACAAACAGACATTACTTAACTACACAGCCTCAATATCACTCTTTTAAACCCTTCTTTCTTCTACCCGTGGTTCCTACACAGTTTTGATATATTGGCAAAAAATCTCATGTGTTTTCCTCTGTGCCATAGAGCTCCACTATTGTCACCCAGGCACAGGTGGATTTCACCTCAGCCCCCGATGCACACCCATCTACTGCAGCCTAGACTCCAGTTCAATTATAATACTAATAATTAATTATTATTACCACAACACTATTTGAATAGGTTTCTAGAAGAATGAAGGCCACCCTGTCACATCACGTCTATCATTGCCTCCACTCTGGTGTCTGCTCCCCCTCTCTACCTCCCTCCCTGCAGCTGCTCAGCCTTGTAATCAGCTCGTTATCCATGAAAGGCCCGGGACAAAGACAGGCAAATTTAGATTTCCCCGGTAGTGGGGACCTAAACCCATGGCGGGTGCAGAGGACCTTTTCTTGGGGTCTAATGGCTTGTGACAGGCTCTTTTCTCACAGATTCAGTGACAAACTTGTCGATTCTGGATAAGGATTTTTGAACTCTCGGCTCACGTCACACAGCTCAGAGCCATGACCCAATTGACCAGTCGGCTTTTTGGAGACACTGCTTTCAACAGGGAAGCTTTCAAACAAGGGGGGAAAGACTACACAATACAGGCATAATGCCTTTCCTTTCATTCAGCTAGGCTACAGAATCACAGCAAACAGTGCAAACTCACCATAACGTAAAGAACAGACAGGACTATTATATTCACAAGCATTCCTTAACATGTTTTTAAGAATAATAATAAGTGTAAAGTTGTGCACTTGTATAGTCTAAGCTTCTAGCTGCTGTTCATCACACTGGACTAATGGGTAGCGAATAGGGCTCTAACAATACAAAAACTCACGATTCGATTTGTATAACGATTTTTGACCCACGAATCGATACATACAATGATTTTTAAAATTTGAAAAGCATTTTAATTAAATAACATTTATAATAACATTTAACTTAATGTAACATTTAATAACAAATAACCTGAACAGATTTGAACACAAAGAAAAATATAAGCAACATCAATTAATAAATGACCAAAGATATAACATTTCTCTCTTCTCTGTAACAAGATAATACTGTTAAATGTAAAATATTGAACTGTGCTGTAAACCAAAAATCAAGTTAGAAAACAAATCAACAGCTTCAGCTTCCTTCACCAAACCTGTTATCCAAAACTTAAGCCTAAAAAAATGTATATCTATATTTAAATGCTAACAAGATTCAAGATTCATTTTATTGTCAATCATTCAGCGAAAAAACAGAAACATGTTTAGGCCAAACAAAATTGCGAGCATTGCTCCTCTAAAAACACAGGGAAAAAAATGATCACAAAAATAGAGCACTATGAATAAATATGTACAAAAACGAACCAATTAATAATACAATATCATCCAACTTATTGTGATGTGTTGCACTTGAATGATTAAATAATATTGCACATATTCCATCATCAAGTTAGTGGAGTTGTGTTTAAGGCCTGGGACACACATCTGCATACCTCTGGATCTGCATCTGTTACTGCTGCCTCTCTCTCTGCTTCTAAAAGCCCTGTCTTTCTACACAGAGTTTTCATATATAATTCTCATTAATATGGTAAATGGTAAATGGACTTATATAGCGCTTTATCTCCGTTTTTCACAGACCCAAAGCGCTTTACATTGTTTTGTACACATTCACCCAGTCACACACACATTCATACACCGATAGCAGCAGCAGCTACCACGCAGGGTAGGCTTAGCACTAGGCTGCTAAGTTAACTAAGCTAACTATCGGGAGCAATTCGGGGTTCAGTGTCTTGCCCAGGGACACTTCGACATGTGGCGGGGAGACGGGGGATCGAACCTCCGACCCTGCACACCAGAGGCGAACTCCCTACCCACTTCGCCACTGCCGCCCCAATATGAAGTTGTTTCATGTCATTTTATGATGCATATGGTTAATATTGAGTTTGACAGTTATCCGTGTGCCTATTGCCTTTTTTTTCCTTTTTTAACATTTTCGCTTGTGGGAAGTTTTATTTTGAAAGGGACACACCAGGAAATGGTGAAACTACAGTGAAAGCTGCTGGTATGAAGTCAATATGAGCGAGCGAGAGAGAGAGAGAGAGAGAGAGAGAGAGAGAGAGAGAGAGAGAGAGAGAGAGAGAGAGAGAGAGAGAGAGAGAGAGAGAGAGAGAGAGAGAGCGAGCGAGAGGGAGAGGGATAGAGAGATAGATAGAGAGAGTAAGAGAGAGAGAGAAGAGAGAGAGAGATGTGCGTCTCTCCGAAAAAAATAGGCTCCGTCTCCTGAGGTGAAATGGAGCGTCGCTGCAGACACGCCTCCAACGGTCATCAGCTGGGCGTTGGAGGTTGGATGTGTGGAGCTGTAGTGTGTTGACACAGTCGCCGGAAAAACTGTCAGACGCAGACACACAGTAGATGCAGGAGTGTCCCGGGCCTTTTACTTTCATGCCGCTCACACTCCCTCTCTCTTGTCCACACACACACACTCACTACATTACATTACACACAGCTCTATTTCTTGAAGGAGCTACAAAGTGGAAAAACGGCTCCCTTTTAGTTTGGTGCAAACAACTAGCTGTAGTGGATTATTTCAGAATGAATTATACTCTAAAAATGCCCATACTCCCAACTTGTTGGAGATGGCCTGGCCACTATACTTTGAGATTGGTCAGCCGATGTGGGTTGTGGACCAAACTGTCCTGCTGTCCCCTCCCCTGTAAAGCGCTGTCTCTTACCATTAGTTTCTCTGCATCTGCGCGGACTTTGAGGAGCTCAGTGATGGCGTCCACAAAGCCTTGGTGGTGGAAGTTGCACATCTTTTCAATCTCCCGGTCATGATTCCTTATCCTGGCGTCCAGCTTCTCCATGAAGCGCTTGTGGGCGTTGGGCTGGTCATCGTAAATAGACCTGTGAGAGACAATGGATAGAAAGAAGAGAAGAAGAGAGAAATCAATAAAACAACTGTCCAACAACCACTTTACAATGAAATGACTCACTCATATGCAAATGACTATCTGCATTCTGCAGCCTGCTGAAGGTTCCTTACCACAGCAAGTCCACAAATCAGCTCAGAAAGATGACAGCATGTTTGCATGGGTTACTGCTTTGTGTTATCGAGAGGTGGTGGATATGTGTTGACACAAATCTAGACAAATTTATACTGTATATCATCATGTAGTTGTTGTAGCTATTATATGTGGATGAACTCTGTGGGGATACATCAGGAAATCTAGGCTTTAACCTTGTATGCATCCATCCATGTACACTAATTACTTAATGTGCAATAATGCTAAGCAACTGTCTACATACACCACACGCATGAGGCTTTTTTCATTTCATTGGACTGTTTTAAGTGGCTATCAGGCCACCATTGTAAATAGGAACTTGTTCTTGACTTGCCTGTAAACCAAGGTGAAATAAAATTAATATACCAGGGTCCAGGGCCAAATCATTTCAAATGTTTTGATTAGTAGGGCTGTGTGCGACCTGTCACACTGAAACTCATGTGTGTATACAAAAAACAGCATTGTAACGATACTGGGAAGCAACATCACAGTGCGAGTGATGAGGCCTATGTGGCCAGTTGTTTGCACATTACTGTAAAGAGCCCTGCTATGAATCACTACCCCAACAACCACACAAACTTCTCTCTGTCTCAACCTGGCCTGGCTTCAACAGGCACAGATGGCCGTGTGTGTGTGTGTGTGTGTGTGTGTGTGTGTGTGTGTGTGTGTGTGTGTGTGTGTGTGTGTGTGTGTGCGTGTGAGTGTGTTTAACTATGCCATCATTTGTCATTCATCAGAAATGGATTCATGGCAAGTGTATTAAAGAAGGACTATTTCTTTTTTTTAAAGATTATTTTTCTGCATTTTCAAGGCTTCTTATTTTATTTTATTGACAGTGCAGAGAGACAGAGATGAAATGGGGCACAGAAGGAAATGACTTTCAGAGCCCACGGGTCAGACCCCAACCGGGTAGCTACCAAGAGGACTGAGCCTTGTGGGGGACGCTCTCACGACGACACCACAAGTTTCCAATTTATCCCTGCTTTCCAATCCCCATGCTTCCATACTATTTAGTATGCCAGAAAAATATTTAGGATGTCCCAATACATGCACATCAATTGTAGCATGCTGAAAATACATAAATGCCCCACTAACTCCAATAGAATTTTGGAGTAATCGTCTTTATTATTGACATTTCTTGACATAATAAAAAATCTTCCTTATCTGATTTTGTTTTCTCTCCCGTAACCCTAAAACTCTTGTGTGCTTTAGTAAGTAGAGTAGTAAAAAGAAAAAGTGTCAAAAATCTAAAATGTAATTTGGAACGCAATTTATATCTGAAGCTGGATTTCAGAATATGTTTGCCTAAAGGCCAGGACACACCAGTCCGACTTGTTCTGACTTGTTCCGACTACGCAAAAAATGGAGTCGGCCGTTTCAGGAAGCTCCATTCTTCCCGTCGCGGCCAGAGAACACACCAAACTGACTGCTGACTTTCCGTACGCTCTGTTGCTTGCGCGGGACGTAATGTCTCCATAACAGCAGGCGGCGCTAATCTGTATTGTGGCCCGAAAAAATACGAAAGCCGGAAATGATGGGACAGCTCTCTAGAGCATAAACATAGATAGAAATACGTATTTATATTTATGGACCATAAGAGCACAATTTTTAGCAGAGAGTGTCGAGCATGGTGTCGAGCAGTCAACAAGGGTTGATGCATGTGAGTAATCTCAAAACGAAACGAACAAACACATTAAAACGATGGCTAGCTGTTGTTAGCTGTTTGTGCTACACGCCTCACTTCCGGGCTTCACTGATTCGCTAGCCTTCCACCAATCAAATTGCTCCAAATAGGGCTGGGCGATATGACCAAAATCTCATATCCCGATATAGAAATTTCTTATCCCGATAACGATACATTTCACGATATAGCATATTTTCTGTAAATTCAATTAATAAATATTTAATATAAATAAAAAATATACTCAACAAATAAAGTATTTACCCATATTTGATTATTTTCAGCTTTTATTAAAACGCAGATGTTCAAGCATTCAACAAAATAGAAAATTGCAATGTGACATTTGAGTAGTTTTGGGCCGTGTGGTGTTTCAGGGCACAGAATTGACTGAATTGGTGGATTCCTCCTTAGCTTAGCTCATTAGCCTAATGGAGCTATCCTCTTTAGCTGAGGCTGCGGTAGCTTGTAAATTCACCCCGCGGAGAGGGTGACCGCCCCGGGGAGCGCAGGAGCTTCTCACCGCTGACAGAGCAGCCGAGCCGCGCATTACTGCGAGCCGGGAAGCGCGCAACAGCCCGGGGGGATAGCAGCCGAACTGCCCCGCTAGCTTGGCTGCTATCCCCCCGCGAGCCTGTCGAGCGCTGCCCGGGTGACGTCGGTTCGACTGCTCTGTCAGCGGGGATATATGATCCTCTCCTTATGGAATACTCGTCTACACTTGTTCAAACACAGACAGGTCTGTTACCGATGGGTTTCAGTGTCCGAAATGAACTTTGATTATCACACAAGCGAGAAAAGCCTGGTGCGGTTGGGCGGAAGTAGTGTGATGGAAGTGTTTCTGCTTCAAAATAAAAGTCAAAGTTGACTTTGATTTCTCACATTTCCCCAGTTAAAGGCTTTTAATGTGAAGTTACGCTGTAGGAAATCTACGGTTTAATTAACAGTAACTTAACTGCGAGCTACATGTATAGTTTGTGTCCCAAAGAGTGGGATTTGCAACAAAACGAAATAAACGATATTGCATAAAATGAAACGATAGACGTTTTTGTTTCGTCAGACGATATGTATCGCCATATCGCACAGCCCTAGCTCCAAATGAAAGACAGTCGGCCGCCGATTGAACAAGTTCGTCGGGCTCAAAACAAGCCCGACGACCTCTACGTCGGCCGACGTCACGGCACACACCAAACAGATTCGTGTCCCGACCCCCTACCGACACTACGACGGCGATTATCTGGCCGGTGTGTCCTGGCCTTAAGCTGTCCTGTCAGCTATAAGGCCAGGACACACCGGCCCGATAATCGCCGTCGTAGAGTCGGGAGCCGGCGGGGACACGAATCTGTTTGGTGTGTGCCGTGAAATCGGTCGTCGTAGATGTCGTCGGGCTTCTTTTGATGTTCAATCGGCGGCGGGCAGTCTTTCAGTTGGAGCAATTTGATTTGTGCAGGGCTAACGAATCAGTGAAGCCCGGAAGTGAGGCGGGTAGCACAAACAGCTAACAACAGTTAGCCATCGTTTTAATGTGTTTGTTTGTTTGTTTGTTTCGTTCAGCGAGTACTCACATGCATCAACCCTTGTTGACTGCTTGACACCATGCTCGACACTCTCTGTTAAAAATGGTGCTCTTTATGGTCCATAAATATAAATACGTATTTCTATCTATGTTTATGGTCTAGAGAGCCGTCCCATCATCACCAGCTTCCGTATTTTTTCGGGCCACAATACAGATTAGCACCGCCTGCTGTTATGGAGACATTACGTCCCGCGGAAGCGCAGAGCGTACGGAAAGTCAGCAGTCGTTTTGGTGTGTTCTTTGCACTTTTTCGGCCGCGGCGGGAAGACTGGAGCTCCATGTCTCCATTTTCGGGTAGTCGGACTGGTGTGTCCTGGCCTTTAGGTGTATCACTGGAAGAGAACCCTTTCATACGTCACATTGTTGTTTGATTGTCCTGTGATTTGTAATATAAAAAATACCTATTATAGATTTTTTTTCCTTTTTTAATAATGAAGGTAGAAAAAACTAAAACATTTGACAACATAATTGTATAGTTGCCTGGTTGGACCGAATAGTTTGTAAAGCATCTTTAAGGCAAATCTTTTGAGGAAAATGTGCACACTCCTAAAAAAAAAGGTTGCATACAGTGGCTTGCAAAAGTATTCATCCCTTGAACTTTTCAAAAAATGTTCATGTTACAACCACACACGTACATTTATTTTATTGGGATTTAATGCATACAATCCCAATAAAGACTAACAAAGTGGAACATAATATAATTGTGAAGTAGAATGAAAATGAAACATGAAAACATAAAACATAAACTGTGTGGCGTGCAAATGTAGGGGATAACGGGGTAATATGTCACACGGGTAGGTTGTCACAATCGTTATATCTCGGAACCAGAAGGTGCTGTCTGTTAAATTTTGGTATACATATCCACAACTGGGATCAGAGGTCACCTACATAGTCTTCCTTGGAGTTAGACTGCTGAATTTGAGGTGAGAGGACTATTAGTGTTTTTCATGTCAAATTGAAAATATTTGGCTCCTCAGTATTTTTCTTAGGCTTTTACACATTGGGTTTATAACAAAACACTTGTTACAGTGAAAAAAGTGTGAAGGGTAAGCTATAGTTTAGATTTTTAGCAAACTAGACCAGTTGCCAAGGCTACTGCACCCCAGTGCACTCCAACCCAGCTGGGGAAGAAGAAACAGAAGAGAAAGAGACAGGAGGAGGAATCTTCATCAGATGAAGAGGATAGTTTGTGTTTTGTTTGTATGGAAACGTTCTCCAGCACCCGTTCAGGGGAGGTAAGGGAGAAGTGTTGTATGTGCAACCAGTGGGCACACAATCTCTGCTTAGTTAGTAAGTAGACCCTACATTTGCCATCACTGTAACTCACATAGTGAATGTGTGTATCGTGGTTGAGTAGGCTATTATTGTTAGACTTATTTGTTTTGTTCTTAATATGGATTTCCTTTTTGTTTATTCCTTGCTCATTTTTTGTTAAGATGCATAAAGTTATGTAGGCCTATTTTTCAACTTCAAATTTAGTTCTGCTTTCTTGCCTTCTTTTTAAGATTTTTCCCATTAAGATAACATTGTGACAAACAACCCTAGTGTGTGACAACCGACCCCTTGATGGGGTTGGTTGTCACAATGTGTCTTTGATGGTAAATTTCTTCTTTATTACAATAAGTTAGAAAAAGTGAGGGGTTCACATTTCAAGCCAACACCTTAAACTTCAATTTAACATAGGAATGACTATTGAAAGATGTTTAGGTGATGAGCAATTCTCACTAGAATAAAAAGTGTGCCTACTTACCCCGGTCTCCCCTATTGTAGAAACACCTATCGCTGCAATTTCATCTAGAAGGCTTTTGGGGTATGTCTCTACCAGCTTTGCACATCTACAGACTGACATTTTTGCCCATTCTTCTTAACAAAATAGCTTGAGCTTCATATTCAGCGTCGATTGGATGGAGAGTGTCAGTGAACAGCAATTTCCAAGTCTTGAGAAATATTCTCAATTGGATTTAGGTCTGGACTTTGACTGTGCCTTTCTAACACATGACTATGCTTTGATCTAAACCATTCCATAGTAGATCTGGCTGTATGTTTAGGGTTGTTGTCCTGAATGGAAGGTAAACCTCCACCCCTGTCTCAAATCTTTTGCAGACTCTAACAGGTTTTTCTGTCCTGTATTTGGCTCCATCCATCTTCCTATCAACTATGACCAGCTTCCCAATGTCCCTGCTGAAGAAAAGCATCTCCACAGCATGATGCTGCCACCACCATGT
The DNA here is from genome assembly GCA_026122265.1 of Ammodytes dubius. Classification (NCBI taxonomy): domain Eukaryota; kingdom Metazoa; phylum Chordata; class Actinopteri; order Uranoscopiformes; family Ammodytidae; genus Ammodytes; species Ammodytes dubius. Next base: position 5,972,156 of record CM047523.1, on the reverse strand, counting down.
TTCACGATGGGGATGGTGTGTTCAGGGTGATGTGCAGTGTTAGTTTTCCGCCACACATAGCGTTTCGCATTCAGACCAAAAACTTCCTTTTTGGTCTCATCTGACCAGAGCACCTTCCAAAGATTAAAACCATGTTTCAATTTCATTCCACTTCACAATTTTGCGCCACTTTGTGTTGGTCCAACACATAAAATCTCAATAAAATAAATGTGTGTGTGGTTGTACGTGACAAAATGTGGAAAAGTTCAAGGGCCACTAAATGTTGTAACTTAAATTGCTAAATAGAAAAACTTCATAAACTTTTTTTAAAAAACCCATTAGACTACTGTCGATGATTACATGACTACACAATGTGACAAGGGTATTCACCAGCAAGACTGTATGGGTCAGACAGACAACAACCTCAAGAACAAAAGATGTTTCAACAGTTCATTCCAAAGGCATTAAGCCATACTTTAATATGCTGTGTATGAAGAGGGCTAAGGGAATAGTAAATGAGGACGGACATAATATGAGCTCATGGCCTACACTACCAGCCATTGCCATATATTACAGGTGGAGTAACAGCTCCATCTAGTGGATTGTAGTAAAATGAAATTGAAGGGGACTGTTTATTAACATAAATAAATCACCTACTTCACCTTTAACAATTACTGGGGGGGGAAATTCAACCCCTTATGGGCCCACTTGTTAGCCACCTTTATGATAATGTCAGAACTGTGGTGATTTTCAGGAAGACATCTGTTTGGAGTAATTGAGGGGCCAGGGACTAGGTCAAAGTGCTGAATTATAAAATCTAGTTGTCAATACGGAGTGATTGCCATACATTTGCTACTTTTCGGGACGACCCCCTGGACATCACTTTTTTTCAAGAACAGCAGCCTGCGACAACAATCATATGCTACTTTTTTGGGTGTTTAAATTGGTGACATTTATGGAGCTCGTCCGTGCGCAAAGCATGTTAAGTGTATTATGTAGAAGCTAGGCATTTAATTAGTATTTCGCCCACTTTTCAACAGACCAGGGACAATCGTCTTTTACTATATTTACATTTCATAGACTCCGTCCAAGCATGTATAGCTCTTAACTTCTAAACGAGCAGCGGTGCCTCCGCGGCCACTGCCCCCGTCCCAGAGCACTGACAGGCGGCCGGGTCCTCACGCAGCAGTCCCTCCCAGCTGCAGTCAGAGCAAGAGATACAACCTCTCCGCTCTAGTGTTCCTTTGCGTCACTATTAGCAGTTGTAATAGGCTACCCCTCTTTTCTTTTACAGTCTATGCGTAGTGCAAATCAAAATGTTATACAGTGCTATCAAACAGAGAGCGAACTGCATGGCGAAAGTTAACAGGAAACCGGAGCTCGCAGGCGCCACCCTGTCATTCAAATCCCGTTTGAGGGATAACTTCGGATTTCTGTAGAATTATGAAAACAGTGATAAACGTGTGGAACAATGTCGGCACACAGGTTATTGTTTCACCGCGATCGCTTATGTAGGAGCCAACCATGGACATATCAAGGGAGGCAACACGTCGAACATGCATGTACGCATTTGAAAAGGCACCATTCAGGTCTTACTATCAGCTAGCTTAAGCATTAGCGAGGAGAGCAGCGACGTCGGGCGACGAACACAGACGTTTACAGTGACATCATGACGTTGCTCTCTTGCAAGCTGTGATATGTCACACTTGGTAAGCCTCTCTCAAAGCAGCATTTTTCACATATTACAAACTACCAGGTTATAAACATGGCCTATGATAGCGAGGGTTTGGAACCCCCTATTAGCCACTTTCTAACTAAATGCATATTAAAACCACATTAATTTAAAAAAAAGCTTATCGAATATGTTTTTAACTGTTCATTTAATAATGCATGGGCCAAATGTATTGGAAAACCATGAAATTAATGTGATTTCCTCTTCATAAATATAATAATAATAATAATATTGTATTATTACTTTTACTAGAAAAGGATTTTTCGCATGAAGAAAATATTTTTACACTTTCTCGACCCACAAACATGGCTGATCTACCATGGCATCTGATGCTGCACCTGGACAATGGAAGCGACAGTTATCAAAAGGACGGAGACCTCCCGGCCTGAGGCGCCTTCTATTGTGGCAGGGGATTTTAACAAAGCCAAGATAAGGAAAGTCCTGCTTAGATACAACCAGCACATTAGCTGCACCATGTGAGGTGAAAACATACTCAACCATAGTTATTTTCCTTTTCTGCGATGGATATATAATTGAAATGTATTTATTTTGCTTATTTTTTATACATTTTCTCCTCATTTCTGCCCAGTAACCTATTCTACTTTATGCCACTTGTCCATTGGACATGAGCTCTGTGGAGACAGTTGGTGACATTTTGTTAAACAAATCAGCTTCCTAAAACCTATTCAAATTCTTTACTTTCACATCACTTGCAGAGGAGTTTGAAGGTTGCTCAAATGACAAGTGGAAAGAAATATGTTTTTAATATAATAATTACATTCTGTAAATGGCCATATCTCTATTTCACAATTTCCTAGAGCTCAAACTGTGATATTGACTGTCTTTGGGTGTATTCACACTGGGAAAGTCCGCTAGTTCCAGACCAAATACAATTTAGATTGTTTTTGTTTGGTGTGGTCCCACATTCATATTGCCCCTTTTGCAAGTGAACCAGCATTACGAAGCAAAACCACACGTGATCTGAGGTCATTCATTCATTTGGACAGACACCATTCTGGGGTGGGGAGAGAAGCAGGAAGAACGAAGTAAAAACTGCGAAATATATCATTGATATAATATGGGGTTGAAAATAATAAAAAGGCCTACATCTAGCCTATAAATAAAGAAGAAAAACATCAAATTATTGTTGTTTCATATGGTTATAATTAGGGCAGTCAAAATTAACACGCTAACACAGGGTGATTCATTTCTGGAATTAAAGCGTTAATTTTTTTAACGCAATTAACGCATGTGCAGAATGATCCCGCCCCATGCATCCCACAGTGAGCGAACAGTGCTGGCTGCGGCAGCTACGTGACATCGTAGCAGTGGTACAGTGTAACCAACTGATTCATTTAATGACGAGGAAAATTCTCCGGTTTTTCCAATGGCCGATGCCGATTATTCAGAGAGCAGGTCGGCCGATAGAATAGCTAATACAGATTTTCGCATTTGATTAAAAAATAAATTATTTAAAAAATGTAAAAACTTAAAGCTAGGGTGGGTAACTTTTTCACTGTAATATTTGGCAAAAATGTCATCTTAGCCATTCAGCTTTATGTAGATGAAGTGGTCTGAGAATATCTACTCAACACTTTGCTCTCACATGCCTCTGTGTGCTGCCCCCCAAAATTGCCACCGCTCATGTACACTTTGACCAATCAGAGCGAGGCTCCGATTCTCCGTTCTTATTGGCTTATTGGGACTGTCCATTCACTTTGGCACCGACGTTGTTGGTGTAGAGCGTGTCAGGGAGGGACCAAAGAGAACACAAGTGGAGCGGTTGAGGTATTTGGGTTCGAATCTCTATCCCAACTGCTATTTTCTCCCAAATCATATACCCCAGCTTTAACTTAAAAAACATTTATTAAATGTAGACAAACCTATTTTAAAATTAAAAATGTGCCTAGTCTGTTGTTTTATGTAAATGCATATTCCTTGGACACAGTTTTTTGAAATACTTGCACAAATAAAAACTAAAATAAAACTAGTAGGCTACAAATAATGCATTTGGCCTTCCCTGGTGTTCTTTTATTAAGATATTGCCACAAGGTTTCTGTCCAGCCATCTGTACTGAAACAGGCACAGGGCTCAAAACTAACTTTTCAATCCCGTCCCAAAACTGTTCTGAAGCATATTTCTAAGAGGTAGCAAAGAGGAGCCTACTTAACCCAAAAGATGGCCCTCAAATCAAGCTAAAGCTACAGATGCCTAAACCTTTATTAGGTTTATTAGACCCGCCTCACATTGATTGACAGGTGGAAAACAAACCTCTCCCAGAGCATCATGGAAGGCTAATACTGTTTTAGCATCAAAGCTTAAGACAAGAAATGATTGATAAGGGATTAATTTGGACATGAAAACTATTAATATTGGATGTCAAGACTGGATTCAAGTCCCAGAAAAAGAAGCAGAAGTTCAAGGGCCAGGCTGGATATAATAGTTTCTGTAAGGGCTACGAGCGCACTGAAGATAGCAGTGGAACGGAACGGAAGCTTTCCGTTGCCGACACAGGTAAGATCCTCCTATTTACCTAATAAAAGTTCTTAAATAATCAATAAAACTTGACGTTGATTGTTTTACGGCCCTTTCTCCACGGGACTGAACACAGCGATACAAGTTGGGGGTATGACGGCCCAATTCCCAACTTACACTATTTACATTTTCCACTACAAGATGGAAATCATTCAAATAGTTATTATATTATATTGAGTGGCTCAATTACACATATTACGCTTTGAAAGCTCTAGGAAAGGTATTAAGTCTTACCATTTTAGCTCTGGTAACTTTGTAGCCTAACAGTGTCCAGCGTTCATTTAAATGGAAACAACCCCACAATTACAGCAGCAAAGCTCTTCTTTTAGAATGTATGCAGAATAGCAAGATGGACACAAGGGTCATACGCTGAATCACCAGTTTTAACTCACTATTTGATAGATAGGAAGTAGGAACTTAACAGACAAGATAGATGGTAATTTTACGGAGTATACCTTTAATTGGCTTCAGTAGTAGAAAAACACATTTCCGTTCATGATAGAAAAGCCGCAAATGATTGCAATGGAAAGCTGGCACTGTTTGGTGTTCTTGATAAATGATTACTGATTACCATAAAACTCCTCAAGGAAGTGAAGCTAAGAACAAGGCCTGTTATGAACTGCACAGGCAAACTGGACATGTGCTGCAGCTTGTCCTTAGAAGCCTAGCAACAATCAGCATCCATGCCGCCATGTCAGCTACCTTAAAGGTGAAGTAAGCGATTTATTTATCTTAATATAAGTGTTAAATCGCTCTTTATTCATACAGTGAACACTCTAGTGTGTGCGTTTCATAAAGCTTTGCATGTAATCGGCAAAACAAATGTTAGGGGATCCCACTGATAACCAATCAGAAGAGAGAACGCTGCAAACCGGCACCCGTCTCTATGACGGTGCATGTACAGAGCGACACATGGGTGAATGTGTATGCGCCTGGTGGAGCAGGTAAAAATCCTTCCCAATGTCTGTTTTGATGGTATTTCTCATGTTTTATCACACTTATGGATCTGAGATGATGCTAGATAACTCACTGCTTGAAGACCGCAGTGCATTAATGTGGTGACGTAGGGACGAGGGAGGGGACTGCTAACTGCAGTCAGTGACAGGAAGTTAGCTAAAAGAACCATTCCGCTAACTGAACCTTTATACTGAAGATTCTGTACATTTTTGGTTTATTTACCAACTGCCAAGTACAATTGGCAAACTCTTCAAACTGTCTACAATGTTGTCAGGTGGTTTGCCAGTAACTCACACAGATGAAAAAGGATGTGAAATGATCAAATTTTCAAAACAACTAGTCTGTTATTGCTGCATTTCCTTTCACAAGATTCTGTGGTCTGGGAATGACCCTGCTGCCATCTAGTTTGATTGACAACTAAAACTTGTCAGCTGGGGGCGCCCTTAGCTCAGTTGGTAGGGCGTCCCGTCCCCCCCCCCCCCCCCGGGCCAGGCAGCAGACCCGGTTCGATTCCCGCCCGCGGTCGTTCTCTGCATGTCACTCCCCTCTCTGCCCCATTTCACCACTGTCTCTCTGCACTATCAATAAAGCATAAAAATGCCCAAAAAATATCTTTAAAAAAAAAACTTGTCAGCTGAATAGTCAATAAGAAGAGACGCTACGCAGTGAGCTAGTATCTTATCACTTTACTATGGCAAATACACTTTGTATTGCTCTGTGTGCAAATGTGACATGTGTTTAGCACAGATGATGAACAGATGAAGACATTGACCGTGAATGAGTAGTGCCACACCATCTAGTTTTCTAGAGGTGCTTAAGCTTTTCATATTTGCAAAGCGTTAGTGGATGGAAAGAACACATTTATTGCTTTGGGAAGAATAGGTGATGATTGAAGATGATGTGTCCCCTATGGCTGCAGCAGTTTGTTTCACAGATCAGAGGAGGAATGTTAAGGTTGTCATATACAAACCTCAGTCTGTTTAAACCAAGGTAAGAGTTGATGTATTTGGCAAATGTGTTTTTTTGTGGACTTTACTGCATAACATTTGTATGGACAAAAGGGGAAAAACATTGCACACGCACAAACTATTTTGGATAAATTGACACTCTACTAATGAAACACAGCACCACCACACAAAAAAATGAACTCAATAGTTTATCACAATTATTTGAAGGACAATTAATCATGAACTAAATGTCACATCATGTCTCCAACCCTGGCTGAGAAAGAAGTCAGTTGTGAAAGTCACATGACCTTTGAGATCATCAACTTATAGGGCGCACTCACACTAGTATAAGCAAACAAACTAGACTTTAGGGGGCAAAGGCACACGTACATAAGCACGGTAGGCTACAGTGTGAGTGCGCCCATAGCTAAGTTTCAACAGACAACATGCAGAATTTGACCATCAATAGTGATGTCAATTCAGGAAATAGATCAACACAAAATGATCCAATGCCCAGGCTAAAACACATGTGTCCTTTACCAAGAAATAGCCTTCACCATCTAGGTCAGCTGTCAACATAAATGATGAGCATGTTCATACTAGGAATCACCAGACTGGAACCAGCGGTAGCAGACCTGCACTGCTCTCCACCGGTATGCAGGGAGAAAACCACAGCCTGCAGCTGGCTGAAGGACAGGTGCGTGTGCGTGTGTTTATGGGCTACACATTAGCATGTAAGTCTAATGCCATTCGTTATGGTGTTGAAGCTAAACTGGTGGCTATCTAACATAATAAATGCAATGAGCTAGTGAAGGCTAGCTTGAGCAATTAAACATCCTATTCGACTAAATATAAGCAAGCACTAAACAACATCTAGGAGTCAAGATGACTCATAATGCAATGCTATAATAATAATAAGACAATAGCGCTCATTTCCAAGTATTTACAACTGCCCGAAATTGTTAGCCCTATTCGCTAACATCAGCAGCATAATAATGATAAGATGTGTCCACAGCCACACCCACAAATGATGTTAACATTTTTGACAGGTCACCAGCCGTCCATCAAGACACAGAGCCGGAGAAATCCCAAACCAACACGCTTTTACTTTAGCTACATTTAACTGACACAAACAGAAGTTCATGTTGGCCTTAAAGCTAACAGGTCAGCTAGGCTCATGCTTCATTTCAACACCATATAGTCTGTTGGCTATAATTGCTAATGTTAGCCTGCTGGTGGCTAGGGTAGCAAAGCTAGCTCATGAACAAAAGGTCAGATAATGTATGAGATGCAACCAAACACATAGACATTATGCTTGGTGAGGCTGTCTCAGAAGGCATATATTCTTACCGAAGAGTGGGGCCAACACAAGCCGTGTCGGTGCTCTCTATTTCCTGTAGAATCCGCTCGTGCTCCGTTATACACTCCAGGGTTTCATTCTCCGCCATGATTGTTATGTGTGTATGATGGCTATCACTGCAGCTACAGTGGAGCGTTGGTCAGTATAATTTCCTGCCGTTAGGGGACGCCCTACCATGGTCAATTCAGTGCGATTCAGTGTCGGCAGCTCTGTTTCCACATATCCTGTAGGCCTACGTTGGTCAAAGCATCCCCAACATTTAGCCCAAAACTCTATTGTCATCATGGGAATCATATAGCCTCATTGGTGTTGCCATATATTTGGCTGCTTCCTTCATTGTTCAATTGTAGAATTATGGAATCAGAATCAGAGTGAAGTTTATTGCCAGGTAAGTTTTCGCATAGGATAAGGCATAGGCTATTGAATTTGCCTTGGTATAGTTATACAACAGTGGTGGGCCGTCAGGGCCAGCAGGGCCTTCTCTGCTGGCCCTGTCAAAATCCAAATAATATATATTTTTTTTTTGTTTAAAATTATATTAATTTGTGTTTTAATGTGTCTGAATTTACTAAAAAATGTCAGTACATTACAAAAATTATTATTTTTTTTTTTGCAATATAGTTATTTTTTGTGAGGCTGAGCTGGATTTCCCAGGCATATCTCATCTAAACGCATCACAGCTATGTGGAGCAGCGGGGCCTGCACTAGAAGTATTGCTGGCCTTTCATTGAAGCTGCCGTCTCCTATTGGATAATAACGCTGACTGACGTGTCTCATCAGCCAATCAGATTTTGATGTGTAGTGATAGCCCGCCCCAAGGCCCAGCGATATCTCAGCCGCTTGCCCCCCGTGATGTCATCAGCGAAGTTTGAAACTTCGGCGCGCGCACTATTAGCATTGTGATGATGTGAGTGAACTACCATGGCCATCTTTCACACAACCTACTGCTCCCGCTGCCGATCTAGCGTGGCTATTTAAAGGTGATCGTTTAACATAGTTTAGATATAGTTTCGACAGGAATAAGCTACACATAAGCTGGATGGCCTGACAACGTTTTTTTGCGGCACTTCACTGACTGTAACTACGACGCTATGACTGGCTAACAGCTAGCACCGAGCGGAACAAGTTACCGGTATGTTGCTGGACCTGTCTGCTTTTTAAACCTGTGAAGGAACATAGCACATCACGGATTTTAACAGCCTTAATGGCTTATAGGATCCGAGGATGGGTTTCCTCTACAAGTGATGGGTGAGTGTTACTTTTGGCTGTGTCTATCTGTGAAAAGATAACGTTTTTTATGGGGTTTTAAAACCATTTTGTTTGTTTGTTATGGTCCTTGTAGTAGCCTATATTGCTGGGACTTGGGCAGTAGGTGATGCTGTTTTTCATCGTTGATGCCGTTTTCTAAGCATGATATGGGAACCAACTCTCAACTACACTTCTTCTTAATATGCTGGTTGGATTGGCTGTTGTAAAATATTTGGCATAAAAGACCCTTCTTGCATGTTTCATTTTTGTTATTGAAGTGAATGCGGCGCACTGGTAATATTGTCACTATACTAAATTGAATCCGTTGAAGTTGCGCAAGCATCCAGTGAACCCTATTACAATAACTGAATGCTTGTGTTGTGTCGTGTTATGCGTTTGCAAACAGTTGTCGAGTGACATGAAATATCTGATGGTGATGGTGCAGTAGTCTTATCTGGTGTAGGATAAACAACAGTGGTGTGCGCAGTGCGCTGCTCTGTGGTTGTTGAAGATCAACTGTCAAGCTCTTCATGTTATGCATATATGCATTAGTGTATACTGTGATTTTAGCCTATATTTTGTATGTGGCTGTGTTGGCTGTATCGGCACCTGACGTGTGCGTTTCTCAGTGTTTGGGGAGGAGGAGGGGGGGCGGGGGTTGGTCGGAGTTCGCTACTGAAGGCCCTGACTGAAACCCCACGGTACGCTACTGTTATACAATAACATAGAGTGAATAGGCATAGGAATAAGAGAAACACTATGTTGTAATAAAAAATAAACAAGGTAGGCCTATGTGTGCACATAGGCCTACGTAAAATGAAAGAGCTGTAACCTACAGTTTGGGCAGGAGTATCTGCATAATGTTGACCAAAGAATGTTTTGTGCACGGTTAAAATTATGAAGGAAAGAATTGAATGGATATGCAGTCAGGATTGCATTGATGTAACATCTTACTGTAATATCAACCTAGCCAGTACGATATTATGATTAAATGTAATTAAACATTTAAATAATCATAAAGGTTATCATGTGTCCATAATAACACATTATTACAAAGTCTGTTTAATTACATTTCATCATTATTACAGTAATACATTACATAGGTTAAATCATTATTACGTTTATTGAAAACAATCTGATACTTAGACTATGTTGTATTTGTATTTTGACTAAAGTTGAGCGCTGTAGACCTACACAATTTGTGGTGCCTCATCTTTGACTGGTGTGCAGTTTAGAATCCTTTTGGGACAATGTTGTTATACACTAGTCACCTGTAGCTTAATCAAAATATATATTCAATGAAGACTCATTTCTTCCAAAACATGCAGAGGAGTCAGTGGTATTTATGTGTCTGCAGATTTCAATATTATTTTGCACACGACGGCAGCGCAGGAGAAACAATAGCCAGGGCAACAACAAAATAAAGATTTGAGCACTGGCTCAAGTAATTAATTTGGATAGGAGTATTTTAAACATGCAATTACAGCTTTGGCAAATCATTCTTGTAAATAGTGTTTTTTGTTGAATGTTGACATCTCTTGATGTAGCCTACATATTAGGATCAATCGGGCATTTTAAACCTCTCCCTTTGTGAGTCAGGTCAATGAGTATTGTGGCCTGCAAATGAAAAAGAAAAATTGTGTCCCTTTCTATGGAATGAGTTTACCTTAGGGTGGTTCCCAGAGGAAGGTCCACAGATTCTAACTCTGCAAAGATATTCCCAAAGGCCTTCTCTTCTTCTTTGTTCTCTTCTTCATTCTGACTGGGAGGATCAGGTAAAAGAGCATAGACCCTGTCACTGGCCATTTCTCTCTTCAGACTACCAACAAAGACTCAATCTCTGCATATATGAAAAGGGAAACCAAGAGCTCTCTCTGTGTGGTGTGTGTGTGTGTGTGTGTGTGTGTGTGTGTGTGTGTGTGTGTGTGTGTGTGTGTGTGTGTGTGTGTGTGTGTGTGTGTGTGTGTGTGTGTGTGTGTGTGTGTGTGTGTGTGTGTGTGTGTGTGTGTGTGTGTGTGTGTGTGTGTGTGTGTGTGTGTGTGTGTGTGTGTGTGTGTGTGTGTGTTGTGTGTGTGTGTGTGTGTGTTGTGTGGTGAATTCCAGGACACCTGCTATCGTCAGCAGAAAAAGGGGAGCAACAGGAAAAGGAGACCTTGTGATTCACTAGACTTTGAAACCCAACTGCTCCCTGTTTATAACATGTATGTCATCAACTGTAAACCTTAAAGGAGGGGTGTCAAACTCATTTTCACAAAGGGCTACTCTACTACATGAGAATCACAGATATGTAGTTTACTGACATGCCTTCTTTTTAATCCCAAAAGTAAGAACAACATATTTATGATTTTAACTAACCATGTAAAACAAAATTGAATGAGGAGTGGTTAACTTTTTACTTTTTCAACCCCCAAAGAACCGTCTCTCAGCCAGGAAAACTTGTTCCAGAGGAACCAAGAACAGTTTATGTCAGGGACTGTGATTATCCTGGATTATCATGACAAACCAGAACAACTGAAAGTTTGTGACCGCCATATATAAAAACGGAGCAACAAGACGTAATGGAAACATATATGGCCATCTGTATCAATGACGGGAGCTACACAAAAATAATATAATGTAATTGCGGCTGTTGTTGTTGAAGTTGCCCTTAGCGTTAGCTGGGATAGTGAACACATATACAGACATATACTGTGCTTTACACTGTCATTGACCCTTATTTACTCACAGTGCGTATGCACAGTTTTGTGCTTAAACTGTGCTTACGAACGTTTCACGCACAAATCCGGGATTTATCAATATTTTCGTACCTGAATCTCTCTGAGAACAAATTTAGAACTTCCTCAGAAAATGTTCATTCACACTTTATAACTCAATACATAGCATATTAAAATCACATTCATTTAAGAAAGGCTTATAGAGTATGAGTTCCCAGTCCTAGCTCGCATTTCAGAATTATGAGAATGTCAACATTCAAATATAAGTTTAGTTTAGTTTTTTATTGTTTGTGTTGCTATTTTCTTTCAAATAAAATGTAACTGTACTTACGATTACAATTGAAAAATATAATCTTTGAATTACCTTTTTAAGTGACAGTCCTTGCTGGATTTCATCACTTTCGCCCTCATGTTTTGGCAAAATGCCACTAATGGATGTTTGTCAAATTATTCCAGTCATTCTTTCATTGGAATGACAGATCAGGTGGATCGGGTGGCCCCTATCCTTCACTGGTTTCATTTTGTCGCTTTTATATCAAACCATCCCTGAGTTCCAATACCCATACTTCCATAGTATGCCAGAAAAAGATTTAGGATGTCCCAATTAGGGATGTAACGATATGAAATTTTGAGTACGATACGATACGATATGATATTGCGATTGATATCACGATATCACGGTACGATATTAAGCGCGGAATTAATTTCTACCCCCTTAAATGAAATGTTGTACCACTGATTTAAATAAAATATAAACACAAGAATAATTAAAAAATTTTATATCTTATTATCATGAAGAGATTTCTGAGAGATTTAAACAACTTATCACCAAAACAAAGTCACTGCTTCTCTACTTCTCTACTGCTGTTTTTAAAGAAGCTTTACATCTATATTTTTCAAACTGAAATAGAAATTTTAAATCTAAACTTAATTTAGTCACATGTCTGTAACTATAAAAGTATAAAATATTATTTTTTTAAATAGTGTGATCATTTCCCCATTTATTTGTTTTATTTGCTTATCAACTCTTATTTTTACAAGCCATGTTTTTACCTTAATAGGCCTACATTATGACAGGCACAATGAACTCTGTAAAATATTTATTTTTTATTTTTATTTGTTAACTTAAATTGCAGTCTCAAAATCAATGTTTTTGCAGTGCACTCCTCTCCCCCTCCCTTCCTCACACTTTCGCAACGTCACCTACATTTTACCAAAGTAGTGTCACCTAAGTTTGACATAGTAGGGATTCCATAGTATTGCGCAACATGCTGGTATAGCTTTTATATACTGTGTATGCTGAGTTCACGTGAAGTTGTGATGAACATATCAAGGATCTTTGAACTTATTTCCTTCATCTTTCTTTCACGGAAGTTCGCCGACTTTACCGGGGATTTAACGCGCGGTCGCGGTGGATTCTATTCTATTCTATTCTTTTTTTTTTTTTTTTTTTTTTTTTTCTTCTTCTTTTTTTTCTAATCTCATTTCCTCACGTTCACCTGGATTCATAATGATATAATTGACCCGCGAGCAACTTTCTCTTCAGTCTGGTAAGCTACTCTGTCGATCTTTTTCTCTATCTCTCCCTTTTCTCTTTCTCTCTCTTCTTCTTTGCTGCTGCGTGACTCAATGTGGTGAAGCTGCGCGCGCTGCTCTGCGTAGTGTAAACAACGGCCCACGTGAGACGTGACTGTTCAGTTTAAAGTTAGAAGTCATGTTAGTTTCAGTGATAAGATGTTGTGACAATGTGTTATTGTTTGGTTTCCAATGTTGGTGTGGCCCATACAGTGTTAGATTGAGTGCTACGTTGCTCACGAGACTCTCCAAAATGACGGAGCGCATTTACCATGCACGCTCGCCTGTAATACCGTGACGCGGTATTACAAGAAAAAACTTACGGTTGACATTCGTGGCCTTTTCATATCGCGAACGACCGTTTTGCGGTATATTGTTACATCCCTAGTCCCAATACATACATGTCAATTGCAGTATGCCAAACATACCTAGAGGCCCCACTAACTCGAATAGCATTTTGCAGTATTCGTCTTTATTCTTGACATTTCTCGACATAATGAAAAAAAATCTTCCTTATCTGATTTATTTTTTCTCCCGTGGCCCTAATACTCTTCCTTACTTAGTATGTAGTGTAGTAAAAAGAAAAAGTATGTGATTTGGAACGCAGGGCATTTCTTTTTCACCTGAGCCACATATCTCAGGCGACCCAACTTTAAACGTTTAAAAAAAAGCCAAAGCCAAAAATCAATGATCAACGTTGTGATGGTCTTATTAGATATGCAGCTGTAAGGACTTCCGGTTCAGCATGTGAAGAAGAAGGACGTGTTGCGCCGGGGCTCCCAAGCGTTCATGCTTTTTTATATATCATAGCACTAGGGATGAGCCCGAATCCGAATATGTATTCGGATAAGCACGGATAATGAGTTAGATACGGATACAGATAATTTCCGAATAGTCCCGTTATTATTCGGGAATTTTTTTTAAATATATTATGCGCTTAATTGACGCAGCGCGTTCCGCCTCAATGACACAACAGGTAGAATGACACTAACAGCTGTTCTGCGGTGGACACGAGAGGACCGGGCGCGTCCCGTGACCCGCGGTCTCTCTCATTTTATCCACTGATAAACGCAGCGTGTTCACCCTTTCCCTCGAATAGAGGGTTCTACCGATCGCATTCGCTGCCGTTTTTATGTGAGTTTCCTCGTAACCCGCTGCCGTGGCGGAGAAGAGACGAACCGATGGAATATGCTGCACCCCGAGTCACCGTCAGCCCTCCCCCGATGTATTTACATTCACTAGGCCTACTGCTTAAACTCTTTCAAACACCACAACGTTTCCATCAAACTGATGCTTAGGACCTGTACTTTTTCAGCTGTCAATCAGTGCGTAGACGCCTAGGCCTACTTCAGGACCTATACAATAAAATCGGAAACTGCAAACTTGACACATTGAAATCACATATGGCTTTGTGGAAAGGCTAAGATATTATTTAGGGTTTATGAGATACAGATTGTTCCTAAACCTTAGTTCAGTAAAACAAATGTAAAAAAAAGAGCGATAGGGAGAGATAGAGATAAAAAAAAAATCATGAAATACAGCTATATTTTCCCCAGTTAAAGGGAGACCTTAATTAAGTTAAAAGTAAAACACTGGCCCTCGTTTACTAACAGTGAGTAGCCTATGCACAGATTTGGACTGTTATTTATCAATATTTTCGTTCCCTGAATTTCTTCGTATTCTGAGAACAAAGAAGAGAGAGATGAAAAGGTAGAAATATATCTGACTTTTTGACTTCTATTTCAACATTACATCAATTTGATAATTTGAAGGGAAAACAATTGCATTGACAATGAATATTAGTTTAGAAAATCAATTTAGGTGTGACTTACTTTATTGTAGACTAATGTAAAATAAACTTCCGGTATACGCCACGCCCACTTCTGGTTGTGTATCCGGATACAGATACAGATACAGATAATTTTGTTGGTTGAACAGATACAGATACAGATACAGATAATGACGTCTCCGCACACCCCTACATAGCACCACACACTACTCGAAAAACTTTTTTTTGCTTGGTTATTGCGACCACTGACTGTTTGGTGATGATGGGCCGCAGCAGGCAGAAGGAGAAAGGGCAGAATTCGCCGGAGAAAGAGGCAGCCACGATGTCGGACTGTCATGGCGGAGATGATCCCCTGCCGCCGGACCACTCCGCGCTGTGCTGCTATCCGACCTTACAACAACCCTTACTACAACCCTGAAAATGGTAGTGAGTGAAGCCTTGAGGCCCATTTCTGCTGCCTTAGATGCTGTCAAGTCGACCACCAACTCGCTCAACCTGAAGATAACCGCCATGGAGACAGCCCTGTCTGACCACAGCGACCGGATCACCGCCCTCGAGCAGACATGTGCTCGTTTGCAGTCTGAAAAACACAGCTGATGGCTAAGACCGAAGACTTGGAATCACGGTCATGTCGCAATAATCTACGCGTGATTGGAATCCCAGAGAAGACCGAGGGAGCAGACCCAGTAAAGTTAATGGCTACCTTTTTCAACGAGGTCCTGGGCGCAGGCTTCTTTTCTTCCCCACCGGTTCTGGATAGAGCTCACCGCATCGGCCCAGCGCGCTTGGCTGAGGAGGGCGGGGGGTCCAGACCGAGAGTATTTATTGTCCGATTCCACTACTTCAGCGATAAGGAGCGTGTTCTGAGACGAGAGAGGGACGCGCAGCAGCTCAGGTACCATGGACAGAATGTTTACTTTTTCCCCGACATGACCGCCAACATCGCTAAGAAGAGAGCATCCTTTGCCGGTGTGAAACGCTGCCTCTACGAGAAGCAAGTCAGGTTTTCCCTCCTGTTCCCGGCCCGTCTGTTCGTGGAGCACCGCGGAGAGAAGAGGTTTTAGGACACTGTTATAAACCACTCTGTTTTAGTGTTGAACGTTAATAGGGTTTCCCAGCTGAGTTGCGTGTGTTTTTTTTTTTTTTTTTTTTTTCTCTTGTTTGTTACACATCGTTTTGTGGATTATTGTTATCCGGCCCCATCCAGTCGCCCAGAGTTTACTTTTTTTCAGAGTATCAATTTATTTTATTATATAGGCCTAGTTATTTTAAAACTAATATACATCCAGATTAAGATATCCTTTGCAGGCTACTGATATCTTTGCTCATCACCCTGTGGCCGAACACTGACCGTTCCGTGCCTCCCTTTTTTTTCTTTTTTTTTTCTCTCTCTATTCCTCTCTTTTTTGTAGGGCTCTCTTATTGGCTGGATATGCTAGGCTAACAGTGCTTAAAGATGTGACTTTTTTTTCAATTGTGGTGTTCATTTGTGTTTTATATGCACCCCAGTGCTCTGTTGGAACGCTCTGAGCCTCTCTGCATGAAGAGAGGATTGCGTTTTTTTTTCTGTCTAGATGCAACGGAAGTTTAAAGCTGTATTCAACCTGCCGTCTTCATCGTTTGGGGATGAGGACATTGGGTTTGGGGGGTGGGAGGAGGGTTATCCTTGGTGTTATTCTATCTTGTTTACATATGTATGCAATGTGTGTTTGTATCATCTTTCTATGCTTGGTCTAGTCATATCACTGTATTATCTTGTAGGTCATTGTCTACACACTTACCCTAATGATGTCTAATAACTCAGTAAACTCTATTAGGTTTCTGTCATGGAATGTCAAAGGCATGGGACATTCGATTAAAAGATCCAGAGTTTTGTCACACCTCAAACATTTAAAAACGGATATACAGTAGCTTTCATACAGGAGACGCATATGCGCAATACTGTCATATTGCGCAAATTTTGGGTAAGCCAAGTCTTCCACTTACCTTAACTCTAAGGCTAGGGTGTGGCTATATTGATCCATAAGAGAACACAATTCATTCCCACTTGCTCGATCTCAGACCCCAATGGAAGATATTTGATTGTAACAGGTACCATTACAGCAGACACCTGTTTTATTGGTGTATGCTCCTAATTTTGATGATGCTGGTTTTGCAAACAGATTACTTAGCAGTCTCCCAGCTCGATTCATTTTTGGTGGTGATTTGAACTGCATTATTAACCCCGAATTAGATCGCTCCAGCCCCAGACTAGCTCATCCCTCTTCCATGTCAAGGGCATTTGCAGACTTTATGTTACAAAATGGATGCGCTGATCAATGGAGGTTTCGTAATCCACATGCAAAAGCTAGAATTGATCATTTTTTTGTGGATACTAGTCTCCTTCCTAATGTGGTTTCTACTAAATATTTGGCGATAGTTATAACCACTCCCCTTTGGTTCTTGACATGCTATTAACATCCCATCCAAGACCCTGTCCTTTGTGGAGACTGGACTCTCTGCTTCTCTCTAACCAGGGTTTCTGTGATTATATTTCCTCCTCTATTGATGAGTTTGTTTCTACTGTATTAACAAAAATTATTCTACCTCTTACTCTCTACAATGGGAATCGCTTAAGGCACACCTTAGAGGTGAAATTATAGCTTACTTTGCCAATTTAACTAAATTGTATAAAGCTGATCGGACTCGACTCACGGACCTAATCCTTAACTTAGACCACCAATATGCCAGTAACCCTAGTCCTGAACTGTTCAAGGAGCGCTTGGGTCTGCAGGCTGAGTTTGATTTGCTCACCACTAGGCAGGCAGAACGCATGCTTTTGCAATCTCGCGGTAATTACTATGAACATGGCGATAAGGGTGGTTGTTTGCTCGCCCATCAGCTAAAGCGCCAAGCTTCCTCACGTCTCTTTACTCAAATTAAGGACCCATTCGGTGCTCTCCTGTCTGCCCCTTCCGATATTAATGCAACATTCAAAACATTTTATTCAGCTCTTTACCAATCCGACTCCCAATCCGACAACACCACCATGGACCGATTCTTTAATAATCTCAATGTACCCACTATTGACCCTGCAATTGGACACAACCTAGATTCACCATTGGTGCTACAGGAAATAGTTGATGCAATAAGTTCAATGCAAAGTAACAAAGCCCCTGGCCCTGATGGCTATCCCACAGAGTTCTTTAAGAAATTTAGTAGCAAACTAGCCCCACTTCTTCTAGCTGTATATAGTGAGTCAATCGAACGGGGTACACTACCACCTACCCTGACCCAGGCATCAATCTCTCTCCTACTAAAGAAGGATAAAGACCCTACTTGTTGCGGGTCCTACAGGCCTTTATCTCTCCTCAATGTTGATGTCAAGGTCTTAGTGAAGGTCCTAGCAACTCGTCTCGAGTGCAGTTATGCCGGATATCATCTCAAAGGAGCAGACAGGATTCATTAAAGGGCGTCATTCTTTCTTCACCATCAGAACATTAATGAACATAATTTATTCGACCCCAACCTCTAAAAGTCCTGAAGTTGTAATATCACTGGATGCCGAAAAGGCCTTTGATCGAGTAGAAATTTAAAAAATGTGGTTTTGGTGACCGCTTTAGCTCATGGATTCGTCTTCTATACACTGACCCCCAGGCAAGTGTTTGCACTGGGGACACTCGGTCTGATTATTTTCCACTATCGCGCGGGACCCGACAGGGCTGCCCCTTAAGTCCGCTTTTATTTGCCCTAGCTATCGAGCCCCTATCCATAGCCCTGCGCTCTTCCCCCCTACTTCAGGGAATCTATCGCGAAGGAATCAAACATTGTGTGTCATTATATGCGGATGACCTCTTGCTCTATGTCGCAAAACCTGCCACGGCTATTCCGTTTGTTATCTCTATTCTTAATGAATTTGGCTCTTTTTCTGGGTATAAACTTAATCTGCGGAAAAGTGAGTGTTTCCCTCTTAACATTCCCCCCTCTGACCTCCAGCAGTTGAATTTGCCATTTAGTGTTAGCCGCTCAGGGTTTAAATATTTAGGGGTCAATATCACTCCGTCCATTTCAGCTCTTACAGTATGGCTGCAAATTTCACTCCCCTACTTAACCAGACTAAATCTGACTTTCAGAGATGGGGTAGCCTCCCTCTGACGCTGACAGGCAGAACTAACTCTGTGAAGATGACCATTTTACCCCGATTTCTTTACTTATTCCAATCCATTCCAATATTTTTACCAAAATCCTTCTTTCAATCGTTGAACAAACTTATTACATCATTTGTCTGGGCAGGAAAACACCCAAGAATTAGTAGGAACGTATTAAAAATGAGTCCATTTGGAGGGGGCCTTGCCCTGCCAAACTTTATGTACTACTACTGGTCAGCTAATATTCAAAAACATTTGTTTTGGTTCCATACAGTTAACACCTCTTGGGGGTCCATTGAATCAAAGTCTTGTCTGGGTACATCTCTCTCAGCGTTGTTGTGTTCTCCTCTTCCAACTGTCCCATCGAAGCACACCAAAAACCCAATTGTGTTGGCTTCCCTTAAGATCTTGTATCAGTTCCGGCGTCAAATTCTTATCCTCGTCTATACTTGCTCCCATAGTTGGTAACCACCTATTTCCCCCTGCTTTAGATGCCTCCTTTTCTCTGTGGAAAGCAAAAGGCATTAACTGCTTCTTGAATTTATATGAAAACAGAGTTTTTTCCAGTTTTACAGATCTAATTAAGAAATTTGGTTTGCCACGTTCACATTTCTTTTGTTACTTACAAATAAGGCACTTCATTTGCACGCAGTATCCTTTGTTTCCCTCACCACCCCCCACTTTGCCCTGGGAGGAATTACTTAAATTAAGTCCCAATCAGAAAGCTCTTATATCCCGGGTATATAGCGGTCTTATGTCGCTCAATAACACACCTGTGCTCAAAGCTAAGGTTGCATGGGAGAGAGAATTAAATGTGGATTTCACAGATGTCTGGTGGGTTAAGGCAATCGACAGAATGAGCTCAACATCATCCTGTGCTCGTCTAGGGCTCATACAGTTTAAACAGAACCTATTATACTACTTTTCTGGTCTTAATTTCTTGTTTTAAACTGCTATAGAGCAACCTGACACGAATCACATCACAAAAAACTATGTAGATTTTCGGGAAGCTCTTTCTCTTATTTTGGCGATCCAGCATGCCTGTGCTTCGGCCATCTCCGCTCCCTCCGCCTGTGCTTCGGCCATCTCCGCTCCCCCCGCCCCCTCCTGTAAACCCCACTCCGTTGTGATTGGTTACCTTCCTTCCGGAACACTTTCAGTGGCGGGAAGCGCGAGCATGGACCTATAAGGGCGTGAGGCAGACGCGAGCAAGGAAGTGACAGCATTACTATACATGGAAACATCCGTGTGGTGACGACCCAAAGTTACATGCGACGTCACGAAGTTACAAAGCGTCAAGCCGCTTTGAACACGTGACTTCTCGACTGGCTAGAATGGTGTCTAGTGCTCTGCACAGACACCCCAGACGGTCAGCAGGGAATACGTCGAAATGCATGTAAGTCATTATTTGATAATTTAGTATGGTTAAGCATGACTATAAATCATCATAAAAACGTTTATAGGTCATAAAAGTCAAAAAGCATCATAGGTCCTCCTTAAGGTATTTCATAGGATCCATTTTTCTAAAGCCAAACTGGCAGAGATTTACCCTGACGTAGACGATAGCTGCAACCGGTGTGGCTTTGCCCCGGTTGACCACAGTCATATGTTTTTTCTCTGTCCGAGACTAAACAATTTTTGGTGTTCTGTTTTCAAAACACTGTCTGACGTCCTGCAGCTAAATCTTCAGGCATGTCCTTTGACAGCCATTTTTGGGGTTCCCCTTGTGCCTTGTGCCTACTCCAGAGCTCAGGCAGATGTTATCGCATTCTCTTCTCTCTTAGCTCGGAGAAGAATACTCTTTGAGTGGAAATCTCCCAAGCCTCTTCTGTCATCTTCCTGGTTGAGTGATGTTATGTTCTTTATCAAACTAGAAAAACTTAAATATTCTCTGAGAGGTTCTTTGAATAAATTTGACTGTAGGTGGCGCCCCTTCATCTCTCACTTCAATAAGCTTAAGTCACTTCCCGATGGCTAAGTAATGACCCTGTCCCTTTGGTAACCAAGCTAAACAAAGTACTCCTTTTAAGTTTTGTATGAATGTGTGTGTATATGTTATGTACAGTATTTGATCGGCATTGTCTATATTAAGGTGAAATACTCATGTATTTTTTTTACTATGCTTTTTTTAATGTAATTTCCATCTATCCAAGGATTGTTTGGGGTGGGGGGTGGGTGGGGGTTGTAATTGTTTGTATGTTTGCATAAAAAAGAAAATTCAATAAAAATCGTTTATGGAAAAAAAAAGCATGCAGTTGTAAGTCTTGGACATTTGGGTCAAGAGAGAAGCAGAGCTTCTAGCGGGTCACCACTGGATCCAATTGCAGGGGAGTCCATTGGAGAGACCTGCCCGGTTATCCTAATCTCATACTCTTTCTTTTTTCTATTTTACATACTACATCTGACGATAAAAATAATCTAGTTAGGATGTAGTAGGCATACTATTGGGACATACTTTCACTTATTTATTACATCATAACATTGCGCCTTGATCTTGCCTCTTGCTTTTACATCCATCGCATACCTGTTTGTTTTCATATGGAGGCTCCGTCGATGTGACGTCACTTCACGTGCGAACTGGATTATGGGTCAGAATCGCCCAAATAGGATAATGTTTTTCAACACTCACTACAATCTTGACCAGATGTAGTAGACATCAAACACAAGTGGACCATGTTTAAAGCTCCACTGCAGAGGTGACTGCATTTGACTTCATTTGTTTGTTGAATCAATGTAGAGTTCCAGCCCCTTAGGGAGGACATTTTTTATTCCTCCTCACCCCACTGCCGCTACACAGACTGCCCTCTCTTTCTCTTTCTTTCTAGGAAGAGAGAAACATATTATTTACATTAAACTTGTTGTTTATTTCAGCAATTTACTATTTTATTTTATATGTGGATATTCCTCTTTCCTCTTAAGAAATACAGGATCACTTCCTCCTCTACATGACCGGACCTAGGCATGTTTCTGTGGAGGTTTCTGGGCAAATTCAACTGGTAGGAAACCTTATGGGAGAGAGTGGCAACACACTGAAGGGATGACCGACATTTTATCTGGCAACCACTTTCCATTTCCTGCTATTCTTCTCAAAATGACATGCTAGTTAACAATAAGCCCTGACTATGAGTGTTCTTATTACACACACACACACACACACACACACACACACACACACACACACACACACACACACACACACACACACACACACACACACACACACACACACACACACAGTACTCACCAGTAGTGGCTTGGTGTTACACAATGGGTGAAAGAGAGATAGGAATATATAGTTATAACATGGCAGATAGAGGTGTGGAAAAAGCATATACTGTAAGTGTTTCTCTCTCTTTTGCTTCCTCACTCCATCACACACACACACACACACACACACACACACCACACACACACACACACAAACGGATGTATTAGTTGTTGTTTTTATCTATCTGTTCTTTCTTTGTACTGGTTAGCTTAGCAGATAGCTAACATTAGATCCTTGAAATAAAGACCCAGAACAGCAGGATAGGGTTCAGAGCTTTCAGCAAAGTGTATTCCTTATTTTCTGTTAAACTGTTGAAACATAAAGATATAACATTACAAACTTCCCATGCACATATACATGAATGTACAACTGAAGTATAAGATGTACCCATCAAGAAAGAAGCCATCACATTATCTAAGCTGGTATGTAATGGCAAAATGCTACAGTATTAGCAATTGGCATCTATTACAACATTGTCTGATACCAAAATGGTTACACAACAGAAAATATATAGACTATATCAAAGTAGACATTAACATTCTTCATACAAACTTACACATACAGATGCAAACAGCATTATGCCATTTTAGTAGACTCAGAAAGAAAAGTGACAAACTGAGAGAGGGGAGCGTTAACTAAGTAGATAAGTGTCATACAATGTTACACCAGCAGGTGGTGATGGTATGCAGTGGATACCACACTCAAACAGTAAAGAACCCTCACACACAACCTGGCTGTGGGTGGGGGGCCTTGACCAGCTATGAGGCTACTCTCTCTCTCATTAAAGGTGGAGTCAGCAATTCTGGAAAACGCTTGTTGTTGTCAAAATGCATAAATATTTCCTCATGATTCGTTACCTGTGAGCTGAAAAAAAATCACTGTTCAATGTTTTTGTTTTCTAACATATTTTACTGGTATGCCTGGCACTGGATATCCATTTGGCACACCTCGGATTTTCAGCAGCAAGTTTGAGGTCTCCTAAGTAAATGAAAGATAATTTGGCTTGTGCAAGAATTGAATTAGGAAGTTGGGGAAAAGTGAATAAACTGAAAGTACAGTAAATGAAACTGAATGGAAAAAATATGTTCTTTGGAAAAATAATAACTGTCCCCTTGGCGGTTATTTTCAGGGCTTTATACCACACCTGATGAAGACATTGACACTGGGATTGACAACTGTTTAAGGTCCAGAATGTATTTTCATGCTTCAAAATACAATAGTTGTCTGATCATGCACCACTATAGATAACGTTTAGTTTGGTTAATTCTAATATGTGGGTTGAATTTGATCCTTTTATTGTTTGAACCGTAATCTTGCATCTAATTGGTTGGTAATTGGTTGGTAATTGAGTCAATGTGACAACTCTTGACAACCATTTTCTGGGCCATGTTCATTCAGATCAGACTGTTATTAAGCTATAGGAAAGTAGCCAATCCAACCTCAGAAGGCTCCCAGTATACTTTGGAGAACAGGACAATGTATACTTCATGTGTTGTGTGTCTCTTCTGACAGAGGTTAATATGGAGTGGTGAGGCTCTACTGTCAACTGTCACCATGCCTATTCTTTTCTCACCATGTGCTTCCTGTCCCTGCTCTGCCAGCTTCCTGTGTCTGTCCGGAGCACAGTCTGCTATACATGAGCTGACCTCTATTGTAAGTTACCCTCCAAACAAATAGCACTGAAGGACATCCTGGAGTAGGGACAGTCCACTGATGAAGCCAGGGTGCTGGGCCAGATGTTTCACACAAGGCCAGGGGGACGTCTAGACCATGTTTTAAGTTTCACTTCCACCTTTCCCTGCCCCATTTCACCTCTTTCTCTACACACTGTCAATAAAGCATAGAAAATGCCAAAAAATATATTTAAAAAAAAACATTCATTTACACACATGCTGTACAGGGCCACACACACTCACTAGAAAAAATGCTTTAATAATTCAGTCAAATTACACAGAGAAGCCCTCACTATATCTTTGCAGTGTGACACACACATCATTTTATTGCAGTATGAGTTTGAGAAGTTGTTACTGTCCCTCCACGCTCCTACATTTACATTATGTATGCATTTTGTAAGTTTGTCATTTGTAAAATTGGGGACGTCTGGGCTGGGTTAGCAACCTTCATTGAAAAGAATGGGTCCTGAGCTAGGAGGAGGGAGGCCTATTCTCCTGCGCGTCTAGCACAAAGACCACAGTGAAAATGATGTTTAACCTCAATGCAATCCACATAACTTGGCAAAGACATACATGTGAAACCCCAATCATTTGGTGATTTTCTTTCTTAATTCATAGATTAGGAAAATAGTACTGACAGTATATACATTTTAACGCTGTGTTACAACAGGGTAGTAGTTTTGTCAATCTGCCATCAACAATTTTCATATTTTTTCATATTGTTTTAAATACCCAATGCAAAATCATAAACATTACATTTGTACCACTCTCTGTCAGTTGTAACCTATACAGCTATATCTGATCAGCACAGGGTCTTTCAAACTATAGTTACACATTTTTCTTTATTTTATATAGGGAAAAAACTAAAGAAAGGCTGTAGCCTGTACCTGCTTACTGTAACATGCTCATGTTTAGTCAAAGTCAAAGTCTTTTATTGTCAGTTCTGATATATGCTAGACATACATCAGAATCAAAATGGCGTTTATCTCTGGCCCACAGTGCAGTTGGAGTTAAGTAAGATAAACAAGATAAACATAAACAATATTTACATAAGATCAATTCTAAATACTAAGTAGTGCAAATGAATTTTCTGTGCAATATAAAGCAGTATATATATAAAATAGAAAGTAAAAAGTAGATAAGTTCAATTGAAGTGTGCAGTGTGAAAAATATTTACAATGTGCAATATGCAATCAACTGGATGTACATTTAAAGGCACATGACGATTATTTTTAAATACAAATCTGCACAAGAGCTTAATCACAGTGTGAATGCAGCATGAGAGGAGCGCCAGGGTTCTGCTGCTAGACGTAATGGGGCCGTGGGCAGTGGAAAGCTTTTCTAAGTCAAGAGCTCTTGGCTGAAGGAAGAGCTCTGGTGCTTCTTTGAGTGTCATTCTCTTTTTCTAGTTTACTTAGGCACATGCCCCCCCCCCACACACACACACACACATCATTATTAGTCAGCAGACATGAACCTCTCTAAGCTGTCCCTTTTGCTCCTTTACATAAGTGGACAAGAACCAAAAGGAATGTTAACAGATCCAAAGACACAGCTTGTCCTTGTCTGTCTTCCTCTCCTCTGTTGTTTCTCCTTTCCTTCACATATTGCTAAAAACAACTCTTTAACCATTTTTCTATTTCTAAGCGTTTCATGTCTTTTTTATTTCAAAGATTTAGATTTCTTTTTTTCTTCGAGGTAAAAAGGTAGAGTTAGCTTTTAGTCAAAATCAGTGAATAGCTCCTCACGATCCACTGTACGTGTGTGCGCTGACAAAAAAAATCCAGTGATAATACACAGCCTAGGTTCTGTAAACTGGTATGTGGCTAGCAACGGTTGCCCCCTTTCCCCTTTGTTTACATACCCTTTGTTTACAGAGCCTAGACTGCACAGTTTTCATATTCCAATATTTAGTGCTTTTGTGCTGTATCTGCATCTAATACAGTTGTCTTCTTTTGATATATGTTTTTTTTAATACGCCACATATTCATTGATGGGGTAAGCATCCACTTAAATAGCTATACAAAATGTCAAAATATAATTAAACACTTCTTATGCTTTTTTTTACCTTTCTTTGATTTTATGAAAGATAAACATGTTGTTATTTGATCAATAATAACAATGCATTATATTTTATAACTCAAAGTGTAATTCATAAACAATCAAATAAAACATATTTTTGTAAAAACAGATGAATGACATTTTGAGAAAAAATAATAGAATATATCAGTTACAATTCATGACAGGTTATAATGATGGATGAGGTATTTTTTGTTGCACTGTTTAATTAATTTCAGTTTGACATTAAAGCCACTACGAGTAACATTTAAATATCTTTTAAACAGCCTCATGTTTCCTCTGATAATCATAAATTACCTTAAACAGCAAACGAGACCATCAGTGCAAAGAAAGACGTTTTTATATAGTTTTTATTACTGCATTTGGTCTGGCCGCACACCCGGTCCGATTTTCGGTTTGCGCATGCAGGCTCTATGGTCACATATCCGTATTGGTTGCAGATTTCAGTGTGGCGCAGCAACGTGATTTGAGAAGCCTATCCCTCCAGGTGAGGGAAGGGGAGCGGGAGCCTTGTTTGAGACAGATATTTGTCGTCATAATGACTGATAACAGGGCTGAACCATCAAAGAAAAAAAAGAAAATGCAATGAAGAAAATCTAAAAGGGAGAGTGATAGACGGGCGGGAGGGCGTTGCCAAGCAACGTGTACACAATTTCACAGGAGCGAACTAGACTGCAGTGTTTACTCCTAAATGAATGAGCGGTACTAAAACAAAGTTTACTTTGCCTCACCAGCATCATCAGATGACCATTATTCATCTGATATAGTCATTATTTACAACAACACAAACACATTACCTCATCGTGATCCATACTAACTGCCGTCTCTCGTTCATTCGCTTTCTGTGAGGACACGTAATCTTTCAGCTCCGTGAGAGTAGTGTGACACTGCATCAACTCATTGCAATCAGGTGTGTGTACTGACTGGCATTAGTTGATGCAGAGTCACTAACCACTCTCACCGAGCCGAAAAGAGTCCGGTGCCCTCACACTTTCAACACACGGACATGCACTACATTGTGTCCTAATTATTTGACACTCGCACGGCCGGCACGCGCTAGAAAACAGCTTTACGACAGCTGGCATCGTAAAAATACTACCGCTTTTGTCCAAAGGGGCCGCCAGCGGAAAAAGTTACTCGTAGTGGCTTTAAAGGTTCAGTAAGCGGAATGGTCAGTTTAGCAAACTTTCTGTCAGTGACAGTCCCCTCCCTCGTCCCTACGTCACCACATTAATGCACTTCGGTCTTCAAGCAGCGAGTTATCTAGCTTCATCTCAGCTCCATAAGTGTGATAAAACATGATAAAAACCATCAAAACAGACTTTTTACCTGCTCCGCCATTGTAGGCGCATATACATTCACCCATCTGTCGCTCTGCATGTGTCAGTGAGACGGGTGCCGGTTTGTAGCGTTCTCTCTTCTGATTGGTTAACGTAGTGGGATCCCTGAAATGTTTACTGACGATTACATGCAGAGCGAGTGACTGAGAGATCGGCTTTATGAAACGCGCACACTATAGTGATCACTGTAGCGATTTAACACTTATATTAACATAAATAAATCGCTTACTTCACCTTTAACATTAGGATTCAGAACAATTACGTCAGTTCACTTTGAAAAGAGTTCCTCCTCCTGTTTATATGCGGAACACGCTCTCAAACCCGCAAAAATGTCACATCCTTTGGATTTTAGCTGAAAAAATCTGACCACAATGCGTTTCACATTAATATTTTTCAAGTTACATTTGCTACCTGTTCAGTGTTCACCCATATCTAATTTATAATGTAAATGGTATTGTACATGTTACATAGTGGACTTTCAATAGCTGAATGTCTTGTCATGAACTTTACCTCGTCAGTGTGTGTGTGTGTGTGTGTGTGTGTGTGTGTGGTGTGTGTGTGTGTGTGTGTGTGTGTGTGTGTCTAACAATCTAAACATGCTCATCCAGTCTGTCTGTGCTGGTTGTGAAATTGGCTTCTCATTCATTTAGAACTGGGAAGTGAAAGTGAGGCAGAGATATGTACACACAAACATATACACACACACACTCACACACACACACACACACACACACACACACACACACACACACACACACACACACACACACACACACACAACACACACACACACACACACACACACACACACACACACACACACACACACACAGGGGTTCGGTAAAGCATTGCAGTCATACGCCCTAGCAGACACATGTGGTCTTAGATAGCTTGTTGTTTTTGAGAAGGGGAACATGTGCTGTTACTGATAGGCAAATCCTGTTGGTACCATCAGTGACTTCAGACAGGGGAAGAGAAGCTTCTTCACCACGCAACACACACACACACACACACACACACACACAGACATTCAGATACATTCACACACACACACACACTCGTTTGAGGGGGAAAACAACTCAATAGAGTGCTCCAGAGACCGCAAGATTAATAATAAAAAAAAACATTATCTTATAACACAACTTGGCAGGCCTTCTGTCTGTCTGGATGGGGAGGAAATGCAAACTTTTTCTTATCTGTTTTCTTAATTAACAATATGATGTAGTTCCTAGCCAATACGCAACAAATCTGGTCAGTATAAAGTACCTGGGCATTAAATTATCTCAAAACCCAAAGACACTTTTTAAGTAAAATTTTACGGAAAGATTGAACAAACTAAAGGAGAACATAGAGAAATGGAGAACACTACCGATCTCCCTTATTGGCCCTGTGAACGCAGTAAAGATGGTCTCCCTGCCGAGATTTCTGTATCTATTTCAGAATGTGCCAATTTATATTCCTAAATCTTATTTTAAGTCAATTGATTCTATTATAATGCCTTTCATTTGGGGATATAAAGCACATAGGATCTCAAAAGCCCACCTTCAGAAACCCAGGGAGCATGGCGGACTGGGGTTACCATGTTTTTTACATTATTACTGGGCTGCCAATGCTAGAGTGATGGTGTATTGGCAATTTACATATGAAAAAGGCATTAGATCTGATCTGCCCCCATGGTTGGCAATTGAAAAAAGCTTGGCCCCAAAAACTTCTCTTACTGCCCTCCTTTTCTCTTCTCCCAGACCGCCTGCCTCCTTTAGAGGAGACCACTTTATCCTATCCAACGGTCAGAGAATTTGGAACCAAATTAGGAAGGCCTGTGAACTACCGAGCACGACCATACATGCCCCAATCTGGCATAACCATGCCTTCCCCCCATCGTTCACAGATTCAGCATTCAGAGATTGGAGCCGGAAGGCAATAGTAACAGTAGAGGACCTTTATATAAATGGTCACTTTGCTTCATTTGATCAGCTAGTATCAAAGTTTTCACTGTCGAAAGCTCAATTCTTCAGGTATCTACAGTTAAGGAATTATGTCAGACAGAATATACCATCCTTTGAATCTCTACCCGCAGATGATTCATTGTCCAAAGTTTTACTGGGCTCACCAGAAGCTAAAAACCTGATTTCATCTTTTGTGGGAATATTATTAGACCGGCAGGACAAATCCACTTTAAAAATAAAGCAAGCCTGGGAAAAAGACTTCTTCTTCGAGTCCGTTGCAATCTCAGATGTCGTTCTGCCAGTATCTGGCGCAGGTCACAGCTGATGGGGTGGGTTCAGCCAGGTCCTGGGGGCTGCACTGGGGGGCGTCATCACACTGCAGTAGGTGGGACATTGTCTGTATTGCTCCACAGCTGCATCTGTCTTCTGGCTGGTAGCCCCATGCTTTCAAAAGTGATTTGCATCTCCCCTGCTCCACTCGTAGTCTGTTGAGAGTCTTCCAGGTTGGCCATGGGAGGTTGTGCCCGCTGGTGAGGCATTCCGTACGATTGATTCCTCTCTCCATCCAGTCATGGGCTCGTGTGTAGAGCTGGTTCCATTCATCTTTCCAGATGTTGGTCCTTGCTGTTTCTTTGCTTGTCTGGAGGGGAGGGACTGTGTGCAGGAAGCTGGCTCTGGATTTCAGTCGGGGTGGAGGTGCTGTGTGTCCGTGAAGGGGGTGCCTGGTGTCGGTCTCCTGTGCTCTCCGCTCATGTCTGATGAGGGGGGGGGGGGGGCAATGCCAGTTAGGGCGTAGAGGCACGGGACTGGCGTTGACTTAATGCATCCCGTGATAATGCGGCAGGTGTCGTTGAGGGCTGTGTCAAGGGAAAAAGACTTAAACATTGGAATAGCTGACGATGTCTGGGAGGGAGTGCTAAATAGCATAAAATCCTGCTCTATGAACTCAAGGCTTCAGTTAATTCAATTTAAGGTCACACTTAGATTGCACTATTCTAAGGTTAAACTGCATAACATTTTCCCAGATCTTTCGCCTTTATGTAACAGGTGTAAGATTGCAGAGGGTACACTTGCTCACCACTTTTGGGAATGTCCAAATCTTTACAACTTTTGGTGTCTTGTATTTCAATGGTATTCTAATGTTTTAAATGTTTCTTTAACTCCTGATCCGGAAACCGCTCTGTTCGGTCATTCCACAGCCTTGGAAAAGCTGGACCATAATGCACACATAGTCATGGTGTATGGCATGGTTATTGCCAAAAGATGTATCCTGAGGCTGTGGAAGTCCGACTTGGCCCCCCAGTTTGATGGCTGAGGGAAATGGTGGGCATTCTACATGTGGAAAGGCTACGACATGAGCTGTCAGGCCACCCCCATAAATTCCCCGCTATATGGGGCCCAGTGCTGCGGCACTTAGGGAACCAAAAAGTGTGAGGTTTGCCCCAGTTTTGTTTTTGTTTTAGCTTTGTTTTGTTTCTTGTGTACTTATAGCTTATTTTATTAATCATTTTGTCTTAGTTATTTATTTCACTTTTTTCTGTATTCCTTGTCTGTGTATGTGAGGGAGGGGGGAGGAGAGATGGAGTTGTGTACTGTATGTATTGTATGTGTTTACTTATTCTGTTTTTTGTCCATATTACATATTATATGTATAAAACCACTAAAATAAAAGTAAAAAAAAAAAACAATATGATGTAGTTTAAACCTTTCAATGTTTAATAAACTTACAATACCTTTGACTGAAAGTACAGTCCACAACGTATAGATAACAGGAGATATGTCTCATTTGAATGACTGTTTATAAGTGATCATACAATATGCTTGTGGTTGAGTCAAGTGTTTCTTGATTTTGGATTGTTTCATTTGATAAAACATGAAGTGCATGTGTTCTGTGAGATGGATGAATGAGATATGTGAGGATCGTCCTATAGATAATTGTCAATAATTGAAAATGCTTCTCAAGTCAAGTGTAATGGCTGAATCTCCATCACACCTTTGACACCTCATGAACATTGGGATAAAACCTGCACCAACCTGTGGTCATGTTACAGTAATGTCTCATGAGATTTGATTCATTCTACCCAGAGGAAACCCCAGTTTCATTTAAGGATGGCCATGGCCAAGAGGTAATGTATTTATATGTGACTATGTCAGATTAATAATGGTAATATGACTATCGAAGCAAAGTAAACTTTGAGTTAGTAGCATTTATAAACACAGGATGTTCCTTTCTGCCTTCCGTAAATGGTTTTGAAAGTTACCTTGAAATTGGAGCCATGCAAAGACATTAATAATAAGTATACACAAGAGCATTCTTTTTACTTATGGTATCATTTGTTGTGACAGGTCATGATCATCAGAAAGAAAATGAAAAGTTTCTCAAACATTTAAAAGTTGATGGATGTATTGGACAGTAGTGTCTTATATATATATACTTAGCAGATGGTCAAGTTCTGAGGTGAGCACAATATATTAAACCAGCTGAAGTGTGATTTTACAATGGAAGTCTACTTTTCAGCCACGTTGTCAGCTAACTTCCTCTCTATCCCTTCAGTTCTTTATTTTGTCTTCACCTCTCCTCTCTTCCCCTGTGATGAAGGCCTAAACAAAGAGGGACTGGGAGGAAGTGATAAAACACAACGTCCTGTTTGCCTCGCTGCCTCAGATAACACTTTCCATAGATGAGAAGAATGCAGCAGGGAGATACCATCACTAGACTGACTGAAGTCAACATCATGATCATTCATTTCGTTAGATATGCCCATACTTTATGTGCGACACATGCTTGCATTAACAGGGCATTGTTGTTCTGTATAAAACAATGTGAACTATGTGAGGTGTATATTGCCTCCTTTCCACCGAGCAGAGCGGGTCGGTCCGGGTAGTTTGGCTTTTCATTTGCCAAAAGTTGGGTAGGGTACGGTTTAAGCACACCTAACCGCTCTGAGCCGCTCCTAATTTCGGTACTCCTCCGTTGGGGTACTAGTCGCCTGAAAGGGTGCCGAAAAGGCGGAGCTACACATGCCGTCCGTTTCTTGGTCGAAAGAATCATTTCCGCTGTGTGTCACTCACTTCGGCAGGAGTAGAGAGTCTTGTGTTTTGGCAAAAATGTGAGCACAGTACTGTTTATTGTGTGGTGTTTTTCCTCGTCATTAAATGAATCAGTTGGCTACACTGTGTCCCACTGCTACGATGTCACGTAGCTGCTGCAGCCAGCGCTGTTCGCTCACTGTCTCTATCAGTTGCACCGAGCCGTCTCTGTGCCTTTACGCTCACAACAACACAGGGGGAATAAATAAAGAAGCGGCTGGTTTGACCAAGCAAAAACGAGAGACCGCTGGCTTGAGCACAGTTGTTCCACAGCCCGATAGTTTGACCCATATTCTGTTGCCGGCTATTGCAGTCCAGCCTAAACCCCGCATTGCCAGTAAGGGTAGGGTCGGCGGTGGAAACACCACCGAGATCCTTAAAAGTGAGCTGTCCCGCTCTGAGCCGCTCCGACCCGACCTGCTCTACTCGGTGGAAACGTGGCATATGTACTCACTCCTAAAATGTTGCCTACTGGGATTTGTGACTCATAAGAACTCTAAATCCAAAGCGTTTTCATTTTAATTTCAATCAACACTAGGTGTATATTTACTGCAGATACTGCTGTTTACTAGCCTGGTCCAACCAGACCATCGTACTTCATTTCATTTGTACAGAAGGTCTGGAACTGCTCTATTTGGCAAACATTCACTCACTTGGAGGCGGGTGTCTGTTGAAGTTGAAAACTATTGGATCTGCCCAGTGCCACTCTGGATTAGCCAACCAATCGCATAACGTTCAGTCGTGACGTATGTCATGAGCCGGCTCCTGTCGGTGTGTTCCAGTTGTACTGGGAACTCGGAAATTTCCGACTTCACTACATATTGTAGTCTATGGCAGTGATTTTCAACCTTTTTTGAGCCGCGGCACATTTTTTACACAAAATCCTGGGGCACACCACCAACCAAAATGACACTCTAACACAGTACATATAATACATATAGTTAATAATATAGTTTCTAAATGTATTTAGAGTATTTGGTCTCTGTCAGGAGCCCTGCAGCTTTGCACACCACTCATCACTTGCAAGCAGCTTTGAGTAATCGGACCTCTTTGTCAGAAAAACTTAATGTTCCTCTCGCAGCTCATACACACGGGCCAGCACTTTGCCGCGCGACAGCCACCGGACCTCCGTGTGGAGCAATAAGACTTTATGTTCCGCTCCCATTTCCTCACACAAAGACACCCGACAATGGTTAATTAGGTGATATTAGATAATTTCCCACGGCACACCTGACGATCTCTCACGGCACGTGCCGCGGCACACTGGTTGAAAATCACTGGTCTATGGATCTACCGGTACCTGGCAACGGTAACTTGCTAGAACGTTTAGTTATTTGGATGAGGAAGGCTGTAGGCGTCCATAGTTTCCCGAGCAGATGCACTGGAACACAGACAGGTCGGAACTCGGAACTACCAAGTCGGAAATCTCCTTCTTCCGAGTATTAAGGAACGCAGCATTCAACTGAAACTGGAGCGCGACTTCGACGTCATCGTTCTCAGCCACTCGCTCTGTTCGCTGATTGGACGGCTGTAGATTTTCCTGAGCTAGATCCCACTAATACACCCCAGCCCCAGACTGACTACGGAAGGGAAAATTAAATTTGGGCGGAAGTAGGTAGGCGGGCGGAGCCAGGCTAGCTGTTTACTGCAGATGCTACTAAACACAGCCCAGTTTATAATAGGCTGCAAACACTTCAACACACAAAATAATGTGGAGGAAAGACTCTAGTCATCAACCTTAGTGCTGAACTGGAGAGGTAAAGCGGGTTCCATGCTTGGTCTTGCCACACACACACACACACACACACACACACACACACACACACACACACACACACACACACACACACACACACACACAGCAAGGGAGACATACAGTTTTTTTCGATTGCTAACCCACAGTGGGTTAGCAACTCATTGACATAACACACACTGTCACTCAGGACATACTCAGAGTACAAACACTAGCATCAAACCCCAATCCATAAATTACAAACTTTTCATCTTTACAGTTTGAATAATTTGAGTTATTTCACTAGCCTGGAAATCCCAGTGTTGGGAACGTTACTTTAAAAAAGTAATTAGTTATAGTTACTCACTACTTGTTCCAAAAAGTAACTGAGTTACTAACTGAATTACTTTATAATAGAAGTAACTAGTTACCAGGGTAAGTAACTATTTGCGTTAGCCTACTGTAAAAAAAAAGTTGCTATATGTCAAAATTTGGATTTTTCTGAGCAGTTTTCACAAGTCAGTTGAAATGAGTAGAACAGACAGGTAGGCCTACTTGTAGGCTACAGTACATAACCTTCAATATGTATTGCACATCAACAGACAGCAAGAGGTTTATCCTGCACCTGCAGTATTTTGTTCTCAACAAAAGTAGTAGAGGAAACTGCTGAATGTAGGCTACCGTGATATGCTATATCACTGGATTCACTTCAGGGGTGTCGGCTAAAACACCACTTCAGGCCAAAAACGTCAGACTATGAAGCATGAGACGATGAGAGGAGGAGTAAGGATTTATCCGCTGTTTATTTCCTTCTTTAACATGCACAGCAGCATACAGATCCCAGGAAAAGAACAATAGCAATATTCGGCTCGTGATGACAAGCTAAACAGCTGTTGCAACCGGCGAATCGCGGCCGTTTAATAGCGTGCATAAATTATAATTTAGAGATCGGGAAACTTAATGCATTTACTCACAAGGGCGATGCAAACAAATTCAGGGAGAGCACGTTTAAACCGTGGATTGATAGGTGGTTACTGCGCCAACGTGCACGCTCGTCGCTCACACAACAGAGAGAGAAAGAAAAATAAACTTCACTAAACAGGCGCTCCGGCTGACTGACGTGACGGCGCTAACTGACAGTTATAATGTCATCCACACACCGGTCTCCTCACTAGCAGTTTGTGTAGTATGGAGCCAGGGGTGCACTCGGATAACACAGTTTATTCAATCAATTCATAGTAACGCACCGCATTTAACGTTCAGTAACGATAACGGCGGTGTAACGGCGGAAAAAGTAATTAGTTAGATTACCCCGTTACTGAAAAAAGAACGGCGTTACGTAACGCCGTTCTTTTAAACGGCGTTATTCCCAACACTGGGAAATCCAGACCCTGAATTTGCCAGCGCCTAGTGGCAGGTCTGGGAATGCCAGGCTATTATTTCACACAAATTACGTAATATTTTCTTTGATGAAAGGGTGAAATTCTTTCACATGAAATTGTTTATTTTATAACATACCAGTTTTTTTAGGAAAACAAAAAGAAATGAAAATCAGAAGTTTGCTTCAATAGATACACATTTTGTATATTTTATTGAAAACATTTCCAAATGTAGTATTTATCTGTGTAAATATTCTATAATTGTAATACAGAAATCTATCCTGTAATGTTGTCATTTACTGTAAGGATGCAACTCTAAGCTGTTTGTTTGCTGGAAATTTCGTATTACAGATGCAACTTTAGATTTTTGCAGATTGGGTTGCACTCTCAACCCTGCCTCTCTCAATGAGAGACCATGATTCACAACAGGGTCTATCAGTATAGCCTTACTGTATTTCATCAGACATTACAGCTCTATGTCTTCCTCCACACATCCACACTCTCACTGCCACTCTTCTCCCTCCAACAACCTGTCTTCATTGGTCCATTTACAAAAAAATATATATTTTTGAGCTTTCCCTTAGTGTTTCAGTTGAAATTGCAATCTGCAGTGTTTGAAATGCACTAGGCATTCATTCTGTTTTGAATGTGTGGTTTACAGTTGTGGCAGTAGTGTGTTAGCATTTGAAAAAAAGGGCTGGAAATCCACAGTGTTGTGCAGGCTGTGGTTAAGCCATGAGATAGGTGTGTAGAGTTTTGAAAATTGTGTTTAATCAATGAAAAACGAGCTAGAGTTTGGCCCGAATGAACCGCTGCTGTGCATACTGTTGTTAGAGTTTTGCACATGTCGCTCCAGTTGTGCCCACTGTGGTTTAGCAATCGAAAAAAACTGTAATAAGTTTGTTAGACTCATCACCAGCCCAAAGACAGAACAACATATTCTTCACTGGTTTGATGAAGCCAACATCAAATGTTAAGGTCCCCACACCTGGGATCCTGGAGATTCAACCCATCCTACCAGCCTGATCTCGCGCTAGCTTGACATTGGTTTCTCTCTCCCTCAGATCTGTATTACTTGTAACACAACTCATAGTGTTCCAAACGCACTCGTCTCTGTTTCCACCACCAAAGAACAGTAAGAGACATGCTCATTGACAGTGTATGTACAAATGATATTCTACTGATGTGTAGCCCTGCATGGCTAGTAATGTTAGTATGAAGCTTTTCTTTCCCTTCCAACATCCGTCTTTGTGCAGACATTGCCCAGCAGCCCCCAACCCCCAGTCCAGAGCATTCCTTCATCTATTAATGTCCTTTCCTGCCTCTGTGGCCATCACTGTTGTTGCAGTCCTTCACCGGAAAGCACACAAATTAACACTGCATTGTTCTGGCCAGTCACATTATAGCTGGAAACATCGGCACAGCAATAGTTTCCTGAAACCACACATTAATAAGCACTGGCCAGTAGCGATACGTGTGTGTGTGTGTGTGTGTGTGTGTGTGTGTGTGTGTGTGTGTGTTGTGCATGTGCGTGTGTGTTTGCGTGCATGTGCGTGCTGGTATTACGTTATGTTGTGGGGACTTAAGCTCAGTCTCTTTGAATTCCCCATCCTGTCTCTGGCTTTTCATTCACTGCAGTTAATCACACAACACTTTGTACTGGTGGCAAATTCCATAGAATAACAGAAACAATTTCTCCTCAAAGTATGAAATAAGACCAAAGAACTGGCTGTGCTCTAAGATCCAAACCACGGATTCACCTGCAGAACTTAAAGGCAGATACAAGTCTTTTGACCGGTCCAATCTTATCCTGACGGCTGTTTCTGAATTGGGATAAACTGTTAACATTGGTTGTTGGTAACTGTGACCTTGATCTTAAACCTGACCAAGGAACCAATAGAGGCGCCGCAACAGAAGATACTCCAATGGGTCTGAAGGCAGAAATACATTCTAGATAAATAAATAGATAGAGAATGCTTTGCATCCATTCAAGACCTCATGTCTGACCATCTTAAAGGAATAGTTCAATGTTTTTTTTTAAACTTTTTTCAGCTTTTTGCCTTACTCTGCGGCTCAAGAAAAGGCGACAGAAACCGTTCCTGTAATTGTGCATTCATTTTTGGTTTAGAAATGGGCAAAGGTCTCTCATCCAGGTTAGCTTAGCTCAAACACTGGTAGTCAAGGGGAGCAGGTAGAAAGATACACTTTGCAACATCATTACAGTTTTTTTTCGATCGCTAACCTACAGTGTAGCTCAATGTGCAAAACTCTAACTACAGTCTGCACTACCAACAGTCACTGGAGCTGAACAGTTCACATCACCTGCAAAATAGGCTCAGTGCAGCAAACTCTATGAATTGTCCTCATTGAGATAACACACACTGTCACTCAGAACACACTCAGAGTAGAAACACTAGCATCAAACCCCAATACAGAAATGACAAACTTTTAATCTTTACAGTTTTGAATAATTTGAGTTACTTCACACAAATAAAGTAATATTTTATTTGAGGAAAGAGTGAAATTAGTTCACATGAAATTGTTTATTTTATAACATACCAGTTATGTTTAGGTAAACAAAAATAAATGAAGATCAGAAGTTTGCTTCAATAGATACATCTTTTTATTTTATATTTTATTGATAACATTTCCAAATGTAGTATATATCTGTGTAAATATTCTATAATTGTAATACAGAAATCAATTCCTGTTATGTTGTCATTTACTGTAAGGGTGCAACTCTTACGTTTTTGTTTGCTTGAAAATTCGTATTACAGATGCAACTTTAGATCTTTGCAGATTGCGTTGCACCCTCAACGCTGCCTCTCTCAATGAGGGACCATGATTCACAACAGGGTCTATCAGTGTTGCCCTTACTGTATTTCATCAGAAATGACAGCTCAATGTCTTCTAGGTCTTCCTCCACACATCCAGTCTCACTGCTTCTCTTCTCCCTCCAACAACCTGGCTTCCTATTTTTGAGCTTTCCTTATACTGTATATACAGTATGTTCACTAACAAGTCTAAAACAAGACACATTTTTAGTGTTTCAGTTGAAATTGCAATCAGCAGTGTTTGAAATGCACTAGGCTGATATCCATTCTGTTTTGAATGTGTGGTTTACAGTTGTGACAGCAGTGTGTTAGCATTTGAACAAAGTGCTAGAAACACATAAAGATCCTCTAGATTGTGCATCATACCGACCAATTTCACTATTAAATGCAGATGTAAAGATACTTTACTTTACTACTTTTATATTCCCCCAGAAATATTGAATCAGAATGCCTCGCTTCTATGGACGCTGAAAAAGCATTTGATAGAGTAGAATGGAATTATTTGTTTTTCACCCTTGAAAAATTCGGTTTGGGTCTTGTTTTCACTTCTTGGGTTAAATTATTATATGCATGCCCTTCTGCCTCAGTATTTACAAACAGCCGTTACTCAAGTAGTTTTGATCTGCACCGTGGGACCCGGCAGGGTTGTCCTTTGAGCCCGCTCCTTTTTGCTATTGCAATCGAACCACTTGCCATTGCCATTCGCCGTAACAAACAGATTCAGGGGATATGGAGAGGAGGAATTGAACATAAGGTATCATTATACGCCGATGATTTACTCAAAGTGGTGACAGATCAGCTGAGTTACATTGGGGTATGTTTTACCAGAAATTTTAAAACCCTATTTAAATCGAACTTCCTCAAATTATTGGATCAGGCGAAGCAAATATTATCGAAGTGGTCTCCTCTGGCTTTCTCTCTCATAGGTAGAATAAATTCAATCAAAATGACATTACTCCCAAAGTTCCTATATCTATTCCAATGTCTCCCCATCTTTCTCCCCAAATCCTTTTTTCAGGCCCTTGACTCTTTAATGATAAATTATATTTGGAATGGTAAACACCCTCGGTTACGGAAAGCTTTTCTTCAAAGACCCAAACAAACAGGTGGAATGGCCCTCCCTAATTTCCAATACTATTACTGGGCTGCTAATATCCGTTCTTTAGTGTATTGGGTGCATTTTCACCTTGACGACTCAGCCCCAGTCTGGGTAACAATGGAGTCCAGCGCTATTAGCCCATTGTCTCTATCTGTCCTCTTAAGCGCCGCACTTCCAATCTCTTCGGCTATTCCCAACAGTAGTCCCGTGATTAAGCACTCCCTTCGAATCTGGACCCAATTTAGGAAGAATTTTGGAATGCAGAATTTTTCACTTTTGAGCCCAATTGCAGCTAATCATTTGTTTACTCCCTCGACGGTTGATGGTGCATTTAAGATCTGGCATAAAAAAGACTTAAAATGCATCGGTGATTTATTTATTAATGATCTATTTGCTAGTTTTTCTCAATTGACAAAACATTTTGGTATCGAAAAGACTAATTTTTTCCGATTTCTGCAAATCAGGCATTTTACCCAGAAGTTAATTCCCCAATTCCCTTATAAACCGCCAGCCAATCATGTCGATTTGTTTCTTTCTGTAAACCCCACATTAAAAGGCTCAATTTCTGTGTTTTTCAACCTTATTTCGAAGTTGCATAGCCCCTCATTAGCAGCTATAAGAACCCTGTGGGAGCAGGACCTAGGTTCTGCCTTCACAGATCACATGTGGGACTCAGTCCTGGATCGGATACACTCTACCTCCATGTGCGCCCAACATGCTCTGGTGCAATTTAAAGTAGTACATCGTATCCACATATCTAAAACTAAATTAGCTTGTATGTTTCCCGATGTAGACCCGACCTGTGATAGCTGTAAGAGCGCACCGGCATCACTCTTTCACATGTACTGGTTGTGTCCCACCTTGACTGAGTTCTGGACATCAGTTTTTCAAACAATTTCTGAAATACTTCAGCATCAAATTGAGCTGAACCCTTTCACTGCAATTTTTGGCATTGCTCCAAATCCGGGCTTGCCTAAAGTGAAGCTGAAGGTACTGGCCTTCACCTCATTACTTGCTCGTAGGGTTATCTTACTCAAGTGGAAAGATCCTGCTCCTCCTTCCCACTCACATTGGATTAGAGACATTATGTCATGTATGAATTTAGAGAAAATACGTTATACTACCCAGGGATCCGAGAATAAATTTGACAGAATTTGGCGCCCCTTCCTAAATTATTTTAAAAAACCAACAACAACAATAGAAGAGTAGCTACCTCCTCCCCTCTTTTATTTGATTTAATTTTATTTCTTTATGTTTATTTGTTTATTTTTGTTTCTTGTAGCGTGATTTTTTGATGCAGGATTGTTTGTAGTTGGGTGTGGGGGTGGGATATGGGCGGAGTGTGTTCGGGGGAAGAAAAAAGGGGAAAAAACTTAATCATTGTACTGTAATTGCTTCACAAATCTTTTGTTGAATAAAAAAACCTTTGAAAGAAAGTGCTAGAAACACACAGTGTTGTGCAGGTTGCGGTTAAGCCATGAGATAGGTGTGTAAAGTTTTGAAATTTCGATTGCTAAACCACAGTGGGCACAACTGGAGCGACATGTGCAAAACTCTAACAACACTATGCAGAGCAGCGGTTCATTCGGACCAAACTGTATCTCGTTTTTCATTGATAAAACACAATTATATATAGGGGAAGGTGGGGTGATTTGTGCATTTTGGAAGTTGCAAAACCCCTTGTTTCTAGAAAACCGTGGAAGAAATTGGAAATGTGACCACATATTTAAGAAGAGCCATCCATTTGACTCATCCTGTAAAGAAGGGAGACACAAGGAATAAGATATAAGCACATTTAAGCTCAAAAAACAGTGTTTTGCCTTTCAAAGTAAAATTTCCATGATCAAGGTTTTTTGATTATTGTGTCTGAACAATTATAGACACGTTTGAAAACATTTGACACATGTTTTAGTGCTTTGGTATGCTACACTTTGAGTCTATATAGTTAGCACAATGTCAACCCTAAATTGCTGCATCATGCCTATTATCCAAAATTCTGGGGATGGGGTGATTTGTGCGCAAGGGCCTGGGTGAGTTATAAGTAAGTAAGTAAGTAAAATGTATTTATAAAAGCACATTTATGACAGTTTGCACTGTCCAAAGTGCTGTACATAGTGCATTCAGTAGGTAAACAATGAAGGTAAAATAACAATAACCAAAATAAAAGACGTAAAGCCCATACATCCACATAAACACAGATAGTAGTGCAGAGGTAAGTAAGTAGTGCAGAGGTTAATGGGGAGGAAACACCAGGGTGTACATATGGGTTTTGAGCCTTGATTTAAAGGCAGAAATGTAGGGGGAATCACATTTCTCAGGTGGCAGTTGGTTCCACAAGCACGGAGCAACTAGTGCAAAGCACATTTCTGAGAGTTGTGCCAGTGGCATGGCTGTATACGCTGGTCACCAAAAGAAAGTGATTGTCTACAGTAGCTCAGAAGAGAGTGACATCTCAATTCCACTTAACGACACCACTTATGAGAGTTCAGATGGCCAGAAAGATGATGATGGTGACTTTGTCATTGTGACACAATGACGCACAAATCACCCCACTACGTGGGGTGATTTGTGCGACAAGACAACTTTTTTTCCGAAAGCTATATTTCTTAAACAGTTTATTCCAGATCCAAAGTTTTTATTGCCAGGGATGCACAACATCCTGAAATATATGTACATATTTGAGTTGGAGACATAACTGTCAAGGCCTCACTTTAAAATCACTTTGAGTAAAAAATTGCACAAATCACCCCACCTTCCCCTATAGGGAAAACTCAGAAATATATATTTTTTTGGAAATGGACCAATGAAGACAGGTTGGTGGAGGGAGAAGAGTGGCAGTGAGAGTGTGGATGTGTGGAGGAAGACCCAGACAATATACAGCTGTCATTTCTGATGAAATACAGTGAGCGCTACACTGAGACCCTGTTGTAAATCATGGTCTCTCATTGAGAGAAGCTGGGTTGAGAGTGAAACCCAATCTGCAAAGATCTAAAGTTGCATCTGTAATACGAATTTTCCAGCAAACAAACAGATGAGAGTTGAATCCTTATAGTAAATGACAACATTACAGGAATTGATTTCTGTATTACAATTAGAGAATATTTATACATATAAATACTACATTTGGAAATGTTATCAATAAAATATAAAATAAAAATATGTATCTATTGAAGTAAACAAAAAAAATGGTACGTTATAAAATAAACATTTTCATGTGAAAGATGTTTCCTCAAAGAACATATTACGTTATTTGTGTGAAATAACTCAAATTATTCAAACTGTAAAGATTAAAAGTTTGTAATTTGTGTATTGGGGTTTGATGCTAGTGTTTATACTCCACATGAACCGCTGCTGTGCATAGTGTAGTTAGAGTTTTGCACTTGTCGTTCCAGTTTGTGCCCACTGTGGTTTAGCGATATGTAAGCTGTAAGCACCCCTGTGTGCTGGTTGGAACTTGTTTATTTACCACGTTATGTTTCGCTCTATATGTTTACACGTTATGTCATTTTAGAATCAAATACATAATGGAAAGAAAACAGGAAAGGCCACACACACACACACACACACACACACACACACACACACACAGAACCTGCTCAATGCATTGCTGTGGACTGAGACAGTTTTACAAGGAGGGCTTCTGTTTACACAGGCAGTACAAATCAATGGTGTGGGACGGGAACAAAAGCACAAGCATGTCATAAAAGGAGCAGCAGCAGATCAATGGAAGCCTACTGGATCATTACAGTTTTTTTCGATCGCTAACCCACAGTGAGCACAACTGTAGCTCAACGTGCAAAACTCTAAATACAGTCTGCACTACCAACAGTCACTGGAGCTGAACAGTTCACTTCACCTGCAAAATAGGCTCAGCGCAGCAAACACTGTGAATTGTCCTCACTATGATAACACACACTGTCACTCAGAATATGCTCAGAGTACAAACACTAGCATCAAACCCCAATACATAAATTACAAACTTTTAATCTTTACAGTTTGAATAATTTGAGTTATTTCACACAAATTACGTAATATTTTCTTAGATGAAAGGGTAAAATTCTTTCACATGAAATTGTTTATTTTATAACATACCAGTTTTTTTTAGGAAAACAAAAAGAAATGAAAATCAGAAGTTTGCTTCAATAGATACACATTTTGTATATTTTATTTTACACACACACACATACAAGGGAGACATA
The DNA here is from genome assembly GCA_026122265.1 of Ammodytes dubius. Lineage (NCBI taxonomy): Eukaryota > Metazoa > Chordata > Actinopteri > Uranoscopiformes > Ammodytidae > Ammodytes > Ammodytes dubius. The sequence continues at coordinate 5,928,554 of CM047523.1, read as the reverse complement.
CAGTTTTTTTCGATTGCTAACCCACAGAGGGTTAGCAACTCATTGACATAACACACACTGTCACTCAGAACATACTCAGAGTACAAACACTAGCATCAAACCCCAATCCATAAATTACAAACTTTTCATCTTTACAGTTTGAATAATTTGAGTTATTTCACTAGCCTGGAAATCCAGACCCTGAATTTGCCAGCGCCTAGTGGCAGGTCTGGGAATGCCAGGCTATTATTTCACACAAATTACGTAATATTTTCTTTGATGAAAGGGTGAAATTCTTTCACATGAAATTGTTTATTTTATAACATACCAGTTTTTTTAGGAAAACAAAAAGAAATGAAAATCAGAAGTTTGCTTCAATAGATACACATTTTGTATATTTTATTGAAAACATTTCCAAATTTAGTATTTATCTGTGTAAATATTCTATAAATGTAATACAGAAATCTATCCTGTAATGTTGTCATTTACTGTAAGGATGCAACTCTAAGCTGTTTGTTTGCTGGAAATTTCGTATTACAGATTTTTGCAGATTGGGTTGCACTCTCAACCCTGCCTCTCTCAATGAGAGACCATGATTCACAACAGGGTCTATCAGTGTAGCCTTACTGTATTTCATCAGACATTACAGTTTCTATGTCTTCCTCCACACATCCACACTCTCACTGCCACTCTTCTCCCTCCAACAACCTGTCTTCATTGGTCCATTTCCAAAAAAATATATATTTTTGAGCTTTCCCTTTATACTGTATATGTTCACTAACAAGTCTAAAACAAGACATCTTAGTGTTTCAGTTGAAATTGCAATCCGCAGTGTTTGAAATGCACTAGCCATTCATTCTGTTTTGAATGTGTGGTTTACAGTTGTGGCAGTAGTGTGTTAGCGTTTGAAAAAAAGTGCTGGAAATCCACAGTGTTGTGCAGGCTGTGGTTAAGCCATGAGATAGGTGTATGGAGTTTTGAAAATTGTGTTGCAATGAAAAACGAGCTAGAGTTTGGTCCGAATGAACCGCTGCTCTGCATACTGTTGTTAAAGTTTTGTACATGTCGCTCCAGTTGTGCCCACTGTGGTTTAGCAATCGAAAAAAACTGTAAGCTCTGCTTGTCTCTATGAAACAAGCTGCTGTTTAACACTGTTTAACACCAGTACAATGCCTTTACTCATACATCCATACACCGATACATGCTTCAGATATCAACTGATGATGCACGTCAAACACATATGAAGTGGATTGTTAATATTATGTCACTGTGTTCCCTGACATCTATAAGCCCTTTTGAGAAGCCTGCTGGTGTAGATGTCATTTGTTTGACGTATGAATAAGTGAGTTACGTTGTGGTGCGGGCGTGGATGGGCGTATGACACACCTGAAACACACCTGGAATCAACAGCATTCAGCTGACTAACCTTCTTTGTGTCATGGTCTGTCTTTGTCTTGTCTTGTTTTGGTGTTACCCGGGTTTCCTGTTTTATTTTGTTACGTCTGTCTTGTTCCTCCCCATGTCCTGTCAAGCTTCCCTCTTGTTTGATTACTGCTCCCTTCCCTAATGTGTTTCACCTGTCCCTTGTTGTCTACCCTGTCTTGTGTGTGTGTGTGTGTGTGTGTGTGTGTATATAACTCCCAGTGTTTCTTTGTTCCCTGTCCGAGCATTGTACCTGTTGGTGAGTCTGTCCCTGTATGTTCCTGTGTTCCATGTGCCTTGCCTTTTTGCGTTTCTGGAGTTTTTGTGTTTTTTTTGGACAATAAATTACCCTCACTTGAAACTTTCTGCATTTGGGTCCTGCTTGCCTGTCTGCCTGTCGTCACCGTAACACTTTGCTTGTTTTAACCACAGCCATTATCTTTTCCATAGTGAAGTTGCCATACACAGATATTTTAGAGAGAAAGAATTTCAAAAGTGTTTATATTGGGCGAGCAGAATTGTCAATTGACACCGAAGTCTTTATCAGACAAAGTTTTTACATTTCCAACAGTATTTAATCCATAAGTGATGAGAGGACAGAAAACACTCCTTCCATTAGTCTAACAGGGTCAGACTATCCCTGCGTTCCAATCCCCATACTTCCCTACTATTTAGTATGCCAGAAAAAGATTTAGGATCTCCCAATATATGCAAGTCAATTGTAGTATGCTGAAAATACATGAATGCCCCACTAACTCCAATAGCATTTTGGAGTATTCGTCTTTATTCTTGACATTTCTCGACATAATGAAAATAAATCTTCCTTATCTGATTTTTTTTTCTCTCTCCTGTGGTCCTAAAACTCTTCTGTACTTTAGTATTTAGTGTAGTAAAAATAAAGAGTATGTGATTTGGAACGCAGGGTCACTTTCTCCTCCTGCTCCTCCTTTCACTTCCCTCTGCTGTCCTGGGACCTTGCTGACACCTTGTTTGAAGCTAATCAACATCCATATTGAGCCATTTAAATGAACTAGTCCTTCATTTTCTCATAAGAATGTATTTCTCATACTGTCATTGTGTTGGTCTCTTCTGTCCACCATCTACATCCTGTCTGCGGGCGGGAGGGGGATCCCTTCTCAACTCAACGGCTTTTTTTCAGTTTTCTTTATCTAAAGGCGAGACGCTGCAGGTGAAAAGGCTCAAATGTTTAACCTTTGATATCATCATGAAACTTTGCAAGTGACATTACCGACATTAAAACTATAATTTTTTTTTCAGACGTTTAAATTACGGTGATATGCAATGTGTCAATATCTAACTAACTAAAAGGTGTAACTTCTGTAATTAGTGCTGGGAATAGAAATGTGTCACTGTACAACAATGAGTGGAGCCAGGCTGATAAGACGTGAGGCACACTTTACATCCATTTCCTCTGACATTCCATGACTCCACTCAAACATTACAGTAGCGGCTTTGTGTGTGTGCTGTCCCTCTCCACAAACAAAGCTACTAGTGTAATGTTGAAAATGAGTAATGGACTGACTTGGCCAATACAATAACACTAATAAAATATGATTAAATGGGCCTATTATATCATTTAATGATAATAACCACAACTCTACCACTAACTCCAGTCGTCAATGGTTGTAGCTGTATGCGACTTCCCCCACGTACAAGACTCCCAGAGCTTTGGAAAAGTCAAGTTAGTTATATGTCATTTGTGTTTTCATCATCATTTTGCAATTACTATATCAACATGTAATGCCAGATATGGTTACACATCTTGCATGAATAGATTTAGTCTTGCAGAGTTTGATTTGATTTGATTTGATTTGATTTGATTTGATTTGATTTGATTGAAATTTATTTCGAAGATGTAAAAGAAAAACAGAAACAGGAAAATATCATACAGAAAATAGTGATGTTACACAAAATAGAAAGCATGGTTAGAGACATGAATGACAATGACTTGATAATTGTAACAACATGTTTGAAAAGGAGTGGGAAGAAGTTTACACTTATTTAATCCCACCCCTTCTCCGTAACTCATTTTAATTAAGCTTCCTTAGTCGTAATAATAATAATTATTATCAATATTTTAATTTATTATTATTAATTATATATATATATACCTAGATATATATATTCTTTTTTTAGCGTATCCAAATATATAATTTTCTAAAAATAAAATGCATTACTTATATGTTCATATCAAATATATGCTATAATTTCATACACATTTCTCAGAAAATAAAATTAAAGAAAATAAATGTAAAAATTCATGAATATATTTATATCAGGTTCCCTCTATCAACATATTTTAGTTTGTGTTGTTCTCTGTTCTTGCTTGTTTGTTCTGATGTTTTAAAGAAATCAGCACAAAATAAACATGAAGCAAAATAATGAAAATCTGGGCAAGGCGTGACGCTCCAGTGGAGGGAGGGTAGGCTCAGGGTGGTGGACATCCCTCACATGTGGAGCTGCTTTGACCAGTCAAACACTCCTTTGTCCTCATGTGTTTTTACTATGAAGGTACATTTGTTGCATCATTCTACACGTGTGCAACTCTCATTGTACGAATTCACAGGCATTTAATTGTGTATGCAGCTTTTGAGTCCAAGACAAATTTCCCTAAGGGGACAATAAAGTATATGGTATGGTATTTTTTTTTTTTTTTTTCAACCTTTATTTATACAGGTAAATCCCATTGAGTCCGAAGACTCTTTTGCAAGGGAGACCTGTTCCCATTTACACGTTACCATTCACACACTGATAGCAGGCTAACTATCAACATTCACACGAGGCAAGGTGGGTGAAGTGTCTTGCCCAAGGACACAACAACTATGACACAGGTGGCAGGGCGGGGATCGAACCTCTAACCCTTTGATCATCAGCCGACCTGCTCTACCAACTGAGCCACAGTCGCCCTATATGGTATGGTATGGTATGGTATGGTATGGTATCGTATTGAATACTGATTTGCAGATGTGCACATTTTGTGGGAGAAAAACTGAAAAGTTTGAAAGTCCTATAGCGCATTTTTGTCTGTGACTACAAATGATACATGTGTTACAACCACACATTAGTTATTAGTTATTAATTCATTTTGGTTCTCCCCAAATGAGCTATGTGTGATCGATCCGTGCATCAAGTTTTGAAAGCTTTTGATGCCATGCACTCCTGACACATGACACTGCCTATGGCATTACGGCTTAGTTTAAGGAATATGTCTGATATACTTGGTTCAAGATAATAATTCTTCCTCCTCTCTGGCATCTTTTCACACATACAAATATATGGAAAAACGTTTGAAAGCCTAACTTCTCTTATCACAATGGAAAAATCAAGAAATGGCTTTTTTCAGAAGCCAAAGCAGAGTAATCCTTTTGTATTGTTCCTAAAATGTCCCTTGTGCCCTCATAACACCTCCATTCAGTGGGATGTTTGCGACATTTGGCCATCACTATTTATTATCAGTGTGTGTGCTCTGGCCAGGCAGCTTGTTTGAGCAGCTAATCGCTCAGATGGACTCTATCTAAATTGGATGGTGAGGCAGAAAATCCTGTACTCTTTTAACTAGCATGTGAATACTTTTAAAACCTCCCTATCCTTCATTTGGATATGGCCTAATTGAAAAGCAAATAGTACACTTGAGTGCACCCATGAATCAGTGAGTGATATCTCCTTAGCTGCCGGAGGAATGAACCTCTCCTGCCAGGCCCCCCCTCGGCACAGCTCCTGTTTTTCCATCGCCTCAAATGGCCTTCCTCACACACTATCTATTGGATTATTGTTTTGGGGATTAATGCCTTGATGTCGTCCTTTTCACACACACACAACACACACACACACACACACACACACACACACACACACACACACACACACACACACACACACACACACACACACACACACACACACACACACACACACACACACACACACACACACACACACACACACACACACACACACACACTCTCTCTCTCTCTCTCTCTCTCTCTCTCTCTCTCTCTCTCTTAGTGGTTTGTGGTTGTGGGACATGTCCGGGCCTCACTGTTGACTTACCAGATGGGCTGTGGAACAAAGACAGGTTGACACACTCAATGTTCAAGGTGAATGTGGAGAGGGTTTTGAAAACGAGAGATTCATTATAAAAGAGTGATGATCAAACACTGATAAGGATGATGCAATGTATTTGATTATACTTGTGTCACTACTTGTATTTGAATACTATGTATTTTTGTATGAAATAAAACAATGTTCAGTGTTCTTATACAGAATGGGTTTGGGCTTAAATCTTCACCACAGTGTGATTTGACGTAGTATTTACTGCATCCAGCATTAGACTAATAGTGATGCTCTATCTACTGAGTGTGTGAACATCAGCTTTTATCCATATCCAATTTCTACAATGCCAAGACGTAAGTAAGTAGCACAGTGTGTAGAAAGATGGTCCATAGGAAAGGGCCATAATAGTATGAACATATTATCACTATTACAATCATTCTTATTTTCACTTGATGCAGAACTCAGAAGCTACCTTACTTAACTTACCTAGACTATACTTGTTGACATGTGACATGCGGTAACACTGACACTCCCAACAAAGCCTTTTTTCTTAGGTTTACAATCATTTTTAGGGGTCAGAGATTACATTAAAGGGATGCTTCTGCACTCCTAGAAAGGGGCTAACATCGCATCTGTGTCAGTACCAACATAGTTATGAACAGTACACTTACATACACATGCACACATTCTGTCAATCTGTTCTTATATTGTATTGCACATTTGTTTGCTTTTACTTGAATTTAAAAGTCCAACCAAGGTGGGAGCTTCATTACATTACATCATTGTATGTATTCTTCCTACAGTATATAGGGGAGAGTGGGAGGAGATGTGCCACTTTTTACTCAAAGTGACTTTTAAGTGAGGCCTTGACAGTTATGTCTCCACCTCAAATATGTATATATTTGCTAAGGGTGTAAGGGCAGGGTGTCATACTATATGGAATGTAAAGCCCACTGAGGCAAATGTCTATTTGTGATATTGGGCTATACAAATAAAACTGATTTGATTTGATTTGATTGATTTGATTATTTGATTGATTTCAGGGTGTTGTGCATCCCTGGCAATAAAAACTTTGGATCTGGAATAAACTCATCATCATCATCATCAACCGCTTATCCGAAATCGGGTCGCGGGGGCAGCAGCTTGAGCAGGGAACCCCAAACTTCTCTTTCCCGGGCCACATCAACCAGCTCTGACTGGGGGATCACGAGGCGTTCCCAGGCCAGTGTGGAGATATAATCTCTCCACCTAGTCCTGGGTCTTCCCCGAGGCCTCCTTCCAGCTGGACGCTCCTGGAACACCTCCCTAGGGAGGCGCCCTGGGGGCATCCTTACCAGATGCCCGAACCACCTCAACTGGCTCCTTTCAACGCATGGAATAAACTGTTTAAGATATATAGCTTTCGGAAAAAAAGTTGTCTTGTGGCACAAAGTTGTGCCTCCGTAGACAATCACTTTCTTTTTGGTGACCAGCGTATACAGCCATGCCACTGGCACAACTCTCAGAAATTTACTTTGCACTAGCTGCTCCGTGCTTGTGGAACCAACTGCCACCTGACAAATGTGATTCCCCCTCCATTTCTGCCTTTAAATCAAGGCTCAAAACCCATCTGTACACCCTTGTTTTTTGCTCCCCGTTAACTATCTTACCACTGCACTACTATCTTTGTTTATATGTGGATGTATGGGCTTTATGTCTTTTATTTTTTTATTATTGTTATTTTACCTTAATTTTTACCTACTGAATCCACTATGTTCAGCACTTTGGACAGTGCAAAAAGTGAAGCATACTAAAGCACTAAAACATGTGTCAAATGTTTTCAAACATGTCTATGATTGTCTAGACACAATAATCAAAAAACCTTGATCATGGAAATTTTACTTTGAAAGGCAAAAAACTGTTTTTTTTTAGCTTAAATGTGCTTTTATCTTATGCCATGTTGCTCCCTTCTTTACAGGATGAGTCAAATAGATGGCTCTTCTTAAATATGTGGTCACATTTGCAATTTCTTCCACAGTTTTCTAGAAACAAGGGGTGGCACAACTTCCCCACTGGCACCACTCTCCCCTATGTAGCAATTATTGATCTATATTGTCCATGATAAATCATCAACACAAAATGACAAAATAAAATATCCATTAGTGATAAATTAGAGACAGTTATCTCAATAAAGTAGTGATATATACAAGTGAACTTATGTACAAAATGTATTGGAAAGTAGAACATTAAAAAGCTCTCTCATCACAAGCCTTTGCACACTGTCCTAAGAGCAGGTTAATGGTAGAGGAAGTGTCCCTTATGGTCCACTCACTAACACACATCAGTCATCATTACAGCTCCTCAGAAAGAGCTTTGGTCCTGTGTGCAACCCAGCACAGCACATGACACACTGTTTGTTCTCTCTCAACACCAATCACTACACGGACAATTTAACTCCTAGTTACTTTGCACTGAGCCCAGAAGACATGACTTAATGCCCCCAAGCTGCAATAATTATTCTGTTACCTACTACGTTGTAGCTGTGTCCATTGTGTGTGTGTGTGATCTGTGTGTGTGTGGGTGTGTGTGGTGTGTTGTGTGTGTGTGGTGTGTTGTGTTGTGGTGTGTGTGTGTGTGTGTGTGTGTGTGTGTGTGTGTGTGTTGTGTGTGTGGTGTGGTGTGTGTGTGTGTGGTGTGTTGTGTGTGTGTGTGTGTTGTGTGTGTGTGTGTGTGTGTACTTACATACATAAAGGAATGTTTTCATATAATCACACTATGGAGCTAGTGCCCACATGTCAGATATAACATTTCAAACTTAAAATTTAAATTAATCTAACCTTTATTTATACTGGAGAGATCAATTGAGGGGTGGCCCTCAGTTACAATGATGTTGGGTCAAACAAGAGCAAAGCAAAAAGCATACAAACACAATATGCAAATACATCTAATACACAACAAGCTGATTAAGACACATTTAGACATAGATGTAGAATGGCTGCAATTAAAATTAAATGGGTGAAAGTACAATACAGCCTAATTAAAACAGTTACAGGTAGAGTTCGGGAGATTTAAGATAATATGTCTGAATTTGTTATAGGATATGAAGGTATTTATTTCTAGCTTGAAGCTGTTCCAGGAGTCAGGGGCACTGAAGCTGAAAGCTGTCTTTAAAAGCTCAGACCAGGCTTGTGGAACATAAAGCATTTTGAGCATGTCAGTGGAGCGGGTCTGATAAAGCCCATCTGAAATGTGCAGCATTGCAGTCACATAATGTGGTAGCTTCCTGGTCAGGGCTTTATACACTGCCCGGCCAGAGAAAAAGTCACCATCTGGATGTTACTAAACAAATAGTTAAGAGCCCTCCATCGGTCAAAAACTGCAGTGATTAATATGTTATCTAACCCAAACTGATGCAGTGAATAGCTTCTTATTTCTTAAACAACCATGTCAGGAGACATATGCTGTGGTTTTGGAAATTATGATGGCCTGCATAAAACAAAGAAAACTACTGAGGAGAAGATGAAACTAAAATCATGTTAAGAACTGTCCAACACATTATTAAAACCTGGATAGATAGTGGTGAACCATCATCTTTGAGGAAGAAATGTGGTCGGGAAAAAAAAACGTAATGATAATGATTGGATATCACTTAAAACATTTGGTGTAATCAACATTTAAAATATCGACAGAAGAACTCCCGGCTATGTTTAATAGTGAAAGTAAGAGCATTTCCACACGCACAATGCGGAGAACATAATGGATATGGACTATGCATATGTGTAGCCTTAAGAAAACCACTTATCAGTGGGGCTTATCAGGATAAAATGCTTCATTTTGCCATGGAGCTTACAGACTAGTGTTGTTTTTGGCGGCCTGTTTTAAGTTTAGTTTTAGTCTAGTCTTTGTGTCAAATTGTCATTTTAGTTTTTATTAGTCTTAAGGTGCGAACACACTAGGCATTTTACACGCGTAAGATTTACGTGCGTAACGCGGCTAAAATGTTGCTTGATCATTTTGTGTCAAAAATGGTTATACGCGCGTAATGTGACGAGTCTCCCTCCCGATATTGTATTTCCCTTATCAACCATGGCTGCGATCAGAACCGACCCGACACAACAGCGTGCATGTCCATGTAACGGGTCCCAGGTGGGGACGCCCGTGAACAGATTATAGATAACCTGAAATACAGGAAAAGAATGTTGACACGGGAAACGTGGCTTGTCTTTTCAAATCCTCATTAGTTATCTTTATTCATTTAACATTCAACTGAAGGTTACTGTATTTTCACATTGTCCATTTATTTTACTCAGTATCACATTACTGCATATATTGTCTAATTAGACATATTAAATGTTCTTCAAAACAAACAAAAATACTCTTAACACACACTTTTTCTCACAGTGTTCTTTCATCTCTCTTTTCTCTGATACAATAAACAATTTGTAAATAATGCATCTTTAATGCTCTTAAAACCCCTTAAGTTTTACTGGACTCGTATTTAACAGTACCTTGTAAACTACATTCTATCTCAAACATTTTTAACATACACATTTTCTCATTAATAACTTTTCTTAACCCGTTTTTAACAGTGTCTTTAAAGTACTTTACAACAATCAATAAACCTTTTTAACACTCTACACAACGCTAAGAAGTGAGCCACGTGTGGTGTAATTACAATAAACCAAAAAGGTAGAGATGAGCGTGGTCTGTACTAGCTTAAAGCTACTAGCTTAACAGAGACTTCAAACGGCGCCGACACTACAAAAACCCTCGGCGATCGTCGGACCTTACTAGCTCCAAATACATTCATTTTCACACTCATACTTTGCTTAAAACATAACACTACACATTCTCAGATCACTAACATCAAGTTGTTTCACATTTTAAACACTTAACCCACCTGAAATACAGGAAAAGAATGTTGACACGGGAAACGTGGCTTGTCTTTTCAAATCCTCATTAGTTATGAGGAGCTCACGGGGATTCAGGCAAACCACAATATTACTGTGCCTCCTACTGGCGGGATAGTGCAATTGCATTGTAAAAATGTAAAACTATAAAAGATATTGCTCATACAAAATAAGATCATTTTAGTAGAAAATAAAGTGTCTTAATAATATAAAATGGTGCAGAATATAAAACTTAAAATACACAAATGTGAGCACACATTAGTGGGCATCACACACTCCCCGACAAAATAAAAATGGCTCCTGACATTTCAAATACCTCAAAACCTTCTGTTTCACCACTAGTAAACAGGTGTGGTGTATGGCATGTAATATGTGTACGGCATGTACATAGGTGATGTGTAGGGCACAGATGAGAACAATGGTCGGATGTAGTGCGACATACTAAGAGCAGGTATGTGGGATGGTGTAGTACAAGTGGAGACTGTGTCTATATAAGCATGTAGAGAGGGCTGGCCAAGTGTATCATATGTAAATAACTGTCTTGGTCTTCTCTCTCTGGCTGACTGTCTGACTTCTGTGTATTCATCTGTCACAGGACTAGACATCACAAGGGGGGGAATAAGTCTCTCATCCTGTCTTTGTTGAGGGTATCCATCTTGTTCGTCTTCCTCATGCTCTGGCATGTCTTCAGCGTCCGATAGTTCATTTGTCTGTGTTTTATCTCCCATCAATATCACATCTCTTTCAGGATCGTTTTGATCGTCCTCTCTTTCAGGATCGTCTTGACTGTCCTCTCTTTCAGGAATGTTTTGTAAGTCTTCTGTTTCAGGTATGTATAGTTCATCCTCTCCTTCAGGTAAGTTGTGTACATCCCCTCTTACAGGTAATGTATTTGCATGTTCTCTGTGGACTATGGCAGGTTTACTAGGAGTCTGAACTGTGACCTTTGCAGATGAGGATGGTTCTTGGCTTTGTCCCATCCTGTTTACAGGCGTCCTCAACCAGTAACCTCCTGTCCATTCATCATCCGAGTCTGATGACTCCTCACTTTGAGCCAGGTCTGCGGCAGCGCTTGCTCTCAGCTGAGACTTTCTTTGCCTTTGTGGTGGTTTTGCAACTGCGTTGGCTGACTGTGGTGGGGATTCAACTGGTAAGTCATTGACTAGCAGTAGCAGATTTCTGTGTAAGGTTCTGGTTTTTCCTTTGTAGTCTCCTTCTGGTTGAATGACATACACTGGATTGTCTGAGACTTGCTCTTTTACCACATATATCCTCTTCTCCCAGTACGAGCGCAGTTTTCCGGGCCCTCCTCGCTCGCTTAAGTTCCGAACTAGCACTCTGTCTCCTGGTTTTAGAACTACGCCTCTCACCTTTTGATCATAATAGGACTTGCCCTTAGCACTAGAGGCTAGGCTGTTTTTGGTTGCAATTGTGTATGCCTCTTTCATCCTTTTTGACCATTTCTCCGCATATCCTTTGTGTGTTACCGGGTCTGTCTCCTCGAGTAATCCAAACAAGAGATCCACAGGGAGACGAGGGTGCTGTCCATAGAGTAAGTAATGGGGTGAGTGCCCAGTTGACTCGTGGCGCGTACAGTTATACGCATGTACAATCTGTGGAAGATGTTCTTTCCATTTATCCTTTTCCTTTTCTTCCAGAGTTCTTAACATTTGCAGCAGCGTTCGGTTGAACCGCTCCGCTGGGTTACATTGGGGGTGATAAGGGGATGTTCGAGAATGACCGACACCTGACAGCCGTCCAAGTGTTCTGAAGAGTACATTTTCGAACTCACGTCCTTGGTCGTGGTGGAGTTTATTTGGGTATCCAAAACGAGGTACATAATCATTGTAGATTCGCTCTGCTGCGGTTTGTCCAGATTTATTTTTGGTTGGGTAGGCTTGAGCGAACCGAGTAAAATGGTCGATGACAACCAAAATGTACTCGTAGCCTCCTTTGCTCTTCTCTAGATGCAGAAAATCTATGCAGACAAGGTCAAGGGGCGAGTTAGATGTTATGCCACCCATTGGTGCGCGCACATGCGTTGTGGGCTTCTTCTGTTTTATACAACTGCATTTCTTCGTCACATAGTCCTCTATGCACCTTTTCATATAAGGCCAGTAAAACCTTTCTCTGGCGAGTTGAAGCACTCGTTCTGTCCCCACATGTCCCATGTTATCATGGAGGTGTTTCAGAGCAACAGGTTGGTACTTGACAGGAAGAACTAACTGTTTTCTTTCAGTTGTCCGTCGGTATAGGATTTCATCTTCAAGGTGTAGTTGATTCCACTCATGAAGGATCTTTCGAGTGAGCCCACTCACAGACTTCCGTGTTGCATCAGTAAGAACATCATTCGTCTCTTTTAGCCGTATTACTTCCCCTATTGCCGGGTCTTCTCTTTGCGCTTTTGCGAGCTCATCGTGACTGATTTCAGGTAGGGTCATACGAGGCTGTGGGATTACATCAAGAGATGAGGCATAGAGAGCAGCTATCCAGGCCACTTCTTTTCTCTTTGCTGCTTGACTACCTTCCCAGGTTGCATGTAACACTTCCTGTGACAGCTCCTCAGTACATGTCTCCACATAACGGTTCATATCCAGCGGGATGCGGGAGAGTGTGTCAGCGTCAATATTGATTTTCCCAGGCCTGTATTTGATGTTAAAGCGGAAATCAGATAATTCTCCAACCCAGCGATGTCCAACTGCGTTGAGTTTTGCAGTGCTCATTACGTAGGTCAGTGGGTTGTTATCAGTGTAGATGGTAAAGTGTGGAGCATAGAAGAGATAGTCTCTAAATTTCTCACACACTGCCCACTTTAGAGCAAGGAACTCAAGTTTTCCGCTGTGGAGGTTGTAGTTTCTCTCCGCAGGTGTCAATGTTCTAGATCCATATCCAATGACTCGCAGTTTCCCATCTTGCTGCTGGTAGAGGATCGCGCCGAGCCCTTTCTCTGACGCATCAGTATGCAGAACGAATGGCTCCTCGAAGTTTGGATATGCTAGAACTGGGGGATGCGTTAGCATGTTGATTAGCTCTTCTAGTGTACTTTGGTGATCTGCAGTCCATTCTATAGGAGTCCTGGAGGGTAATTGAGGACCTTTGGACTTACTGTGGCGGTGGGGGGTTTGTGGCGTGAGGGACTTTCCTTGGAGCAGCTCATATAGTGGTTTGGCTATCTTGGCGAAGTCCTGTATGTAGGATCGGTAGTAGCTAAGGAAGCCAAGCACCTGTCTGATGTCGCCGACTGTTTGTGGTGTTTTGGTTTTCAAAGCCAGCACAGCCTCAAAGTCTTTAGGGTCAACTCGGACACCCTCGGCTGACACCATGCGCCCAACATATCGAACTTCTCGCTTGAATACCTCACATTTCTCCGGTCGAAGCTTCACCCCATGGTGCTGCAGAGCTTGGAGAACCTTACGACACACCTCCACGTGATCACTGAAGGACTTTGCATAACACAGTATGTCATCTAGGTAGGGAATGCAACATTCATCCCTCAGGGAACTCAACATCTCCTCCATGCTTCTCTGGAAAGCAGCAGGTGCATTTGATAGTCCAAATGGGATTCTCACCCATTCATATAATCCCCAGGGGGTGATGAAGGCCGTGAGATGTCGTGAGCCCTCTGCCACAAAACCTTGATGGTACGCTTTGCCTTGGTCGAGGATGCTGAACCATGAGTACCCTCCCAAAGTGTCTGTCAAGTCCTGAATCCGAGGCAGTGGATGCCTGTCAGGCACTGTCTTTTGATTTAACAGACGATAGTCTATGCAAAGGCGCAGTGTGCCATCCTTCTTCCGCACACATACGACGGGGGCAGAATAAGGAGACTTAGACTTCACAATCCATCCCTTTAGTATGAGGTCTTGAATATATTCTTTTACCTCTTTGAAGAGTGGTTTTGGGATGGAGGTGTACGACCTTTGTACAGGGATATCGTCTTTCAAGTTTATCACCATTTGCAGGTTTGGAATGCAGCCTATGTCATTTCCATCTCTTGCGAAAGCACGGGACTCCTCATGTAACATCTTTTTAACAGTTTCCTGTTGTTCCTCATCCAAGTGGTCAAGACTTACAGCTGGGTGCCACAAGGGTGGAGCTGGGTCACTGGTTTGAGTGGTGGTGACCTCACTGACTGTCGCTGCTGACTGTCTTTTGGCGGGGACGTCACCCTCCACAACTTTTTCAACATTTTGCAGGGTCCCTAAAGCTGTCTTTCGGGGTAAGGTAATGTCATGACTGGTATTATTACCAACTGGTATGGTGACATACGGTTTTACAATGTTTTTAATGTCAAACAACCCTGGCCCCACGTCCAACTGCTCTAGCGGTACACTATTTTCTTCTGCTTCAAACAAAACCATACTGTCATGAGCATCCATGTTTGGTGGAAGCCGGCACTTTACCCATGACACACTACCAGCTGGGATGACAATATCCTGGGCACCTGTCCTCAGGCGTCCCTGTTGCATGATTGGCCTTGCTGTCTGGATAAAGCTCACAATAGCTTCAGCTTTTTCACTGGGGACAGAGATAGCATTACAAAGCAGATTAACAAGGACGGGCACTAACCGTTCTGGTTGGCTGGAGATGAGCTGTTCTAAAACATTAAAACCAAGCAGTGGTCTCTCCAGGGGTAAAGTACTGACAAGGAATGGGACAGTGATGGAAAGACTGGGGTCCTCATTTCCTGGTAGATTTATCTTTATGGCTACCCATCCATCAAATGGCACGAGATCTCCATTTACAGCAAAGACTTTTAGTTCCTCTATTTCTTCAATTATTTCAGACACTGGGTGGATATCAAGGTCAGGCAGGTATTGGTCTTTCCAGGCACGGTTTACCATACTAACTTGTGCCCCTGTGTCTAGCAATGAGGTGACTGCCAACCCGTTGAGATAACATTTGACAAAGGCTTTTCTTCCAATTAGGTTGGCAACAGCTCCTCTTGCTGTAAGTGGTGGCTTAGGAGAAGGCTGAGTCGTTTGTTCACAGTTATTTGGCTTGCTGACTGTTGCTGCAGCGGATGAGTTAAGGTTGGTATGATTGTCACAGTTAGCCTGTGTTGAACATTTTGATTGGGACTGTCTTTCAGATCCGGTCACTGGATGTCCCTCTACAGAGGCCGGTTGAAGTTTCCCTGTTTATTTTGTCGCTTTACACAGCCAGCTGCCCGATGTCCTTCCTCCTCACAAATGAAACAATGTTTACAGTCTTGCCGATTTTGTTCAACACATTTCGGACAACCGAAGGGCCTTCCACGCCTGGGTTGAGTCTTATTTTGATTGAAACGATGCTCACTGTAGAATGGTTGTGGTTGGGTGTGTTGTTGCATGACCTCAACCATTTTTGTAAGTGCATCTACTTTAGCGGCAAGTTCTTTAAGTGGATCTGATTTTGTTTTGTGGTCTGCACTCTCTTGCTTATTGCTAGACCCCTTAACTGCGTTAAGTTCAAGCTGTGCGCTGTGTACGTTTGTTGCTGTTTGTCGACGGGAAGAGCCGAGTCTCTTCTGTCTCTCGCTTTCCTCACTTTGGATTTTCATTACATGGCGTAATATTGTCTCGTCACTGACGTCACTGTTTGAGAGGAGAGGTTTTAGTTCTCGGCGTATGTCTGTGTGTTTGTTTCCAAATCCTTGGTACACTGTATGCAAGAAAACATCTTGTACTGTAGCTGCAGAGTATTTTATTCCTGTGTCTGACAGTTTAGATGTGAATAGGATACGCTGTTTCAAGCCCATTACACGGTAAAGGAATTGTTGTGGTGTTTCATTTTCATCCTGTTTTGCGCACATCAACTCTTGGAATAACTCTGTGCTGTTTTTTTCTCTTAGGTGGGTTTGGAGGAACACCTTCAGTTCAGTCAGTGTCATGTCATCCTTACTTATTAGCATATCTTTGAAAATTCCAGGTTTGATTATTTTTAACACACCACGGACTATTTCTGCATCAGTGAAACGTGCCTTGATTCCTTCTTCAATCTGTTTGCAGACATTATTGTAACTGATGTCTGATGATTGGTCGCCAATCTGTCCGCCTTGCACTTTAAACTCTCTTCTTTGAAGGAAGGAAAGTTCTCTTATGGAGATCATCCCCTCACGGCCTGGCTGAGTGACAGATTTACCAGACGGGTTACTGTTTGGCGGTTCACTTTCAGGCTTGCTGAAGGAGAGTGAGGACGGTTGCAAGTCCCCTGGTGTGTGTGTAGCATTTACTGGGATGCACTGCATTAGCTTCTTGCTAAGGTCTTCATAGCTAGCTAGCATTTTTAACAACTCAGTGTTTGATGTGTCAGATGTGTTTAGCATTGTAGCACTAGATACGCTTGAATTTGGGACAAAAGTCACTGTACTAGCGCTGAGCCTATCAGTACTTTGGCTAGGCAACGCAGAGCTGAATGAGACAGTTGTGGCGGGACTAGGGCTGACAACAGCTGGAGTTATCTGTATAGGAGTGTCATCAGTGGCAATTTGGTTTGACTGGGTTGCATTAATATCAACTGTGTGAGCAGGTTGAACTGAATTAGTGTCAGACTGCATGGTATTTGATTCAACATTACCCATTGCATTTAACAACAACATTGCATCACGGTGCGTCAACAGAGCATCAACAGTATCTTTCAAAACCAGTAATTCAACCATACCACTGTCCTCTGAATCAAGCAAGTGCTTACTGTACATGAACGCGTTGATGTATTCGAAACATCCCTCCTGGTCACCTTCCTCAAGCTCTGACTGTTCTTTGCCCGACACTGGACCCACGGTCTTGGTAAGTTGGTAGAGCTCTTCTCCTGACAAGGCGAGTAGACTTTTCCTAATGTCCCACACTAGGTTCTTCCTCCCACTGTCAGCCATAGCTGCTCCTCTTCTACCTCACGATAGGTTAAACAGTTCGGTAATGCACAGTCTCTGCTCCGGGTCAGGGCTCTCCACTCGTTCACGTTCACAGCAGGCCTCCACACACGTCAGCGTCTGCGTTGGTCATTGGTCCCAGATGTCATTAGGATGGATCAGCTTCCGGCCAGAAGGTGGCGCCGATCCCGGACGAGCCCCCAAGAATCTGTAACGGGTCCCAGGTGGGGACGCCCGTGAACAGATTATAGATAACCTGAAATACAGGAAAAGAATGTTGACACGGGAAACGTGGCTTGTCTTTTCAAATCCTCATTAGTTATCTTTATTCATTTAACATTCAACTGAAGGTTACTGTATTTTCACATTGTCCATTTATTTTACTCAGTATCACATTACTGCATATATTGTCTAATTAGACATATTAAATGTTCTTCAAAACAAACAAAAATACTCTTAACACACACTTTTTCTCACAGTGTTCTTTCATCTCTCTTTTCTCTGATACAATAAACAATTTGTAAATAATGCATCTTTAATGCTCTTAAAACCCCTTAAGTTTTACTGGACTCGTATTTAACAGTACCTTGTAAACTACATTCTATCTCAAACATTTTTAACATACACATTTTCTCATTAATAACTTTTCTTAACCCGTTTTTAACAGTGTCTTTAAAGTACTTTACAACAATCAATAAACCTTTTTAACACTCTACACAACGCTAAGAAGTGAGCCACGTGTGGTGTAATTACAATAAACCAAAAAGGTAGAGATGAGCGTGGTCTGTACTAGCTTAAAGCTACTAGCTTAACAGAGACTTCAAACGGCGCCGACACTACAAAAACCCTCGGCGATCGTCGGACCTTACTAGCTCCAAATACATTCATTTTCACACTCATACTTTGCTTAAAACATAACACTACACATTCTCAGATCACTAACATCAAGTTGTTTCACATTTTAAACACTTAACCCACCTGAAATACAGGAAAAGAATGTTGACACGGGAAACGTGGCTTGTCTTTTCAAATCCTCATTAGTTATGAGGAGCTCACGGGGATTCAGGCAAACCACAATATTACTGTGCCTCCTACTGGCGGGATAGTGCAATTGCATTGTAAAAATGTAAAACTATAAAAGATATTGCTCATACAAAATAAGATCATTTTAGTAGAAAATAAAGTGTCTTAATAATATAAAATGGTGCAGAATATAAAACTTAAAATACACAAATGTGAGCACACATTAGTGGGCATCACATCCACACAAAAACAACAACATACGGCCAACAACTGTGCCGAAAGACAAACTGAACAGCACAAATAGCCTAGCATTAAAACAGCATTGCATATTCACGGCAGCTACATAACAAACACAGTTACAGCAGCATCGGTGCACGGCGGCACAACATAAAGGCAAGTAGCCAAAATTACCCTACCTGGCTGTGACAGGAGACCGTTACAGGGGACCGTGGCTGGCGTAGATCAACACCGGTGCTTCGTGTACTTGTCGTGAAAGTCCCGCGGACAGTCGTCATGTTTGGGTTCATAATATGAGGCGCTAGCCCGCACACAACAGGGTGAGTTAACTAATGCTATACGGCGCTAACTTTGTTTATCGGCTAAAGCACAGCTACACATATTCACTGAATTAACCAGGAATTCCATTCTCCTGGTTTACTTTCCCCACGTATTCTAACCCCGAGCGGCTTCATACAGCACCGGCCGCCGCAATACATTTACTCCTCGGTGTCTCGCATCAGCCTCTGTCTGTGTACAGTACACTGTTCTCCGACCCTGCCAATGTATGTGACGTAGGGTCAAGCTCAACGCTGATTGGCCAACGCGGCTAATCGTCTCGCGTAGGAGCAACAAAAGTTAAATTTTTTGAACTCCTCGCGTAATATATACGCACGTAAAGCAACGCGCGTAAAAATGTTGCTTTAGCGCGAGTGAAAATGTTGCTTTAGCGCGAGTGACGCATTTACGCGCCATGTACGCGCGTAAACCAATGGTTCCCTATGGAAAAGGGGCGGGTTTCATACGCGTCTGTACGCGTGTAAAATGCCTAGTGTGTTCGCACCTTTAGTCACGTTTAAACTCTTTTTAGTCAAGTTTCAGTTGACTGTGGGCCAGTTTCACAGACATGGATTAAGCCTAGTCCTGAACTAAATGGAATTTTGAATGGAGATTGTCCATTGAAAGTACAATTTAGTCCAGAACTAGGCTTAATCCATGTCTGCGAAACCGGCCCTAAAAGTCTTGAGCATTTTAGTCTTCTCTTAGTCAGAATTATCTGGGACTATTTTCGTCTAGTCTTAGTCAACAAAAACTGATGACATTTAAGTCTAGTCTTAGTCAATGACATTTGTATTTTAGTCTTTTTAGTAATGCAATTATACCCAGTTAATTAATATAGTACAATTACCTAGTATAGTACAGACAAAATCTAAATGTTCTTTAAGTCCCCCATTTCACAAGTCAAACAAGGTTATCTTATCTTATTATATTATTTTGACCTTATAGACTCAAGAATACATGCAATTCCGGACACGGAAGACGCTCTGATTTAATTTACATCATATTTATTTGAGCTACCAAACATGTAAGAATGCCGGATTCCTCAACCTGAACAGCTTCTCTTTGTTTTTCAAAATCTCCTGTCTAATGACATACATTTACATAAAATAAATAGGCCTAAATAAAATAGCTTCAAATGACAATGCCAGAAAAAATGTACATTACATTCAAGTTTAATTAAGAGAAACAAGGTGCTTGAATGCTAGAGCTACAATAACATAATAACAAAGTGCTTGTGTTGTGTTGTGTAAAATGTTTGTGTTGGCCTATGACTTGTATTGCTTGTAAACTGAAGTCAGATTTTGTATTACAAGATATAACACAAATGGTTTGAACCATGAGATTGGTAGCACAGACTCAGGAAACAGAAATAGTCCAAAATAATAATAATGGTGAGACAAAATAGCCTTATAACATTTTGTGTCCTCTCGTTTTTGTCAATGAACATGAAGAGATATTTTCGTTTTTGTAAACTACATTTAGTCCCGTTTTTATTAGTCAACAATAAAGCATTATATATTTGATTATAGTCTTCGTCACATGACCACCATTGAGTCTCGTCTCGTTTCTGTCACGTGATGAAGGTTCGTTGACGACGATATTTTGTCTTACATTTCGTTGACAAAAACAACACTACTGTGAAGTGGACAATGCAAAAGCCGCACAGGTTGACCCTGAGTTTTAGGACACCCAGAGCAGACTGGACTCTGGAGCAATGGAAAAGGGTTGTGTGGTCTGATGAGACCAGATTGACCCTGTTCCAGAGTGATGGGTGCATCAGGGTAAGAAGAGAGGTGGATGAAGTGATGCTCCCATCATGCCTAGTGCCTACTGTACAAGCCTGTGTGGCAGTGTACAGTATGATCTGTTTCAGTTGGTCAGGTCTAGCTTCAGCAACCTTATGTGCCAAATAAAGCTTATCAGAATGTGTTCGGTGTGTTTTATTATTTATTAACATAGACCAATGCTGGATGCCACTTTAAAGTTCATAGCCGCTGACATGTTAAGCTTTGTAATTAACAATGGTTATTTTCTTTCTCTCTGGTGTATATTTTGTATCTAACGATCACATCTAGTTACCTTAAAGGTGAAGTAAGCGGTTTATTTATGTTAATATAAGTGTTAAATCGCTCTTTATTCATACAGTGATCACTTATATAGTGTGCGCGTTTCATAAAGCCGATCTCTCAGTCAGCTGCGTTGCATGTAATCGTCAAATAAACGTATTGTAGTATCCCAAAATTTTTATCCAATCAGAAGAGAGAACGCTACAAACCGACACTCGTCTCACTCATATATAGTATACACTCCATGGTCTCACTGCCGGTGCACGCCAGAGCAACAGATGGGTGAATGTGTATGCGCCGACAATGACGGAGCAGGTAAAAATCCTTCCAATGTCTGTTTTTATGGTTTTTATCATGTTTTATCACACTTATGGATCTGAGATGATGCTAGATAACTCGCTGATTGAAGACCGCAGTGCATTAATGTGGTGACGTAGGGACGAGCGAGGGGACTGCTAACTGCAGTAACTGACAGGAAGTTAGCTAAAAGAACCATTCCGCTTACAGCACCTTTAAGGGTTGATTACTGTTATTACTTCTATTCTTAAATGTCACAGTTAACAACATTGTATTTTTATATTTATTTTGTTTATTAAGGAACAGTAAAGAGTCATGACTAGGCTACTTTATTAACCCTTTGAAATGGAACTGTCTTTGATAGTTCTCAATTAATATAGTTCTAGAAATATAAAGCTTGAATGAATAAAAAATAGATGCTTACTAAACAACTCACCTCACCTATTACTGTAAACATATTTGCCATCTGGATACATAGTATGTCTCTGTGTTTCCTGGTATCCCTCTCTCCACCTCCTCTCCCTCTGTGTGTGTGTGTGTGTGTGTGTGTGTGTGTGTGTGTGTGTGTGTGTGTGTGTGTGTGTGTGTGTGGTGTGTGTGTGTGTGTGTGTGTGTGTGTGTGTGTGTGTGTGTGTGTGTGTGTGTGTGTGTGTGTGTTACGTGTGTACGTGCGTGTGTGTGCGTGTGCTTGCTGGCGACACTAGTATCGATGTAAACAGTCTTTTCTCTCATTAATTTATCAGCTCGGCAGAGGAGGGGGCCACGGTGCAGGGAGATAATGGCTTCCATTTGGCCAAGGTCAACAGTCAACACATTCCTCAGTCGTTCAAATATAACCACACATTAACTTATGTCTGCCAATACCACAAGGGCACGCACACGCACACACACATACACACACACACACACACACACACACACACACACACACACACACACACACACACACACACACACACACACACACACACACACACACACACACACACACACAAAGAGGTAATAGATGGTTAGTGAGGTAATAGCATCCTGTCTTGAGTCTTTCATCTTATTAAATAGGTGGTAGAGAGTCTCCTGGTTAGAGTATCGGCTGAATACATATACAATACATGCCACAGGTTTTGGATCTGAAAACATATCAGAAATGTGTTAAAAATACACTTTTTTCTTTAGGGTTTGGCTGAGGTTAGTTCAGGGGAATCCTGGTTAAGGTAAGCTTGATGTTCCTGTACATTTTTCACTTCAATTCATTATTTAAAAAAACTTGTTCCACAATTGTGTTTGCACACAGTGTTGGGTCTTTAGTCCCATTTTCTTCAATCAACCGTTGCTCTGGGTGACATGTTCCTTCATCACAATCACTGTAGTTTGATTATTATGGAATGGGTCTCACGTATACTTCCACTTCCATTAATACTCACTAACACAAACAATGTTCATTACTCCACAGCTGAAAATAGTCCCAAAAGATAGCTACCCTAGGTCCTCCTTTATGTTTGATAGGAACTACAGGGAGCCACTGTTTGGGGAAATGACTGAAATTCAAATTATTTGTGAAGTGTTCTAAAGATTGGTGTCTTACGGTAGGTCTACAGGAGCACATTGTTGGTTTTGGTTTTTGCGTGCGATTTATTACAGTATAGCTCCAAGGATCAGCTTTCTGTACTCTCTCTAATTGTAGGACAATGCAATTGGTCAAGATCCAGCTCTGACATGGTGTCATCATCATGTCAGTCAGCAGAGAACAAGCTACATGGCAACATGTTTGCCCCAAAAAAAACATTTACTTTTTCTACACATCACCAAAAGTCAAATTGTTTATTGTCAGGTACAATGTAGAACCATTATCACACCCAACAACATGAAAGTAATAATAAGAATTGTAGACTATGACAATCAAAACAGTGTGTGGTTTCCTGAAACCACACATTAATAAGCACTGGCCAGTAGCGATACGTGTGTGTGTGTGTGTGTGTGTGTGTGTGTGTGTGTGTGTGTGTGTGTGTGTGTGTGTTGTGTGTGTGTGTGTGTGTGTGTGTGTGTGTGTGTGTGTGTGTGTGTGTGTGTGTGTGTGTGTGTGTGTGTGTGTGTGTGTGTGTGTGTGTGTGTGTGTGTGTGTGTGTGTGTGTGTGTGTGTGTGTGTGTGTGTGTGTGGGTGTGTGGGTGTGTGTGTGAATTGACAGGCACTTTGGAATCAAACAGCTATCTGTTGAACATTTCACCCACCAACTGTGTGTGCTATTCCTCCACATGTTGACTTTAACCTGAACAATTTGTGAAGCATTACACAATCCAGAGGCCGAGATCAATGTGCGTACTGTTGGTTTTGGAATAGTGTGTTAATGTGTGAGGCCATTAAAGCTCACAAATAAGCTTGTTGGAGGGATGAGCTCAAATCCTTCAAACTCAGCCCATATTCTCAGTTGAACTGTGTTGGTCTCAACAACTGTAATCATCCCTATTGATAAAACATACTCAACCCATATTTTGTGATGATCTCAATCTGCGGCTATCTGTGTGCGGGGCTGTTTTGAAGGTTCACTCAATCATTAACCTAATCTACTTACTGAAAAACTCCCACTTCCAGTGTTTGCATGAGAAGTCAGTGATAAGCTATTTGAAGTTGAATGTGGTGATGGGACAAGCATTGACATCAACTAAACAGTGTGCGTATCTGTGGCTGCCTTTGATTCCTCTGTAAAGCATGTGGCAGGGAGACAGCAGAATGAAGAGCAATGCTTTGAGCAGTGAGGGGGTCGGCCCCTCCACCACAATACAAAACTAATGGAACCAACCATGAAACACATTTAGTCAGGACCTTGTGTCCTTTAAAACCAAATAACCATTTTTGAAGTGGATTTTTTAACAGCCATTTTGCATTGGGAGATTGAGCCTATACATAGATGAACAGACTTGTACTTTGATTGAAGTTGGCAATGCTAGTTTTCTTGTTGTGTTAGTGCTTTCTTCTAAGTAAAGGATGTCATTTCTTGTTCTGCACCATGACTTTTTACCATATGTGAAATATTAACCAGACTTGCGTCCTCCAAATATGGACCTAGAATTATAGTAAAGGGGATAAAACATGATAAACTACCGATTCAAGCTCTTTTATTTTTTCTAGGGTTCTGATATAAGGCATATAAACACTGTTAGCAGTAGCTTCATGCTGGATGCTGTAGACTACATTGGAGATGTGTTGTTCAAGTGTCTATGGGGTAGCAACTGTCCTTATCAAATAAACATGAAATTAATTCAATGTAAATTCCTTTGGCTGAAATCAAGCAACATTTTAAATAATTTATTAGATTAAGTCCCCAAATAGGTCGGGGCTTCCCATGTGATACTGTGACAGTCTGGGATCCCAACGTTTTCAATATATATATACACACACAGACTCCAAATGTTCAGTGTCTCCAAATGTTCAGTGTCTCTTATTGAATTTTTTGGAGGCATATGTTTGAGTAGAATGAACATTTTGATTTTATAATATAAACTACTGACACCATTTCTACCAAATTCACAATAAGGATATTGTCATTTAGAGCATTTTCAAGTGAGTAATGTAGAGATGAAGATTTAAGAAAAATCCAAAGGGTCTCTTAATTTTTTCCAGGGCTGTATACACAATTGCGCAGGAAGCAACAGCACCATGAGGCTTGCTCACTCTCACTGCGCCCTCTGTCCACACTCAGCCGGTCAACATGCTGCTGTTCATCTGGTCTTCTCATGACTCGCATAGTCTTAAACATCTTCTCTTAGAGGTGAAGGCACTCAGCGACATAAGGATTGGAATCATTCCAATTTACCAGGTGTTCATCATGGCAGCGGCCATAATCGGAATATTTTACCATTATTAGCGTCAGCAGCTGTCATATTATTAGTAGTAGCTACTCCTAGTTAGACTCGCCTACATATTACAGAGCAGCTAAGTGTTTCACCTATTACAAAGCGTCTTTATTTTCTTTGTGGACTAAAAGATGTCCTTATAGCTTTGTTTAGATGTATGGAATTGGTTTTATTTGTATTCTAGGTTTCCGATCTCATTATTGTGCCAAATTACTAGCATTCAACATGTGAACAATATGCAGGCCTGAGGCCTCTGCTAAAGCCTCATTAGTCTTATTAGGCTAAGGTTTATTGCTGTGTCATTTTAATTCTTAGCCGAGCGCTAGAGGCTACTTGGAAACATTACGCAATCTATTGACACAAAATAAACAGATGAATAAATCACAGACATATTCCAGCTCAGCTACATCGGGAGAAGGGACCATTTATTCTCAGCACAAAAATGGTTCATCGGTCATCACTCAACAAAACATGATTGTCGCTCTATTAGTTTTGTAGAGCACAATATCATATTTGAGTCAACGTCTTTAAGACACATAAGCGTTTATCATCCAAAACGACAAAGGCATACAGCACAAGAACAACTAGGCCTACACATGCCTACAGTGATCCACAATCAACACAAATACACAGTACATTATATAGAAACAGAAAGCTTTCAAACATAGGCCTATGCGACTGACCGCCCGGAGTGGAAGGCACTTGAAGATGGTGACATGTTGGAGATGTATATAGTCTATCGTCATTGAGACCAAAGTGAAGAGGAGTCCACTGGTCAACTCGATGTGTCCGTGGTTCAGTGTTCATCATCATCGTCCTCTATGTCCAGCTCCTGCTCCGTGTCGTCAGAGCCGTCAGAATGCGGGTGTGTGTGCGTGTCAGAATGCGGGTGTGTGTGCGTGTCACAGGCCGCCGCTGTGTGTCTGTGCTCTGGGCTGGGCTCGATCCCGGCCGAGCTGTCTTCCTTCCCTAGCGGAGGATTCTCCTGACGCACACGGAGAGAAAGCATGACGTCAGTGACACGCCAACCCTTTAGCCATATCGCTGTTTAATAATCATGCAAAGAGAATCAAAGGGAACATTTCTAATAAAGGATTACAGCCGCGGAAAAAAATAAGAGACTAGTCTGGATTTTTCTTCAATCTTCATCTCTACATTACTTCATGGAAATGCTCTAAATGACAATATTTCTATTGTGAATTTGGTAGAAATGTTGTCGGTAGTTCATCAAATTAAACCAAAATGTTAATTCTACTCAAACATAGCCTACTTTATGTCTATAAATAATAAAACAAGAGACACTGAACATTTGGAGTGGTCTCTTAATTTTTTTCCACGGCTGTAGGTCGTAATTAGTCATTCGGCCTCTCACCTGTTTCAGTCTGCGCCACTTCGCGCGTCTGTTTTGGAACCAGGTTTTAACCTGAAAGACAAAATGAAAAATTAACTCATGAGATTTGTTTGTCACAGTCAAACACGAAAGAACATCACTGTTCAAACAGTGACATCGTGCACAGTGTCCATTACATTTTATTTCTGGAATTATTCGTTAGGCCTACGTAAATTCATTGATAATTGAGATCACGAATAATGATGATATTTCTGTGGAATGTAGCCTATTTATAGGCTACTCATTCAACGCTGATCAGAATCGCGTTTGCCCTCGCGGCTGTGCAAAACGATATGAAATTGTTCAAATAGATTCAGTAGTAATTCTAATAAATGCTCGGGTCTTCAGGGGAATATTTGGCGTTGAAGCCGTAAATATGATTTCAACTTTGCCTACCTGCAGTAAATGTTATAATCATTTTAGTACAAAATGTTTATCTGAATAGGCCGCTGGGCATGCACGGATAAGTACAAAATAAGTTCATTTATTAGAATAGGCCTATATTTATTATATTTGTTGATACACATCAATCAACATTTCTGTCAGTGTTCGGAAGCTGTGATAGAGTTTAGTTTAGGCAGCTTGTGTTGATGTTTTGGTTGAGTTTTCTCACTCTGCACTGTGAAATGATTTCTAAATATACTGCAGGTGTGTTGTCAAATGGTGAAGATGTTTTCTTTATTATAGCGTATGTAGCAGCAGCGCACTAAGCTCTCAGGGCCACCGCATTAAAGTTCATTTCTACCATGACTTTGTGTCAATGATAAAGGTATGTAGATGTATCTATGGTAGATATAGGCCTACTATCTACAGATCAGATGCATATTATCTAGATGCTGACCTGTCTCTCGCTGAGCTGCAGCAGCTTGGCCAGTCGTTTCCTCTCCGGAGGGGACAGGTATTTCTGCGTCTCAAACTTCTTCTCCAGCTCGATGGTCTGCTCGTTGGAGAAGCGCACCTGACCGCCCTTCCTCTTGTGAAGAGGCCGCTGGATGAACGGGCTCCACAGCAGAGGTTTACCTGTACACAAGGAACCAATGGGATCAACAATTAGGCTACTTTCAAGAAAATATCCAGCCTCATATGGGCATTCTTTGGTGACTGCACAGGGGGAATAATTCATGTTTCACCATTCCCACACAATGGTAGGCTGACACATGTCGTGAAGCAGACTGACAGTTACATTATAAGTAAGAAGAACACACTTAACACTTGAGCCATCAGTAATACAGTGTTAGACTAACAGTAATACAGTGTTAGACTAACAGTAATACAGTGGGGGGAATAAAAGAAAAATTAATTAAAAATTCAGCAGACATTAATTCCCCACAGTCCTTCGGAAAACATTTAAAAACGAAATATATTAGGCCCTATGCCCATGCGCATCTATTTTAGGCTACATGCTACAAGTTACCCTACACATTCATTTGACTTCATAAGCATCTGAAGTAGAACATCATCATTGTTAATATTATCAGGCTATTATCATCCTCATCATCAGGCCTATTATAGCCGATTCTGTTACTGACTGAAACCAACGGAGAGAGTTCAAATGATTGAAGAAATGAATTCATTGCGAAACTAATAGGTCCTACTCTATTGTGTGGAGACTAAAGCTATATAACTCCTCGTGTCGTTTGTTGAGAGAAAGGTTTGGTTTCCTCTCTCCTCTTAATGGCCTGGAAGAAACAATAGCCGCCACACGGGCCTGCTGCACGCTGTCTTTTAAGGAAGGTCGTGACAGAGTGAAAACTATGGCCAAATATCCGCTTCATGTGCTTCCTGCTTTGCGGTGATTCTCTCCACCAACAGACACTGTGTATGCCCACTGACACAATCAGTCCGCCGCTGTCACACTCCTTCACTGCTGCTCTTTTCCAAAGGAAGTTGGCCAATCCAGTCCCGTGAGACAGACTATATTCTCCCCTATACAAATATCATGAATGGAAAGATTAGGTATAGGCTAGCTAAAGGCTTTTGTTGTTGTTGTTGTTGTTGTTGTTGTTGTTGTTGTTGTTGTTGTTGTTTATCATTGGTAAACCTGGTTTAGGCTAATAAGAGAAAAATTACAAAAAGATATTTTTTTTTGTTAAGATTAGGCTACTTTTAGGCATTTTCAAGCTTTATTAGATAGGCCTAGTACATAGTTGAAATGGGGAGACAGAGAGAGAGGGGGATGACCTGCAGTAAAGGTCCACGGATCGGAATCGAACCCGCGACCACTGCAACGAAGGCCGGGGGCCAATATGGTACGCGCTGTATCCACTACGCCACCGCCAACGAACACATTTTTAAGTCCGTAAATAACTTTTTTTTTGCAAAATATCTGACAGCCTAACTGAATAAAAGAAAAATAAATAGTAGCCTAGGCCTGAACTATAAAACTATGGCTCTGGAAATGACTGATCAAGTGCTGTTGAACTGCCTATATTGTCTATCATCATATTTAGTTTGACAGATTCACGTTTACCCTAATGCAAAATATTCAAAGTAGGCGTGTTGAAGTAAATAGGTTGGTTTGCTACTTTTCAATCCCTCTAACGCAGGGGTTCTCAAACTTTTGATAGCTGAGGGCCAATTTAGGAACCCAACATTGGACCGAGGGCCGCCGAAGGAAACAAAATTATAAAACTGAAATAATTTCAATGGCCAGCGTCTTTGCGTCTTTACAGTTTACATGTATTGGTCAGCATCCAATACTCTGTAATTAACACATTTAAAGTAATAAATGAAGGGCTAGGTCTCATTTCAACATTGGGGAACACACATTAAAAGCGGGGGTCTGGGGGTTGTCCCCCGGAAAAATTTGAGGTTCGAACACTTCATTTTGTGCATTTTGGTTAATTTTTATGCAGTAATTTGTGTTTTCTGTATTTATTTATGGTGGAAATGTTAAGGAAAAGACAACTCGCTCCCATTGACACACATCTAATGGAATATAAATCAAGGCACTGAGGCATTCTGTATTGCATTCAAATATTTATTCTACTTTATTGTTCAAAACTTTCTACACATTGAAAACGTATCACCTTTTGGAGTGTTTTTTTGTAGGACTCACTACTCATGATGCAGCAGCAGTGTTAACTATTATGACACTATTGGAAATAAACAGGGTGGGCTATCAGCAGTCAACTAGGCAGATAGTTCCATGGCTATCAGCAGCTAGCTAACGTTAGTTTGTTAGCTAAACTTTAGGCAAAAGAGTTAGAAACCAGATAATGTTAGCATCCATCCTTAGACACTTGACCTAATCTAATTCACCTTGAATGTGAGAAAGTGCATCGTATTGGGCTTGACAAGCTCACTATCTAAAACTTACATTGGGACCACTACACTGCCTGCTGCACTGCGGGAGGCTGACCAGCCGTCTGCAACGAGAGGCAGAGGCCAGCCGAACTTCGCAAGTTTAATAAGTGGGGAATGAATACAAACAATTAGGGGGGATATTTAAGTGTTTCGACCCCTGTACTGTTTTTACTGTTACGGGGGACGCATCCCCTCCGTGCGTTTCAATTAAAAAAAAAAAAAAAAAAAAATGATAATTTTTTTTTTTTTTTTTTTTTTAATAATTCATAATTCAATGCGGGCCGCCAGATATGCTTCCGCGGGCCGCCATTGGCCCGCGGGCCGCACTTTGAGAACCACTGCTCTAACGAGTCGTGTCTGTTTGGGTTAGATTCCCGTTAGGCCTGCTCTTGTGTTTGCTTTATTTTCTTCTCTCGCCGCCGACCATAAAGAAAGTCAGCCACATCCTCGCGGGGCCCGCCAGAGGAAGTGCAACAATATGTGAAGAACGGATCCCGGGCTATCGGAGGCCGAGTGTTTCCTGAATATGTCTGTATTGAGGATGTCGATAAAATAATCAGCAGCGTGCAGCGGGCCTCATGAGGAAGCGGCTGGCCGGGGGAGAGGCAGGAAAACATTCAACAGCTTCTGAAAGCAGATTTACTCCTATCGACAGGCTCACGGCTTCCGCTACAGCCGGAAAAGGCCCCAACAACACAGTCACACTACACTTAAGAGGACCATCACGACCACTTTCTACCTAAAACCTAAAATACCTCAAATCATGGACACAACTATGAAACCGACCAATCTAAACCTGTGTGAGGGAGCGATGTGTGTCAAATCAAACTGAAATAGTGCTACATTTTAGTCCTTGTATTTCCTAAGAATAGCCTATATATATATCTTTATCTATATCTTTATTTAACATGGTTTAAAGCCGTGCAACATCTGTGCGTAATGATGTCAAACTGAAGTCATCTCAAATCCTGATTCATCCCACGGTAGAACATAACCACAGAATACCTGCTTGGATTCATTATATAGGCTATATTTGTTTCCTTGTAAGAGACATTGATTTTGGTGCAAACACACACGCAAATCAAAGCAAAAAACAAAGCAGTGACATAACAAGTGTTTTAGAGTCCAGCTACGATTTAGTCACCGGCTGACTTGCTTCTCTGATGTTTCAGAACAATGGGAGTCAGGAAAAAGAGTCAAGGTTGTTATGCGCCCCCCACCAACCCCTTTCACCACTTACGGAGTGGATAAGCCCGCTGCTATTGTTGCCCCACAATATGTCTGTCACAATAACAGTGTGACTCA
Source organism: Ammodytes dubius (assembly GCA_026122265.1). NCBI lineage: Eukaryota > Metazoa > Chordata > Actinopteri > Uranoscopiformes > Ammodytidae > Ammodytes > Ammodytes dubius. The sequence continues at coordinate 5,897,546 of CM047523.1, read as the reverse complement.
TATGTGCGTGCGCAGGTATCATTCAGAAATGTGTCCCCGGGACTTTGATGAACTGCAGACTTAAAGAAGGAACACGTCCAAAGACTGTCATACCCCGCAATCTGTTTATGGAAATGTCGACTGTCTTGAGTTCGGTGCGCATGCATGGCCAAGCGTGATATGCAAAAGTGGTTTCGTTGGCTCCAAAACGAAGCTCACGAAGACAGAAACGTTTTCATGCAAAGAGTTCCTATCGCCACATCATCCAAAATCATTTTCTCCCCCAGAGCTGTTATTGCACTAAATACTACACAACTAAAGACCTCAGACACTTTGAAATGCATCCTGCCCCTGACCTCTGTCACATCAATAGTTGACTGTGCGACATGTTGTCTATGCTTTCGTATCACTATGTTTTGTTTTCTAAAAGTTGCACTGAATTTGAGAGTTGTTGTTGTACTTGACCATACGCTCTGTTTGTAGTTTTACGCACAGTATATAGGCAGTTTGACGCAAGTGGCCCAACTCACCGAGAGGGTCGTGCCTCAGCAGTGCGTGTGCGTACTCCCCCATGGAGCGTGGTGGTGGTGGTGGGTGAACGGGTAGAAGGTCCCGCTGGAGGCGTAGGTCGCTGTGAGCGCCGCGGCGGCGTGGTGAGACAGCGCCGGGTGGATCGGTGTCGGCTCATAGATGTGTGTCCGGTGGTACGGAGAGATGAGACTCGTAAAGGAAGAGTTTGGAGATGGTAGGGTCGGTGTGGGGAGGACCGGAGGGGAGGAGGAAGAGGAGCTGGTGCTGGTCGCTGTCCTCCCGAGGATATCCTCTATGTAGAAGGGTGTCGGGTGAGTCGGCTGGATGGGGGTCGGTGCGTAAAGCGGGCCGCTCATGGTGCCCTTTGCCGCTGCTGCTGCTGTACGCTGGAGCTGAGTTAACGGAACGCTGTGTCCCTCAGTCCTCTCCCTACAGCCTTCCTCTGGATCGACAATATAGAACAAGAACTATTTTCTTTTCTTTCTACTTTTTTTTTTACATAGTACTACCGAGTGTACTGTCACCTTCAGCGCCAACCTGAGTCCACTGCCTGGCCGAGACACAACGAGCAGAGAGTCCGTTGAGGAGAGTGTTCGGGGCCGTTGAGGAGACCGTTAGAGCGCTGTGGTGTCCATCACGTTGCGGTGGTTGGACTGGCTGGCTGCTGATCTAACTGTTGGCGCTGTTATCTGGCAGCAGGCGGTGGAGGGAGGAGATAAGTGGACAGCCGACTTCCTGCAGGTGGCGGCCGGCCGTTTCTCATTGGCTCCGCGGCGGCTCGAGCCTCGCGCTGATCACAGGAGTGAGAGAAGAGATAATAGTGATTCAGGAGAATCACTTCTCTACAGCCAATCATCTGACAACTATAAGCTGAACAACAACTATGGTCGGAGGCAATAACGATGGAACTGATAGGCTTGTTTAAATGCTTACTTTAAAAAGTCCTTTTACTCAGAATAATAAGACCACCTCGGCTCAATATTATAGGCCTATAGGCGTTTGGGTTACAGCATCCAATCGTTTTGAAAAGCGATATTAGGCTGCATTTATATTACAGACTTAATTTCCATTTCAAAATTCCACAAATGTACTGAAACACATCTTTATTTTTGTGAACATACAGTTCCCTCTCAGTTCATGCTGACATGCTCTTATTTGAAACAACCTCTGGATACAGTGTGGTAACGGTATGATGTGATTTGTAGTAGTGGCTATTTCAACATCTCCAACTTTGAGATCTCAGGGAAAGCAGAAACATGTAAACAGATGTGGCAGCAGCCTCTCCTGGACTATAGGCTATAACAGCGCTGAAGTGACCTTCATGACACCTTTTTGACTTTATCATGTTTTGCCTATAACATTTATCTTTAATTTAAACAATGTCCGTAGAAACCTGTAAAGTAGAGTACGCTATGTTAGTTGTTTATTTTATCTTTTGTTTGTGTGTTCACCATTTCGGTTGTGTGTTTGTGTTCTTGAAAAAAATACAAAAATAAAGTATTTTAAAAAATAACTCCAACTTTGCTTAATTTAAGTGCTTGAGAATGAATGAATCATTTATTTGTCGGTTTGCGATAATCAACTCTATTTATGATTCAGATGGTTCTCTTTTGAATCAGATTTGTGATTGTTTTAGGCCTATATGTTTTCCCCCAAACCTGCACATGAGTAACGTATGGAAGTATATAGGGACGAAATAATAGGCACATAGGCTACGTAATGAATTCGGGTTAAGCATGTCTTTTGTTAAGTGCTTCTAAAATGGTAACCATGTGGTTTCCATCATAGTTTTTAAACTATGACAACGACACATACATGCGTTTTCATACAATCTTTCTATTTCAATATAGTCTATCATAATCTGTAAGAAAAAGCAATGAATGCATTTTAACTGTAACACTTATCTCCCCATTGTTGTGAGTGAGCCTTTTGACAACAATCAACTCAATGTCATGCAACGAAAAAAGAGTGTGATTCCCTACAGGCTGACAGTTGTATTTGTAACACCGTGTCCTTCAGTAAAAGCAATAATGCAATATAAAATACTAGGTTATATGGAAAGATGTCAAATCTCTTTTTAAAGTCATGAGAAAAAGTACAGAAGTATTATATGTGGCCTACCTTATTACAGTATAGGCTATACTATGCTTAAGCTTAGTACTTAATGTATTATACATGGGATTATTATTACTGATGCATTAATGTTTGCATCTTTCTCTCTGGCATTTTGCCATTACATTCTGTTATAGTTTTAAACTATTTTGGTCAAGCTAGAGCTGAAGAGAGGCTGATTGACACTATAACTTGAATGGTGTGCACTGTGCGATGCATAATAACAATGAACACACAAAGAGAAAGCTAGCCTACTTCTCAGTACCAGCGGAAGCCCTATATCTATATTAGCCTATGGTTCAGAATAAATAAAACAGACTATGAACAGAAAATATATTATTTGAACTGAGAATTATATTCAACTGTTTAAAAATGCTTGTAACAGTCATTTTACGTGGAGGCTTGACAACTGCCAATGTGCTGCCACGCGCGCCCACATTAAACTGCCTCCCCAAACTATACCTTCACTATGATGTGTTCCTACACACATTGACATGTGTATTTCTGTAAAGTGGTCCTTTATTTCACAATACAGGCCACCTTACTTGTGTTCCTATTTCTCATCAACATTTCTTCTCTTTCATTGAGAAATGTCTTCACACTAGCTGAGTGAAGATGTTTTTAAATGCTGTACTACATTTTTTTATTGCCTTCTTCAAACTCTCAGAAATAGCCTACACTTAGGCTATTTATTCTTTGTTTTTGGTTCATAAAAAACGCAAATGAAAATTACATTTACAACATAACCGCCCCAGGATCATAATACCCCGAACCCCCACCCCTTATACTCATTCAAATTAAATCTATGACAGGATTTAGGAGTTCTAGTCATGGTCCTGCTTTTTTCGAACTGCCCAACTGTGCGTTACATGGTCAGAGTGTTATCTTTATTCAGGCCTAATACAAGTTAACTGCAATCCACATCCCCAAACGGTTCAGCTCAATGGCGAGTGATTAACTCATTATTTGAATGTTTGGAGTGTTCCTGTGAAATCCAGCTATCAGTGAGGTGGAGGTGATATACTTATGATAGCGACTATAAATGCAAATCACCTGAATGGCTCACTAAGTGCATGTTTACGCACCTCAAACACGTTTCCGCAAAGTGTTAAACAATAACCGACAACTTCTCTGTTCCACAGTTACAGCACGGACAGACGAGCTGATTTATAAAGCCTACCAGCTGCACGTGTTAGCCTACCGACATCTTTTTTTTTATTACCAGTTAATGATATTGTCACCAGTCACGCTTCAGTGTCTATTGCCTGGCGCTGATATGTGCGCACGGACATAGGTCCGATTTCCTTGTGCGTCTCTTGAGCGCCACGCTAAGTAACTGCCAACTTTCTAAACGGCTGTAATTTAGATAGCGGTGACTTAGAGAGCAAACAGGGATATGAGCAGCCTTGAAGACATGAAAGAAGTGATCAAACGGCTAATATTTGGACTGAGACAATGATTGCAGCGCATTGATCGGGCCCGGCTCCCCGCGGCGGCAGACTGCTGTCCAGGAACGATTGATACGTTGGAGCAGAGACGGTGCTGCGGCTGTTCATTGGCTGCTGGCGCCATACTGGCCTGGCCTAGGTCTCCATTTACAAACCCAAAGACTTCAAGATACAGCTGCTGAGCTTTGATACAATGTCTCCTGTCCTGCTTACGGTTAAACATTATCCATTTCTTCATGAACAAGAGTTTGTCAGCTTGACACACTGCCAAGGTGTGTGTGTGTGTGTGTGTGTTGTGTTGGTGTGGTGTGTGGTTTGTGTGTGTGTGTGTGTGTTGTGTGTGTGTGTGTGTGTGTGTGTGTGGTTGTGTGTGTGTGTGTGTGTGTGTGTGTGTGTGTGTGTGTGTAATGTGGCAAGCAATGTGAAGTGCTTTAGGGCTGAGAAAATCATCTAAGAAGCCCTATAGGCCTATACATCGAGTCCATATCCCATTTATCATTTTACTCTGGGTTGTTGAAACATTGGAATCGATGCTTGTACGTATTTTAATTTGTGTTGTCATGTATTTGTATCGTCTTTCATATGGAACTTTGAGTCCTGAATAAAGTATTCATTTATTATCACAATGTACACTTCTCAGCTCATAGCTGAACAGCTTTTTCCACGTGTTCCATTTGATTGGATCCATTTATCCTTTGGGTTCATAATCATTACAGTAAAAACAGTAAACTATATTTGAAAGGGGACGTTTAACAATGCTGTGCACTGTTTGGATTGAGCACCTGGACAAGAGAGATGTGCATGTGTGTAGACTGATTAGAGACTGTGTGGGCGGGTCCACACTGAGCCTGATTGACAGCTTCCCTACAACTATGGGTAACACTTTACAATAAGACTCACAAAAAGTGAGTAGTTACTGGGGAACGAATGGTTAGTTAATGGGTAGGTACTGAGACTGTGATTCAAGCACTTTTGATTACTGGTAAACAGACTGAGACATACTGTATTAATAAAGCATTAGGTAGGCCTACTGGTATAAAGGTGAAGTAAGCGATGTATTTATGTTTATATAAGTGTTAAATCGCTCTTTATTCATACAGTGATCACTTATATAGCGTGCGCGTTTCATAAAGCCGATCTCTCAGTCACTCGCTCAATCTGCATTTAATCGGCAAATACACTTTTCAGGGATCCCCCTACTAATAACCAATCAGAAGAGAGAACGCTACAAACCGGCACCCGTCTCACTGCTGGTGCACGTGACGTGCAGAGCGACACATGGGTGAATCATAGATAGTAAATAATATGGATGTAGCATCCGGGCTGACCTCAGTTATTCACACGCCATCCAATAATCCTGGTTTGTGCGCGTTGCCATTCTGTGAGGGGGAGGGAGATAGCTGACGTATACCTCCGAGGCAAAGTGAGGGACAACGGGCGGAGAGCTGTCACTCAAGAGATCGCGCCAATACATTTTAACCTCATAAAAGAATAAAAACTAGCGTGGGCCAAAAAAATTCACCCCCCTCAGTGTTGTCATGGAAATATGACTTAAACATACAGACTAAAATGGTTTCGTGGCCAAGGCTGTAAATAGGTTTAATAATGCTGTGAAAACGGCATGTTTAACATTAGAGTCAATGAGAGATGGCTGTATTCTGCTCCCAGCCCCCAGTGGCACTTCCTGGTTACTACAGTTGTGGTCACTTCCTTATTGGATGCTGGTAAAAATTGCTGAGGTTGGGGCTTGGGGTGAATGTGTATGCGCCTACAATGGTGGTGCAGGTAAAAATCCTACCCAATGTCTGTTTTGATGGTTTTTATCACATTTATGGATCAGAGATGACGCTAGATAACTCGCTGATTGAAGACCGCAGTGCATTAATGTGGTGACGTGGGGACGAGGCATTAGTATCCAGCTGCATCCCCGGAGAACAATGCTGAGGCGGGGCGGGAGTACTGAGGCGGGGCGGAAGAAAATACAAATAAAAATTCGAACATCATTTTAGACAAATTATATTGTTTTGGCGATTAAGTTCAGGCATCACAGCTGGGTGGTTAGGGTTAGGGCAAGGGGATAGGGAGAGGTTAGAATATATATAGAACATTAGATTATGTTCAGGCATCACAGCTGGGTGGTTAGGGTTAGGGCAAGGGGACAGGGAGAGGCTAGAATATAGATAGAACATTAGATTAGCCACGGCGCTAGCTCCACTCGGCTAACGGAACACCGCGGCAGCCATCTTGAGAAGGTCACGTCAAACAATAAAAAAGACCGCAGACCGATACTAGCCCAGTCACAGTACTAACGCCCCGCCTCAGTATTGTTCTCCGGGGCTGCAGCTAGCATAGACATTATAAAGGATAGACGCCGCGTTGGCCGCTACTGCCTATTGGCGCTGACGAGAAATGCGGGCGCCATCTTGGACCGGTCACACGTTCCACTCAGTGTAGTCTGTTTGGCAGGTGCAATGAACTGTCAGCGCATGTAATTAATCATATCTCATTAAATACCAAACTGATTTTCACGCGGTTTTCTTTGCTGCAAAGATCATACATGTAGCTAAGATACAGGGCACACGTTTCGACGTGTTTTAATATTCATAGTGGGCTTAACAGTCATAGAAGATTCTGATATGATATAAGTAACCAGACGTCCGAGATCAAAACGAGGAACATCCCCCGAAAAGGGGGAAAACGGAGACATTTCCAGTTTGACTAGCAATCTGATTGAAAAACCTAATGAGGTGTCAACAAAACGGGAACAGGTAGCCTAGTTGTTTCTGTTTAGCCAGGGACAGGCAACCAACAATGGGGACGTCTGGTCACCTTTATGATAGCCTATGTGATGTAGGCTATGATATTTGCAAATCACACACTTTAGACTAAATATGATAGAGAAGCAGAAACAGATAGGGGCAGTAAAGTCAGCTATTTTAATAAGTTAACAATATATGATTAGGCTATATATAAATATATTTATTCATTTTTACAGTGACGAGCATACACAATAAAGACAATCACAGGGATAACATAAACAGAGAACAGAAATAAAATAGGATAAAATATATTAATTTAAATAAAGTAGGCCTATACAAAATACAAAACAAGAGCAAAAATAAAATACTAAATGAACAATGAATTCAGCTAAAACAGTTACAGTCAGATGTGTAAAATTCAGAAATCATAGATTCAAATAAACCAAGAGTAGGAAGAGCAGTCATTTTTAAGTTGCTCTGCAGAGCATTCCATGAATTAGGGGCACTATACATGAAAAGGCAGTTATTCCTAAACTGGAGTTAGCTCGGGGCAATTTAGGAGGAGTAGTCGAGCATGGTACATATGAAGGGTGGATGTTTCCCATGAAGGCATTAAATATAAATAAAAACCAGTGTATATAATATCTCATTAAAAGAGAAGGACAACATGAGTGTTCATGTAAAAATATGTTTTATTTCTCTAATTTAAAACACAAGCTTGTTAGGCAATTGCCTCTTAAAAGAGGACGGGATTATTTAAAAGCAAAGTCTTCTTGGTTGTCCAATGTTCTATACTAGGGGGGGAATACCAAATTCAGTCTAGTCTCGAGTTGGTTCCTCAGACACAGACAAGAAATCAATGCGTGCCTTGCAGCGCGGTACATTTAAAACACATTCAATACAAAACCACAGCAATCAAAAGTATTAAATTAAGGGAAAATCAAACAACAACAGCAAACAATAATACTCAAATGCATAAAATAAAGTTAACCATCCTTACAATCGCATTTTACTCCGAAGAGAAATTCAAGCGAGGCGAGTTTGGCAATGTGGTGCAGCCTTAATTTGTGAAAGACAGACACAACCAATGACAACAAGTCGGAATGGTGGTTGTCGATGCCAAACTGTGTCTCCTCAATATGTTCCCCAAGCAGAAACACATCCTCCGTTTCAATCTCCTCCCGGACGAAGTGTGTGACTCGGACGTCTGGTTATTTATATCATATCAGAATCTTCTATGACTGTTAAGCCCACTATGAATATTAAAACACGTCGAAACTTGTGCCCTGTATCTTAGCTACATGTATGATCTTTGCAGCATAGAAAACCGCGTGAAAATCAGTTTGGTATTTAATGAGATATGATTAATTACATGCGCTGACAGTTCATTGCACCTGCCAAACAGACTACACTGAGTGGAACGTGTGACTGGTCCAAGATGGCGCCCGCATTTCTCGCGCTCAACGCCCAATGCGGCGTCTATCCTTTATAATGTCTATGGCAGCTAGACTCTACGGCTACGCGGACGAGGGAGGGGACTGCTAACTGCAGTAACTGACAGGAAGTTAGCTTAACTGACCATTCCGCTTACTGAACCTTTAATGAGTAGGAACTGAGAGACTGAGATTCAAGCACTTTGATTAGTTATTAGTAAAGTGTTATCAAACTATAGGTCTAATGACACATAATCATTGAACTTACCTGTAAAGGTGTACAGGGCCTTTATGTCAAATGAATGATACACAAACCAAAAGACGACATTGGCTACTATGTTGACATTATGAGATCAATCAAAATGTTCTTTTGATTGAGGTTTTGAAACCTCCCTACAATTATAGCCTATTCAAAATGTGTATTGAGTCATTGAACATGTTGGAAACTAAGCCATAGGGTTCAGATAGAAAGTTAAAAAGAGTCACTATCAAAGTGTACTGCAATTTTAATTTCATTTAAATGTTTCATTTCTATTCATATTTTTCATTTGCTTTTCTTATGTGTATTCTATACTTGATGTATTTTAATCTTGATGCATTTCATGGCCCTGTAAAGCACTTTGAATGGCCTTGTGTCTGAATTGTACTATATAAATAAACTTGGTTACAATACAACATACAAAATTAATTTCCTAATTGAAATCCTGAAACAGTGCGTCAGAATGTTATCTTACTTATAAAGTAGTCAGCCGTTTTAAATAATTCCTTGCCTGCATTTTTGAATTAGTTTCTGAATGGAGTGGTCTTCCATACAACATTCACCAGACAACTCATTCTGTGGCCCCTGCATCTGGACTATACAGCAGTACTGTATCATAGCAGCCTGAGCCTACAGCCTATCCTTCTATATTCATTAATACTCTGCTATTGCCTCCCCCTTATTGATAGCACATGTAAGGCAGTTGGGTTAGTTTTGTCATTTCAAATTGTTTGCTTAAGGCAAGACACTGCAGGCAAAAACATTTTTTCAAGCACGGTTCAATTTCTAGATTTCTTTCTATTTAGTTTCCACATAATGTCTTCATGCAGTGTGGTATAAATAGAAGGTCCAAAATGTACATTTAGGTGTTTATTTGACTAAACCTTGACTGTTTAAGTCTGTATATTTATCTTTAACGGCTATTATCTCAACATCCTTTTCTTTCTTAATTCTCTGAACCAAAAATCTCAACTTTTAAAGCACTTACATCAACTAAACGTTCCATAATAGTTTTTAGCACTATTCTGAAGGTTACAGAAGGATTTGTTCATATGTTGCAGATTGTCTGATTTATGATTCATTTTCTTCTTAAAAACAGGCTGAAAATACATGTTTAAGACCTGTATGTTGTTTTTTTATTTAGAAAATGAAAAAAGGCTGTATCTTAAATCTGATCGGTAGAAACTTTGGACAATATGTTGTTACAATGAAGTAAAATTCTTTACTTTTTGTCTTTATCCCACTACCACTTCTAGTTTATAAAGAGATGCAGATTTACACATATAGGGGAGAGTGGCCTGAGTTGTGCCGGTGCGGAAGTTGTGCCACCCCTTGTTTCTAGAAAACCATAGAAGAAATTGGAAGCTTCCACTGTGCAGCCCACACCCCTATTTCTTATTGGTCCACGGCCCTGACAGACAGAGGGCGAGGCGTATCTGGCTTCGCTTCCGGACAGGGGGCGGGGGGAGCTCAAAGATTGTGTATTTAGGAGGGCAGCTCCTTTTTAAAAAATAGGCCATTGTGAGATTAGCTGAACATCAGCATAGTACAATAAATTATCTGAAAGTTTTTTTCAGCAAACAATTAAAGAAAAACGTATTAGGGACCACTAAGACCATATAATATGGTGTATAATAGAACCGAAAAGTGTAGGGGAGAGTGGCCTAAGTTGTGCATTTTGGAAGTTGTGCCACCCCTTGTTTCTAGAAAACCGTGGAAGAAATTGGAAATGTGACCACATATTTAAGAAGAGCCATCCATTTGACTCATCCTGTAAAGAAGGGAGACACAAGGAATAAGATATAAGCACATTTAAGCTAAAAAAAAACTGTGTTTTGCCTTTCAAAGTAACATTTCCATGATCAAGGTTTTTTGATTATTGTGTCTGAACAATTATAGACACGTTTGAAAACATTTGACACATGTTTTAGTGCTTTTGTATGCTACACTTTGAGTCTATAGTTAGCACGATGTCAGCCCTAAATTGCTGCATCATGCCTATTATCCAAAATTCTGGGGATGTGGTGATTTGTGCCAAAGGGCCTAGGTGAGTTATAAGTAAGTAAGTAAAATGTATTCATAAAAGCACATTTATGACAGTTTGCACTGTCCAAAGTGCTGTACATAGTGCATTCAGTAGGTAAACAATGAAGGTAAAATAACAATAACCAAAATAAAAGACGTAAAGCCCATACATCCACATAAACACAGATAGTAGTGCAGAGGTAAGATAGTTAATGGGGAGGAAACACCAGGGTGTACATATGGGTTTTGAGCCTTGATTTAAAGGCAGACATTTAGGGGGAATCACATTTGTCAGGTGGCAGTTGGTTCCACAAGCACGGAGCTTACAAGTGCAAAGTACATTTCTGAGAGTTGTGCCAGTGGCATGGCTGTATACGGTGGTCACCAAAAGAAAGTGATTGTCTACAGTAGCTCAGAAGAGAGTGACATCTCAATTCCACTTAACGACACCACTGATGAGAGTTCAGATGGCCAGAAAGATGATGATGGTGACTTTGTCATTGTGAGCTTTGCAGGCAAAACCACCTAGATCTGCTAGGCCTTGTTTAAGAAAATTGTCCTTCAATCTTTGTCAACTATTTACTTTAAATACACCTTAAATAAGTGATTGTCTAATGGATTTGTCTTGCATTACAGTTTATGAGATATATATCAATGGCACAATTCACCCCATGGTATTCTCTCCAACCGCACAACTTACACCACACCGGGGGCAAGTTGTGCAACAAGACAACTTTTTTTCCGAAAGCTATATTTCTTCTACAGTTTATTCCAGATCCAAAGTTTTTATTGCCAGGGATGCACAACACCCTGAAATATATGTACATATTTGAGTTGGAGACTTTACTGTCAAGGCCTTACTTTAAAGTCACTTTGAGTGAAAAGTTGCACAACTTAGGCCACTCTCCCCTATAATATGGGAGCTTTAAGAAAATTGTCCTTCAATCTTTGTAAAATATTTACTTTAAATAAACCTTAAATAAGTAATTGTCTAATGGATTTGTCTTGCAATACAGTTTATGAGATATATATCAATGGCACAATTTACTCCATGGTATTCTCTCTTGTGGAAAAACTTACACCACAAGACAACTTTTTTTTCCGAAAGCTATATTTCTTAAACAGTTTATTTCAGATCCAAAGTTATTGTTGCTGGGGATGCACAACACCCTGAAATATACGTACATATTTGAGTTGGAGACTTTACTGTCAAGGCCTCACTTTAAAACCACTTTGAGTAAAAAGTGGCACATCTCACCCCACTTTCCCCTAATATCCGTAATCCATTGGTAAAGTTTTATGATGTGATCTACACTGGTTTCCCCCTCCAGTCAGTGCGTTTACATGCAGACTCATAATCGGGTAACTAAACGAATAAGACTTCAACAGGACTTTTAAACTGCATGTAAACACCTTTATCCGATCTACTTCGCACACAAATCGGCACGATAACGGACAAGAGATGTCGGATAAGAACACCTAGATAAGTCGTTCGTTGTCGGCATTCTCTCTGCATGTAAACAGGGATCGGACATCGCATACCGGACTTCTCGTTCTGTGCTTGTGTGCCTGCGCGTAATAGGCTACACCATGGGTTGTTGCCGGAAGAGAACCGGACGTGGCTCTTTTTAACACTTGTTGAAAGCATGGTTGAAAGGGCTACAGCGCCATCTAGCGTAATGGAGACAGCCATGCATTGGACATTTATCCGATTCCTGAAAGGCCATGTAAACTCAGACAAGTGACACGGTCCGTTAAGTGTCTAGTTCGATATATGTGATAATCTAATCTAGTTGTGCCATGTAACCGCACTGAGTGTCTCGCCTTAAAAGGGGAGCAAAAAAGACAGTACAAATAAATATGAAACCAGAATTTAATAATCAGAAAAGAAGTTATCTCTATGAATCTTTATTCATCCCTGAAGGGAAAGTGTATCATTGCAGCAGCAATTTAAAAAAAGATCAAAATCCAAAAGAACCTAGGTAAACCTTAAAAAGGCTGCGGTAGTAACTATCACATCCTTTTAGGCTTAAAGGTTCAGTAAGCGGAATGGTCAGTTTAGCTAACTTCCTGTCACTGACTGCAGTTAGCAGTCCCCTCCTTCGTCCCGACGTCACCACATTAATGCACTGTGGTCTACAAGCAGTGAGTTATCTAGCATCATCTCAGATCCCAAAGTGTTATAAAACATGATAAAAACAGACTTTGGGAAGGATTTTTACCTGCTCCGCCATTGTAGGCGCATACACATTCACCCATCTGTCGCTCTGCACTTGCACCAGCATTGTGACGGGTGCCGGTTTTTAGCATACTCTCTTCTGATTGGTTAACAGTAGTGGAATCCCCGAAAAGTTTATCTGCCGATTACATGCAGAGCGAGTGACTGAGAGATCGGCTTTATGAAACATGCACACTATATAAGTGATCACTGTATGAATGAAGAGCGATTTAACACTTACATTAAAGGTGAAGTAAGCGATTTATTTATGTTAATATAATTGTTAAATCGCTCTTTATTCATACAGTGACCACTTACATAGTGTGCACGTTTCATAAAGCCGATCTCTCAGTCACCCACTCTGCATGTAATTGGCAAATAAACTTTTCGGGGATCCCGAAACTGGTATCCAATCAGAAGAGAGAACGCTACAAACCGGTACCCGTCTCACTGCTGGTGCACGTGCAGAGCGACAGATGGGTGAATGTCTATGCGCCTACAATGGTGGAGCAGGTAAAAATCCTTCCCAATGTCTGTTTTGATCATTTTTATCACGTTTTATAACACTTATGGATCTGAGATGATGCTAGATAACTTGCTGCTTGTAGACCGCAGTGCATTAATGTGGTGACGAGGGAGGGGACCACTAACTGCAGTCACTGACAGGAAGTTAGCTAAACTGACCATTCCGATTACTGAACCTTTAACATAAATAAATCGCTTACTTCACCTTTAACGACCAGCAGCAATACTGTTGTGCATGATGTTAGAACCTCAGTCAAGTTGAAATCCAATTTGACTAAGAAAACATGCAGTGGACATGTACTATTTAAACTGCTGCAGCAACACCTTCTGATGTGGCGTACAAAATAATAGCTCAACACTGAATAGGAAGAACAGGAGTTGATTTGATTTGCATGTCACATTTCCTGGAGAGCACAGCAGGCAGATACAGCTCTACCAATCTAATAGATTAGAACAACTGCTTTCTAAATGTATGTCCCAGCATGACAACACAAGGTGCTACTCCTGTCACAATACTGTTCATACCAGTCAATGGCAATAGAAATGAAGCCACTGTTGGTGCTGATCTAAAGGATTCCCAACCATTTTGACTGAAAATATAAACTATTGAATACAGAAATAGTTTGTAAATAAATGTATAGTATTCAATTTACCCTTGAAGTCTGCTTCATACTAAACTTTAAGTATCCGAAATTGCAGGTAATATTGTAATGCTATTTTCTCTAACAACAAAACGTAATCATTCTCATTTTCCAAATGGTAGAACTTATTTTTGTATTTAAAAAAGCATAATGTCTCGCCCCATTTCTTATCACAGATTTGTCTACAAATTTAACACAAACTTAAATAGAGAATGAGACGGAGACAAAATCAAAACACTAGAATGTCAAGCAATGATATGGTCCATTGGGTTTGGACATTTGTCTCTTGACTTGTCCCACTTTGAAATCTCCAGGTGTTTAAACTGGATGTTCTCTTCATTGCAAAAGCCAAGCAGGTGAGCCATGCCAAAGCCAGCCGGTTGTTGGTCAGGTGTTAGCCTCTGCAGCTAGTTTAGCGTCCTCCCTCCCTTCTGTCTCTGGAGCAAGCTTAGCATCCCCCTCCCCTCTGTCTCTGGAGCTAGCTTAGCATTCCCCTCCCCTCTGTCTCTGGAGCTAGCTTAGCATCCCCCTCCCCTCTGTCTCTGGAGCTAGCTTAGCATCCTCCCTCCCCTCTGTCTCTGGAGCAAGCTTAGCATCCTCCCTCCCCTCTGTCTCTGGAGCTAGCTTAGCATCCCCCTCCCCTCTGTCTCTGGAGCTAGCTTAGCATCCTCCCTCCCCTCTGTCTCTGGAGCTAGCTTAGCATCCTCCCTCCCCTCTGTCTCTGGAGCTAGCTTAGCATCCCCGCTCCCCTCTGTCTCTGGAGCTATCTTAGCATCCCCCTCCCCTCTGTCTCTGGAGCTAGCTTAGCATCGCCACTCCCCTTGGTCTCTGCCTTGGAGCAGGGCTGCAGACAGCGGAGGATGTCTGCCAGTGTCCACTGCTCCTCATGCAAGACATGGCCCTCCAGAGTGAACTGGCCCTGCTTGGTCCGGATCAGGTCCTTCACATGAGCACATGATGACAGGGCTGCAGCACAAAGGGTTAGTGTTAGCAGGCTTCTGATTGGTCACTTATGCCTCGTTTCCACCGAGTAGAGCGGGTCGGATCGGAGCGGCTCAGAGCGGGACAGCTCACTTTTAAGAATCTCGGTGGTGTTTCCACCGCCGACCCTACCCTTACTGGTAGGGCGGGGTTTAGGCTGGACTGCAATAGCGGCGCCAGAATATGGGTCAAACTATCGGGCTGTGGAACAACTGTGGTCAAGCCAGCGGTCTCTTTTTTGCTTGGTCAAACCAGCCGCTTCTTTATGTATTCCCCCCATGTTGTTGTGAGCGTAAACGTACAGAGACGGCTCGGTGCAACTGATAGAGACAGTGAGCGAACAGTGCTGGCTGCGGCAGCTACGTGACATCGTAGCAGTGGGACACAGTGTAACCAACTGATTAATTTAATGACGAGGAAAAACACTGGTCATAATTGTGCTATATAAATAAACTTGCCTTGCCTTGCTCACATTTTCGCCAAAACACAAGACTCTCTTCACTCTTGCCGAGGTGACTACACACGGCGGAAATTATTCTTTCGACCAATAAACGGATGGCATGGGTAGCTCTGCGTTTTCGGCACCCTTTCAGGCGGCTGGTACCCATACGGAGGAGTACTGAAATCAGGAGCGGCTCAGAGTGGTTAGGTGCGCTTAAACCGTACCCTACCAAACTTTTGGCAAATGAAAAGCCAAACTACCTGGACCGAACCGCTCCGACCCGCTCTACTCGGTGGAAACGAGGCATTACATGTTATTGCACTGTCCATAGTTATGCCATTGAGGGAATAGTGCAACAAGGAATAAAATCTCACCTTTTCCCAGGTCATCCACCAAGCTTCGGACGTAGAATCCACCTCCACACTCAATATCTGTTAAACACACAGTCAAACTTTGTTACTCTGTGTGTGTTTTTTTTTACATTATTTTTGGGCATTTGTACTTTATTAGACAGTTTTGGAGACAGACATGAAATGGGGTAGAGAGGGGAATGACATGCAGAGAACGACCCGGGCTGGATTCTAACCCGGGTCTGCTGAGAAGAGGACTTAGGGTGTATTCACACTGGGAAAGTCCGCTAGTTCACTTGCTTTGGTCCAGACCAAATAGAGTATAGATTTATTTTGTTTGGTGTGGTCCACTTTCATATTGCCCCTTTTGTAAGTGAACCAGCATTACGAAGCAAAACCACACGTGATCTGTTGTCATTCATTCATTGGACAGACATTCTGGGGTGGAGAGAAGCAGGAAGAACGAAGTAAAAACTGCGAAATATATCATTGATATAATATGGGGTTAAAAATAATAAAAATACCTACATCTAGTCTATAAATAAAGAAGAAAAACATCAAATTATTGTTGTTTCATATGGTTATAATATGAAGCCCTATGAAAATGCCACGTTATGTGGCTTGTAGTCTACGATGTTAAACATAATTTTTACTGTAGCCTATTTTTGCTGCTGGACGTGCGGCTCGCGGGAAGAATAGGCTCATGTCGACACTCAGCTGATTAAGCTGTGTATCAGCTGGCTGTCAGTTCGGCGCAGTTCAGCTCCAAACTGACACGGGGATAGTATTGACTGTCCCGTACATGGGAAGCAAAATAAAAACACACACTTCATGCGCATCGTGAACCTGTTGGCACTGTGCGGGAGACGCTCCCCTCTCCTGCATCTGATCGCTGAACACATTCAGCATTTTTACGCGTCCTCTCGATCAAATGTAATAGGCCTATATTGTTCTGGGCTCCCGGTCAAACCACAACTTAGCGTCCTAACAATGGCGACAACAAAACTTTCTCATAATGTGAAGCTGAAGGCAATTTATTAAAAAAGAAAGAAAGAAAAGGCCCAGTGCCTCCTGCATTTGGTCGGATCGAGTTCGGACAAATTTCACACCACAAACTAACTGTAGCAGAGTGCGTTTGGAAACGCACCGAGACCACCTCTTCACCTGGGTCTCGGAGCGTTTGTTTGGTCCCCCCGAGTGCGATAGCTGTATTCACACCTGCCTGAAAGATGCGCACCGAAGGCAGAAGTGCATCTGAGTTCGTTTCAACCGAACTAAACACGGCATGTGTGAATACACCCTGAGACTCCGTGTGGAGCGCCCCCTTTAAACTGTGTTTTAATGTGTAACAACACACAGATAAAATAGAAAGCAAAGAAAAAGACTTTTTGATATTTTATAAAAAAGTGAGTATTCCATAGGGGAAGACAGACACAGCGCATGGAGCCATGTGTGTGCTCCATACTAAAGCACACGCATACTGTTAGAGCCATATTTTATATTAGTTTAAAATCTATTATATTGAATGAATTCCTATTTGATTTAATGGATGTTTATGTTTTATTCTTATTTATTTAAATATTAGATTTACGTTGGAGCCAATCGGAGGAATAGCCTAATTAGAGGCAGCTGGCATAGAGTGGGTTGGGTCACCAAGCAGCCAGGTTAAGAAGGAGGAAATGAGCCACTGACAGGGTGGAACAGGGGGAATCGAGACTGCTTAAACCTCACGCTCTGAAATGTTCTGTGATAAAGAAAGAAAATAAATAATCTGAAAGAAGCCAAAGACTCTTGAGTATAATTGAACAGAGTGTGCGAGTCCAGCGAGCGATCCCCTGTACGGTGGAAAGTTTAAAAACTAAGGTTAAGAAACTGGCCACTACACATACTATATACACTCACCGGCCACTTTATTAGGTACAGAGGTTCATCTTCTTGTTAACACATATAACTATAATATCAGCTAGGGTTGCAAAGGGGTGGAAAGTTTCCGGTAAATTTCCAGAAACTTTCCACGGGAACGTTTGCTCATGAATTTTGGGAATATTCAAAATTGGGAATTATAGGAATTAGCTAAATGGCCATAATTAAAAAAATTTTTCATATCCAAACGTATAAAAACTATGTTTTGTCATAGGCAGACATCCATGCAAACTAATACAATAACAAAACATTACATTTGAACAAATGTATTTCTAAGTAGAACTTTATCAAGTTTTGATTATTTTATGAACAATCAATAATTTCACTGAACAACAAAAATATGAATGTTGTGTAAAATATAACATCTTTCTGACCCCACTCATTCAATAAATTAAGTAAAATGCCCCCTCCACCCCACGATGTGACTGAGGAATGCACAGTGCATGTAGGGGGCGTGGCCTCGGTACCCCTGCAGTAGGATGTGTGCTATGTGCAACTTGCCAAGTGTACTTGCATGAATTCTGGTTGTTTTAGTCAAGATTTTGCTCAAATATATTTTCCCAAACTATATGTATAATCACTGTTTAAGCCTCTGTTAACTTGGTCTAGTAAAAAGCAATATATGATATCAAGTTGGGTGTCTCAATAAGCTTTAAAAAAAAAAAAATCTGATTTGAAGTAAAATGTTCATAAATATAGTAAAACGTAGTTGAAAAAACTGCTTTTTACAGTTTAGAACGTTTGCCAGGACTGAAATAGCATAGTTAGAAGGATTTAGTGCATTTGGTTTGCTTTAAATTTAGTAAATTCCTGTTTATTCCCATTAATTCCTAAAATTCCCGTTAATTCCCATGGAAAGTTTCCAACTTTGAAAATTCCCGAAATTTTAATAGGTACAGCGGTTCAATTTCTTGTTAACACATAACTTATCACATGGCAGAAACTCAATGCATTTAGGCATGTAGACCTGGACGGGACAACTTATTGAGGTTGAAACTGAGCAACAGAATGGGGAAGAAAGGGGTTTTAAGTGACTTTGAACATGGCAATGTTGAGGCTGCCAGGAGGGCTGGTATGAGTATTTCAGAAACTGCTGATCTACTGGGATTTTCAGTCAAAACCATCTCTAAGGTTCACAGAGAATGGTCCGAAGTCAGAGGTCAGTGGAGGATGGGCATACTAGTTCGAGATGATAGAAATGCAACAGTAACTCAAATAACCACTCGTTACAACCAGGGTATGCAGAATACCATCTCTGAACGCAAAACACGACCAACCTTGAAGCAGATGGGCTACAGCAACAGAAGACCCCACCGGGTGACACTCCTGTCAGCTAAAAACAGGAAAATGAGGCTACAATTCTCACAGGATCACCAATATTGGACAAAAGAAGATTGAAAAATCATGCCTGGTCTGATGAGTCTCGATTTCAGTTGCGACATTCAGATGGCAGGTTCAGAATTTGGCGTAGACAACATGAAAATATGGATCCATCCTGCCGTGCACCATCAACCATGCCATGTTCAAAGTCACCTAAACCCCCTTTCTTCCCCATTCTGATGCTCGGTTTGACTTCAGTACATTGTCTTGACCACGTCTAAATGCATAAATGCATTAAATTGCTGCCATGTGATTGGCTGATTAGCTTTTTGTTTTTATAAGCCATTGAACGGTGTACCTAATAAAGTGGCCGGTGAGTGTATACAGTATATACTATCTATGGTACTCACCCAGAGTGAAGAGAGGAGGCTTGAATTCCTGCAGGCTCAGGTTGTACACAGTGACTGCCCGTGCTGCTTTGGCCTCCACAGTGTGGCCTTTCTTCAGAAGGACAGACAGACGCTGGCCGTCTTTCTTCAGAGCAGAGTATCTACACAGACAGAGAGTCAATCAACCACACCACACTGAAGACGCCTGGCTTTGTAGTGGGAAGGATCAGCTGCAGGAGAACAGTGTTAATGTGAATGACATCTAACTGTTCCATAGTGGCACTGTCATGTACAGGACTTCCCCTTTCCCCTCCATGAGAAGTGTCGCAACTTCAGGCTGTCTGACCACGTTGACCCTGCGTTCCAATACTCATACGTCCATACTATTTAGTATGCCAGAAAAAGATTTAGGAGGTCCTGATACACACATGTCAAATGCTGTATGCTGAAATACCAGTATGTCCTAATTAGGGCTGTCAAATTAACGCGTTAATTTTGATTAATTAATCACAGAAAAATTAACGCGATTAAAAAAATTAACGCAGATTAATCGCACTTCTATAATGCCCGGTGCAAAAGTGGTGCGGAGCTGCACCTGTAGCTTACCGGGCCAGGCGCGCGGGTAAAAGGGAGAAAAGTAAAGAGAGAAGCAGGGGAAAGGGGCCGACTCGAGGGCTCTATGGACGGTTTATGGGATGCTTCGGCATGAAGGTAGGGATGTCCATGGTTAACTGGTTAACCGTTAACCGTTAAGAAGCTCTTTAACCGGTTAATACTAAAGGTTAAACGGTTAAAAAAATAACAAAATAAAATTAATTTCTCTGAAATCCGGACTCTTATTTTGATATCGCTAAACCGGATGTAAGAATGCCAACTGTCGGTAAAGAATGAAACGAGTAGTGTAGGCTACGCTCAACTTTATAATAGGTCCATGGTACGCTCCCAGTCACAACTTAAGGTCACAACACTCCCGTGTCATATGTTTGTATAATTTAATTAACAGCGTGGGCTCCCGCTAGCTTAACATAGCGCTAGCATTAGCCTTCTTGAGGTGGATGCTGTCCTTCATCTATCACCGTCTCAGTGAGTGTGAGGGAGTGACAGACAGCCAGGCAGTGAGTGCCCCTGCACAGACACAGGTCTGCCATGATTGTGTGCCAGGATCAATAGCGAAAATCCGTCATAAAGAAAAGCGTTAAGTATCATTATGCAGTACTGATAACATTGGAGCTTATCAATATTACGGTCTTTCAAAATGTTGCCCCGTGCTCAGCACAACTTAGCACCGCGTGTGTGTGTGTGTGTGTGTAAATGTCCCGGCCTTTTCAGTCACTTATTGCACTTTCTGCTCCTACATTTGCATACTACACCTCTTCTCACAACAGACAAGGTGCCGTGTGAATGTCAACATGTAGGCATTTAAATTGGCTACTGGTCCCTGAATTGTTTTTAAATTAATATGCAGGTCCGTGGAACAAAAAAAGGTCGGGAACCCTGCTATAATGCTTCATGTATTTCATTATAAATAGGCTACATTAAATCTTAACGGTTAACCGGTTAATAACCGTTAATTCTGGTGGTTAACCGGTTAAAGAAAAAAATCTAAATGGCCATCCCTAGTAGGAAGACATCTTACTTAATTATCCGCAGTGTCCGTGCATTATTGATTCAGTGGGTGCAACAATGTAGGCTTGGTTCAAAACAGTAAGCCCATCTCTCAATCTTCCTCCAATTTTGTTTGCTAGCTGTCTGGCATAAACGGACACCTGCCCTGTGTGTGTGTGTGTGTGTGTGTGTGTGTGTGTGTGTGTCAATATTTTTGCCTATGAGTAGGCTACGAAATGGTGGCAGTGCAGCGCTGTCTTTTGTGGGAGATGGAAAGTCGTCATTTAGTCTGCTTGTTTTTTTGAGAAAATTTGGCGCTAGTTCATGTATAAAGCTGGCTGAGGGGAGGAGACAGAAGTTACGAGAGACGGAGAGCGAGCGCGCGCGAGAGAGAGACAGAGAAACAAACTGTAGCAGGCTAAACAGCTGTTTACAAACAGGTATAAAAGTGTCATATAAGTATGCGATTAATTTAGATTAATTAATCACAGAGCCTGTAATTAATTAGATTAATTGTTTTAATCGCTTGACAGCCCTAGTCCTAATACATTCAACTGCATGTTGCAGTATGGAAACCACTTTATGTAGTGTAGTACGGTAAATAGAAAAAGTATGTGATTTGAAATGCAGGGCGAGTGCCATGGCCACTGGCAGGAAAGCTTCTCCACGGGGGAAATGACACATACAACTCTTGAGCCCTGCTAGTGGCGCCCCCTAAAGACTGCAAGCTTCACTGCACCAGTGGAAAAACACTGTGTGTACAATGTATGTATAGTGGAGGAAATAAGTATTTGATCGCTCACCGATTTTGTAAGTTTATCCACTTACAAAGATCTTACAAAGATCCATGCAAGATCTCACCTTGTGGGGTATCAATGATCATGAGAAAGGTGAGGGATCAGCCCAGAACTACACGGGAGGAGCTTGTTTATGATCCCAAGGCAGCTGGGACCACAGTCACCAAGAAAACCATTGGTAACACACTATGCCGTAATGGATTGAAATCCTGTAGAGCCCGTAAGGTCCCCCTGCTCAAGAAGGGACATGTACAGAACCGTCTGAAGTTTGCCAATGAGCACCTGAATCACTCAGAGAATGCTTGGGAGAAGGTGATGTGGTCCGATTAGAACAAAATCAAGTTATTTGGTATCATAGTCACTCGCCATGCTTGGAGGAGGAGGAATTCTGACTATGGCCCCAAGAACACCATCCCCACAGTCAAGCATGGAGGTTGAAGCATTATGCTTTGGGGGTGTTTCTCTTCTAAGGGGACAGGTGGACTTCACTGCATCGAGGGAACTATGGATGGGGCCATGTACAGGGGTTGACACTAATGCTGTGTCTGAAATCGCGCACTTACGTAAGTACACTTATATTGAGTGCACTTTATTATCCCAACAGTGCACTTACTTATAGACACAGTGCTCTCATTTCTACAGTGCACTGTCCAAACTGCCGTCGTGCACCTACCGGAAATGACTTTGCATTTTGACGGTTCTTCTTCGGTGGTATTTTTTTCTGCTTGTGTTACCGATAGCCAAAACAGACACGTTAGTTGCGGAAAAACAAAACAAATGTGTAATTTAACTTTGGTAGAGCGTGTCCGTCTCCACGGTTGCTTCAAGCTCCTCTATTTTGATTAGAATGTCCCGTCCTCTCCGCTACGTAGGCAAGATGGCGGCCGTTGAGTGTGGAAAGTGTCCATCGCTCCACACTCAAGTTTTAGACCGTTTTGAGTGCACGACCGAGGAACTTACAGTGCACTGCATTTTGGCACACTCTCCGGTTTTGCGCAAAGTGCACTCAAAAAAGTAAGTAAGTACAGAAGTGCGCGATTTCAGACACAGCATAAGGTTTCAAAAGCACTTGCCCATAGGGAAAGTACAGGTAATGTTTTACTTGCCCGAATCGTGTTCACTTGCCCAACAAAAAAAAAAAAAAAAAAAGAAAAAAGAAAAAACTGTTAAACAATGATATATATAGGCTAATTAAATTATACATTTTAGCGAACCGTATCTCTTAAATGCAAACACTGCTTACTAGTCTCATCCTGACCACATACAACCAGTGTTGGGAACGTTACTTTAAAAAAGTAATTAGTTATAGTTACTCACTACTTGTTCCAAAAAGTATCTGAGTTAGTAACTGAATTACTTTATAATAGAAGTAACTAGTTACCAGGGAAAGTAACTATTTGCGTTAGCCTACTGTAAAAAATAAAAAAATAAAAAATTGATTTTTCTGAGCAGTTTTCACAAGTCAGCTGAAATGAGTAGAACAGACAGGTAGGCCTACTTGTAGGCTACATAACCTTCAATACGTATTGCACATCAACAGACAGCAAGAGGTTTATCAAGTATTTTGTTCTCAACAAAAGTAGTAGAGGAAACTGATGAATGTACCGTGCTGATCTGCTATATCACTGGATTCACTTCAGGGGTGTCGGCTAAAACACCACTTAAGGCCAAAAATGTCAGACTATGAAGCATGAGACGATGAGAGGAGGAGTAAGGATTTATCCTATGTTTATTTCCTTCTTTAACATGCACAGCAGCATACAGATCCCAGGAAAAGAACAATAGCAATATTAATAACGTGCATAAATTATAATTTAGAGAAATCGGGAAACTCCATGCACTTACTCACAAGGGCGATGCAAACAAATTCAGGGAGAGCACGTTTCAACCGTGGATTGATAGGTGGTTACTGCGGCAAAGTGCACGCTCACACAACAGAGAGAGAAAGAAAAATAAACTTCACTAAACAGGCGCTCCGGCTGACTGACGTGACGGCGCTAACTGACAGTTATAATGTCATCCACACAGAATAAAACACACACACCGGTCTCCTCACTAGCAGTTTGTGTAGTATGGAGCCAGGGGTGCGTTCGGATTACACAGTTTATTCAATCAATTCATAGTAACGCACCGCATTTAACGTTCAGTAGGCCTAACGATAACGGCGTTGTAACGACTGAAAAAGTAATTAGTTAGATTACCCCGTTACTGAAAAAATAACGGCGTTACCTAACGCCGTTATTTTAAACGGCGTTATGCCCAACACTGCATACAACTAACAATAATTCATATACACTCACTGGCCACTTTATTAGGTACACCTGTTCAATGGCTTATAAAAACAAAAAGCTAATCAGCCAATCACATGGCAGCAATTTAATGCATTTATGACGTGGTCAAGACAATGTACTAAAGTCAAACCGAGCATCAGAATGGTGAAGAAAGGGGGTTAAAGTGACTTTGAACATGGCATGGTTGATGGTGCACAGCAGGATGAATCCATACTTTCATATTGTTTACGCGAAATTCTGAACCTGCCATATGAATGTCGCAACTGAAATCGAGACTCATCAGACCAGGCATGATTTTTCAATCTTCTATTGTCCAATATTGGTGATCCTTTGAGAATTGTAGCCTCAGTTTCCTGTTTTTAGCTGACAGGAGTGGCACCCGGTGGGGTCTTCTGCTGCTGTAGCCCATCTGCTTCAAGGTTGGTCGTGTTTTGCGTTCCGAGATGGTATTCTGCATACCCTGGTTGCATACCCTGGTTGCATACCCTGGTTGTAACGAGTAGTTATTTGAGTTACTGTTGCCTTTCAATCATCTCAAACCAGTTGTTCATCCTCCACTGACCTCTGACTTCAACAAGGCATTTTAGGTCCACACAAATGCCGCTCACTGGGTATTTTTTTTCTTTTTCGGGCCATTCTCTGAAAGCCCTAGAGATGGTTTGGACTGAAAATCCCAGTAGATCAGCACTTTCTGAAATACTCAGACCAGCCCTTCTGGCAGCCTCAACATTGCCATGTTCCAAGTCACTTAAACCTCCTTTCTTCCCCATTGTGTTGCTCGGTTTTAACTTCAATAAATTGTCCCGTCCAGAGGGGTATACTACGAAGCGAGATTAAGGGCTGAGCGAGGTCTGTTGAGTCTAAAGCCTTAGTTTTCACAACTTTTCAGTATCACAAAAGGTGGCTCTCTTTTTACCCGGCTAGATCACCGTGGTAACAGAGGCTGCACGGCTAACCTGCCCAAACCAGTTTTTGTTTCAGAGTTTGAGTTTAAATTCGGCTCTCAGAGCGCTGCCCTTTAAGGAAACTAGACATTTTGTAATCCCGCGGACCTGACTATAATGTCTGAGCGATACTTCTCACTGAGTAAACTAGTTAAATAAGTAAACTTATTGATCAGTAAGTTAATGAACGAAACGAAGCCGTGACATAAGGCTTACAGCAGAGTGAACTGTAACATCGCGCTGCGGCTTTTTGCCACATGCACAGTTATTGATGCAGACAATGTAAAATAGCCTAGACCTATGCAGCTCACTTCAAATGATTTTACCTGGCGATCTACACACACTGGCTCTTAATGAAGTGTTCTGTAAAATCACAGGTTGCAACATTATTTCACTGTAGGCTTCTTTCTTTTCATCAGTAGCGATTACAGTTGGGACGTGACAGGTGACAGCTGTCACAGTTCGGACATCGCAGTGCAGACTCGCAGGTTAAGCTTCTCACAGTAGATTCATATTTGTCCGGAAAATACAGACTACAGGTTTTGTATCTGGCTATTTATTTTAATAGTATTTATAAGATGCAAATAAAGGGCTATTGGCCTAAACCAAAATCAAAATTGTATTAATTTTGATGTGGACAGTGGCCCAAAACTGTGAATTTCCACATAGGCTATGCTATTCATTAGGGGACAGTGTCAGACTTAAATCAGATTCTTAAGTGTAGGATTATCAACTAGGCTAAATGGTGTAGGCTACTGTTTAAATCCGAGTTCAACCTTTAATTGCTTTAAAATGTCACGTTACGCACTGCGAGAACGATCTGTAAAATAAATTAATCACTTCAGTAGCCCAATTTTCTGACAACATTCCACTCTCTCCTTATTTGCAGTAAGAGTTTTTTTCGGCTCTCTGCTTTCTGCTGTTCTATGATCATTCAGACTGATAAACTCTTCCTCTTGTGTGAAGTCAGAGACGCACTTTTTTTTTTACTCAGCTGCTCGCAATCAGTCCGTTTGTGTAAAGTTAGCGGCACAAGATCAGTCCAGTCTGTGCGGAAGCAGAGTCAAATGACGGGTCAAACGCCCCCTCTCATGGGACGCGCACAGAGCCTGTAGCCGAAACCCTCGTTCAACATAAGAGGTTGATAACTGCCTTCGTGATACCGGTTAGCTCTGAGCGAGGGTATATGTTATGTTGAACCAGATCAAAAAAAGAGAGCCGGGCTCTGTTGAGTTTCTTTCGTAGTATACCCCTCTGGTCTACATGCCTAAATGCATTGAGTTTCTGCCATGTGATAAGTTATGTGTTAACAAGAAATTGAACCGCTGTACCTATTAAAGAGGCCGGTGAGTGTAAGCCTATATATCATGACATCACACTACACCAAGCGCTTGGTCCTGCTGCTGGCCTGGTTTTGGGGGCTCAGAAAACTCAGTCTAGCTCAGAGTCAAGCTGAATGTTAGCTTCCACACAAATGTGTTTAGAACATTTTAACTTACTTTACGTTTTTAAAAACGGTCACATTGTGCCAAAAAGTGATCGTGTGCCATAAAATGATTAAAGTCCACCATGTTAAAGCTATTGCCCAGTTATACTGTAGGGAGAGTGGCCTAAGTTGTGCCACTTTTTACTCAAAGTGATTTTAAAGTGAGGCCTTGACAGTTATGTCTCCAACTCAAATATGTACATATATTTCAGGATGTTGTGCATCCCTGGCAATAAAAACTTTGGATCTGGAATAAACTGTTTAAGAAATATAGCTTTTGGAAAAAAAGTTGTCTTGTGGCACAACTTGCCCCCGGTGTGGTGTAAGTTGTGCCACAAGAGAGAATACCATGGGGTAAATTGTGCCATTGATATATATCTCATAAACTGTAATGCAAGACAAATCCATAAGACAATTACTTATTTAAGGTTTATTTAAAGTAAATAAAGATTGAAGGTCAATTTTCTTAAACAAGGCCTAGCAGATCTAGGTGGTTTTGCCTGCAATGCTCACAATGACAAAGTCACCATTATCATCTTTCTGGCCATCTGAACTCTCATCAGTGGTGTCGTTAAGTGGAATGGAGATGTCAGTCTCTTCTGAGCTACTGTAGACAATCACTTTCTTTTTGGTGACCAGCGTATACAGCCATGCCACTGGCACAACTTCAGAAATGTACTTCGCACTAGTTGCTCCGTGCTTGTGACTGCCACCTGACAAATGTGATTCCCCTCCATTTAAATCAAGGCTCAAAACCCATCTGTACACCCTGTTTTTTCCTCCCCATTAACTATCTTACCTCTGCACTACTATCTTTGTTTATATTTGTGGATGTATGGGCTTTATGTCTTTTATTTTTGTTACTGTTATTTTACCTTCATTGTTTACCTACTGAATGTACTATGTACAGCACTTTGGACAGTGCAAACTGTCATAAATGTGCTTTTATAAATACATTTTACTTACTTACTTACTTATAACTCACCTAGGCCCTTTGGCACAAATCATCCCAACCCCAGAATTTTGGATAATAGGCATGATGCAGCAGTTTAGGGCTGACATCATGCTAACTGTATAGACTCAAAGTGTAGCATACTAAAACATGTGTCAAATGTTTTCAAATGTCTATAATTGTTCGGACACAATAATCAAAAAACCTTGATCATGGAAATTTTACTTTGAAAGGCACTTTTTGTAGCTTAAATGTGCTTTAATCTTATTCATTGTGTCTCCCTTCTTAACAGGATGAGTCAAATGGATGGCTCTTCTTAAATATGTGGTCACATTTTCAAGTCCTATCCTTAGCAGAGCTAAGGATAGGACTTTAAACAGGTCATAATTCCATATTTAGGCCTACTATTTATTTTATATTGCTGGGAAAACAAGTTTTTAACCCAAACTGTATTATTCAAGCTTCTCGCGAAAAACTCAAATTTCTTATGATGTTACATTTGAACACATCATGATGTCCTTTTATTGACCTTTGCCTAATAATCATTTTACTGAGCCGACCTGAACACATCACATTTGAACCGTTTGCGGTTCAAATGTGTTCTTATCGTGGAGATTTTAATATGGATTTAAAAACTATACATTTTTTTAACTGCGGGACTTGCTACACAGTCTCTCGTTTGTTGATCACCACTGCTTTGAATGAATGATGGGCGGTGCCGATTCTGTCTGCAGCGGACATAGTTTTTTTTTTTTTTTTTGGGAGACAGAGTTGAAGCGGGTTGAAGGAGTTTCTTCAAGACAGTCGAAGGTAGAACACTTTTAAAGTCCATGATGCGTATCAGTGATGGAATAATACGCTGAAGTAGGCCTAATTAGATGAAGATGACCCGACTCTACTCAATATTTAAAATTACATCATGTGACCTACTGGATTCCATAGCGGTATCGCAACGTTATTGATTTCTGGGTTTTGAATATAGCGGAACCAGGTCCGTAGCTTTCGGAACGTAGACAGCGAAACTGCGCGCACACAGGCTGTCAATTGCAAATTGACAATCTATTTTGTGAGAGTTAGCGGATTTTTTTTTTTTTTTTTAAACACATGAATAAATAGCCTAGACTACTGACAACCCCTCTAAAATCCACTTGCCCATACTGGCAACCAAAAAGCAATCTCAACTTGTCCGAACATTATTTTCAGTTGCCCGGGCAAGCAGGGTTAGGGTTAGGGTTAAGGTTCATGTACCATGACATACTGGGTGACAACCTCTTTCTCTCAGCCAGGTCCGTAAAAATGGGAACTGAAGCTCAAGCGACAGCCTCGAAACCTTAAAGATTAGGAGAGGATCTGCAAAGAGGAGTGGTCCAAATATCCTCCTGAGATGTGTGCAAACCTGGTCATCAACTACAAGACACGTCTGACCTCTGTACTTGCCAACAAGGGTTTCTCCACCAAGTACTAAGCAATGTTTTGATAGGGGATCAAATACTTATTTCACTTAATGAAATGCTAAATAATTTCTAGTTTTTTTTTATGTGATTTTCTGGATTTTCCTTTTGATATTTTGTCTATCACTGTTAAAATAAACCTAGCATTAAAATGATAGACCGTTCATTTCATTGTAAGTGGGCAAACTTACAAAATCAGTGAGGGATGAAATACTTATTTCCTCCACTGTATTCACACAGAGTACAGGTCAAATAAAAAGTTATTAATATGAGGTTTTTCCTAAATTAACCCTCAATACTCTGCAAAATGCATTGGAATTAAGAGGTTTGAGTAAGATTTTAGTTTATTTGTGTAAAGTCTTTAATATATTCAGCAGTAATGAACACATGAAAGATAAAGCATTCATATTAAAAGGAGATGCATTTGTATGTTACTGAATGAGATACAGAAGTTATTGCATTTGCTCAAAGGTCAGTTCTCTCCAGTGATCACCTGTTGTCAGAGCAACAGAGCTGATGATAAATCATTCAGTTAATCCCTTATTGAATAATCTACCAATTGTCATTTTATTAAAAGGTGTCAATAGATGCTGAAATATGTCCATCCCTAGTTCCCCAGAGTACCAGGTGATTTATAATCCAGAGATGTATCATTTGAACTGTCACACACACTAACACACACACAATGACAAAGACACGGGTTATGGAATGAGCAGGCTTCTTCCACTGTGCTAAGAGGAAGGTTTATAGAACTAAAGACTAGCCCTGCGTTCAGAATCGCATACTCTTTCTTTTTTCTATTCTATATACTACATCTGACAATAAAAATAATCTAGTTAGGATGCAGTATGCTACAATTGGGACATACTTTTACTTATTTTTTTCATTATAATATCGCGCCTTGAACGTGCCTCTTGCTTTTATATCCATTGCATCCCCGTTTGTTTTCATATGGAGGCTCCGTCGATGTGACGTCACTTCATGTGCGCACTGGATTATGGGTCAGAATCGCCCAGATAGATGCTGTTTTCAACAATAAAAATCTTGGCCGGATGTAGTAGACATCCGGGTACTTCTAACCATACTAAATAGTAGAAAGCATGCGATTCGGAACGCAGGGAATATGTTCTGAGGGCGTCCATCATGGCTTCATCCCCTGAGGAGCCCCAATATACACAGTACATTTCACCACTTCATTTGTGGTGTGTGTGTGTGTGTGTGTGAGTGGAGACTCTGACCTGATCTTATGATTCATCCTGTTGAGTTAAAGACTTTAACACTAATGTTATTGTGATGACAACTTTGTATCAGGTGGGACGCTTTACTCACAGTGGAGGAACCTGCATTAAATCACCAGTGAAAGATTTCAGCTTTTCCTCTAAGTCCAACTTGGTTATATGTCCTGTAGGCAAAAAGATCAAGGCATTATTTTGCAGTCTAAATTTACTTTTATATTTATATTGTGCACCTTATCTCTACACTTTTTATCTACACTGTGTCCTTGCACTACTATTGTATTTATAGCTCCGGAAAAAATTAACAGACCACTCCAAATGTTCAGTGTCTATAGTTTTACTATTTATAGGCATATGTTTGAGTAGAATGAACATTTTGGTTTTATAATATAAACTACTGACAACATTTCTAACTAATCCACAATAAAAAATATTGTTATTTAGAGAATTTTCAATATGTTATGTAGAGATGAAGATTGAAGAAAAATCCAGACTGGTCTCCCAATTTTTTCCGCGGCTGTATTTGTGTCTCAGGTACTGCACTTGTGTTTTTCTTCTTCTATATCGCATTGTTGCGAGTAGCCTGGGGCCTCATTTATCAACAGTGCGTAGAAAAGGTTCTAAATTCACTCTTACGAATGAAATTGTGCTTGTGCTTAAGTACAAAAAAATCGGTATTTATCAAACGTGCGCTGGCCTATCGTACGCACACCAGTAAGTCATCAATCTTGATAAATCCCACATGTTCTTAAGTGTCATGCTCGTTCACGCTCAGACTATTTGCATTCAGAAACGCCTCCAATTAACCATATATGGTCACAACATATCCCTTTATCAACCATGTGATGTGTTTTATCCCTCTCCGCTACAATGGCAAAGAGGGCAACGAAAAGAAACTTCTCCAACACATAAATGGAAACCCTTGTAAACGAGGTTGAATCAAAGCAAAACATATTTTGTTAGCTCACTTAGTGCAGGCATTAAAACAAAAGAAAGCTTGCTGCATGGGAAAATGTGATATTTTCGAGCAAGTTGTAAGACAACGGCATTGTTTGGGGTCCGTGATCTGATAACTTTACGTGCAGTCATTCATAAACTCTTTCAATAAATAAGAGATGAAGATAAGTTCCTAACAACATTAGAGTTACTAAGTGAAATGAGTGATTGGCGAGTCTGGCGAGTCACCGCGGCTCGACCAGCTCACAGCTGAGAGCATCGGAGGGATCCTCCGCTTCAAAATATGTAAACGTGTGACACATTTAATTAATAATCAATTAAAGCTTACCTAAAAATAAGTGAGCCATACAACTATTTATTGCATTTAGGATGTTAGCTCATTTGGACGCTGTTTTGACCGTCTGTTTTCATTGATGTATTGGCGATTTTATATCTACTTCAGTTTCATTACTGAGTCGTGATCAGTGATCTTAAAGAAACTTAGCTTATAAAACAAGTGGTCCAAAACACAGATGATGATTAAACAAACAAATGTATGACTTTATATTACCCTAGAAATGCACGGGTGGATTTGACGCGTGGCAATTATAGATATAAAGAGAACGCTGGCGGTTCTAGTGTTAATGCAGACGTTGAAACTCTTAAATGCTTTGCTTTGTGCTTGTAATATCGCTATTCTACCAATAGATTATGTTCGTAAGCATGGTCAGAGTTGTGCTTACATTTACACACATTCATAAGTCTAAGTACATTTTGGTAAATTCCATACTTTGCGTGGCAATGTTCTTACAGATTTGTGCGTAAGTAGGGTTGATAAATGAGGCCCCTGGGACTTAAGACTGTCATTGCAAATGGCAGCTGCTGTAACTGTTAATGTGCATATGACAAAAAAAAAAACTCTTGAATCATGCACACACACATTAGACTGACACAACTGAATCGACTGTTAAGATGGAATGATGTCATTGAACTTGAAGATTTACCAAAGTCTTTCTCCAGAGTCACACTACCAGAGGCATCCAGAGTGTCTGTTGCTTTCCCCAGTTCCCCCACTGCAACGTATTTCTGAAAAAACCAGCACACCATGTTGTCACACACATCACTCTTTAGTTGCTGTGTATTAAGGAGCCTTATACACAACTCTGCAGATGTTCATGCTGTGAACTAGTGGTCCACACATATTTAGATAGCAGGTGGGCTGATATACATGCTGATATCACGTTGTCGTTTTGTCTTTTTGTTGTTGTTGCATTTGATAAAATACAATGTAATAATAACAAATGAGAAACTGAATTTAACTTAAATTAACATTAAAGGTGCAGTCAGCGATTCTGGGAAATGCTTGTTTTTCAAAATCACTTTGTCAAAATCAGTGAATATCTCCTCATGATCCA
This sequence comes from Ammodytes dubius, assembly GCA_026122265.1. Taxonomy (NCBI): domain Eukaryota; kingdom Metazoa; phylum Chordata; class Actinopteri; order Uranoscopiformes; family Ammodytidae; genus Ammodytes; species Ammodytes dubius. The sequence continues at coordinate 5,865,099 of CM047523.1, read as the reverse complement.
CTACCTGTCTGTTCTCTGAATGAGCTGAAGGAAAACCCAGTGTTAATACACAGCCAAAGCTCTGTAAACCGGCATGTTGCTAGCTATGGTGGCCCCTTTGTTTAAATACCAGTTTACAGAGCCTAGGCTGTGTATTAAAGTGGATTTTCTTTATCAGGAGATATTCACAAATTTTGACAACAAGTGTTCTATAGAATGACTCCACCACTAAATAAACGTGTATTTCATTTAATATATTTTAAAATAATAATGATATGTCAATAATCAATAATGTGCATTGTCTATGTCACTTGTCCTTCCCTGGAGTTGGATTTGCAAAATATTGCCATAAGGGACTTCTGGATTTTTGTTCCTAAATATTAAAATTAGGGCTGTCAAGCGATTAAAACATTTTATCTAATTAATTACAGGCTCTGTGATTAATTAATCTAAATTAATCACATACTTATATGACACTTTTATGCCTGTTTATAAACAACTGTATAGGCTACCGTTCGTCCTCTCTCCCCTCCTCTCTCCGTCTCTCGTAACTTCTGTCTCCTCCCCTCAGCCAGGCTTCTACATTAAATACATTGTAGCAGAAAAAAACATGCAGGCTAAATGACACAACAACACACACACACACACACACACACACACACACACACACACAACACCCACACACACACACACACACACACACCACACACACAACACACCACACACACACACACACCACACACACACACACACACACACACACACACACACACACACACACACACACACACACACACACACACACACACACACACACACACACACACACACACACACACACACACACACACACACTGAGAGGGGGCGGGTTTCCGTTTAGACGATCGCAACTAGCAAACAAAAGTGAGACACGGAGGAAGATTGAGAGATAGGCCTGCTGTTTTGAACCTACATTGTTAATTAGGCACCCACTAAATCAATAATGCACAAGACACTGCGGAGAATAACACAAGACGTATTCCTACCTTCATACTTATTTGCCTGGAGCAGCCCATAACACATCCATAGAGCCCTCGCCCCTTTACCCTGCTTCTTTCTTTACTCTTTAATCCCGTGCGGGTCGTGTCCGCAAGCTACAGGTGCAGCTCCGCTATCGTCTCACCTCTTTTGCACCGGGTCAAAGGGCAATATAGAAGTGCGATTAATCTGCGATATTTTTTTTTAATCGTGTTAATTTTTCTGTGATTAATTAATCGAAATTAACGCGTTAATTTGACAGCCCTAATTAAAATACAAAAAATACGAGGTTAATATGTGCACCAATGAATCGGCTCTCTCTACACCAAACATTATATTATAATGGGGGCAAGTGTTCATATGGTCATTATTATGAACATTCCTCAGTAAACTACGTATACCTTAAACATTAACAATAAGCTAGTAATGGATCCTACCACAGTTGAGACCACAGGACAAAGACAAACCAATGAACTATGGAAGTCCAGGGCACTCAACAATAATGTTGGTCTTTTTAGCTGCTAAATGGTGCACTCTGTCCACCAGCTAGTATCTGACTCTGTGTGTGTGTGTGTGTGTGTGTGTGTGTGTGTGTGTGTGTGTGTGTGTGTGTGTGTGTGTGTGTGTGTGTGTGTGTGTAAAGGAATGACATCAAGACATTAAATCCCCAACACAATAATCCAATAGATAGTGTGTGAGAAAGGCCATTTGAAGCAGTGTGTGTGTGTGTGTGTGTGTGTGTGTGTGTGTGTGTGTGTGTGTGTGGTGCGTGCGTGCGTGCGTGCGTGTGCATGTGTGAAAGGGGGGTTTGCTGCTGAAAGGGGGGAGCCTTTTGTTGTTTTGGAGTGCACTGAAAGTTATTTGTCAATTTTTCCTAATCATTTAACACTTGCACACATGCTATTGATTAAAATGTGTCTTACATTAAATCACACATTCTTACATTATGGAACAAAGTGGAACTTTGATTTAATTATCTATCTCCAACGCATCTTAACATTGTTTGGACTAACAATGGGCAAAAACCACCTTGACTGATAACAAACACAAATATCTCATAAAAGTGAGGGATTTTTTTTAAATGGGAGTTATATGGGTTGAAATTAAATTGATGCTGCAGTTAACAGCAGTATGGAATTGACAATATCTATCATACTAAAACAAAACAAACCTGAGGCACTAGTTAACCCACTTCATCATTTATAAAAGGAATTATGTTGTAGCTGTGACATAGCCACCTGGACAGTCACACACTAAAGGGAAATACACACAATACTTTAATATGTCTTTAAAGCTTTGTTTTGTATACAAAATTGACTTTTACATTTTAGTGCACACAACCTTACCTTAGAACCAGACAACATTGTACTGAGCATCTTTGTGCCATTCCCAACGCCAACCACTGAAACACATCAGAGACAATGACTGATTTACATGCACAGCAATACTCCAATATTAACCCAGTTAAGCTCATATTCACAGTAAGACATCACCTAAGACATCACCATGTAAACAACAGTTTCTGCTCACCTTAAATCAGAATAAGCTCATTTTGAGAATAAGCCATAACCGGTTAAGACACCTGGAGGATTCCAATCTTAATCACAATAGTGTGGCATGTATACAACTTAATCTGAATAAATATTCCGATCCATGTCTATGCTAAATTATTCGGTATTTGCCGCAGTTTGTGCCTCAAGCCCTGGTTAGTGGCTGTTATCTAGAGTGTGTACACATGCAACAGGGCTCCTCAAAAAAAGCGTTGTCATTTTTGGCGTATGAAACAATGCCAGACAACGCTTATGACATAAGGAGAGTTTCCCTGCGTTCCAATCCCCATACTCCCCAACTATTTAGTACGCCAGAAAAAGATTTAGGATATCCCCATACATACACGTCAGTTGTAGTATGCTGAAAATACATAAATCCCTACTAACTCCAATAGCATTTTGGAGTATTCGTCTTTATTCTTGACATTTCTCTACATAATGAAAAGAAAATCTGACTTATCTGTTTTTTTTCTCTACCATGGCCGTAAAACTCTTCTGTACTTTAGTATGTAGTGTAGTAAAAGGAAAAAGTATGTGATTTGGAACGCAGGGTCAATTGGGACAGGAATTATTACCAGAAAAGATGTGCTGACGTCAGACATCATGATGCTTCTGCCACATCGCTGGTTTGTTCAGAATACGTTTATTGACATGTAAAGAGGAATATCCCCGTAGCTGCTGCACATGTTAACACCTTATATGGAATATTGTCTAAACCGGAGTAGGCCTATGGACCCTAATCAGAATTTACTGTGCATGTCAAGTAAACAGTCAATTTTAGGTTTAATGTCTAGAGTGCTGCTAGTGCCCCCCAGAGGTGACCATGCTCATTACACTCATCTCACTGCTAACCATGGCCTCGGGACAGTTTCTGGGAATTTCATTTATATTTCTGACACTGTGTAGAATTCATCCAAAATGCATACAGGCTTTCATGTAGACTGACAAAAAAAGAAAGAAAATATAGAATAGAAAAAAATATTTCAAAACTTAACATAGAACAACAGTATTTGGTGTCTCGTCAGACATTTCTTAAAATGTGTGCTTGGTCTTGCAGGACTATACACTGGTGGATTCAGTGTTTAAAAAAAATCTGTCAATACCCCTGCAAAAAAGCCTTTCATTTTAGGCAAGGTTCATATGTTTTTTTCATGTCCTTCTCAAAACAACACTCAGTTGCGCAAATGAACATTCAAAGAGTTACCCTGCGTTCCAAATCACATACTTTTTCTTTTTACTACACTACATACTAAAGTACAGAAGTTAGAGTTTTAGGGCCACAGGAGAGAAAAAAAAAATCAGATAAGGAAGTTTTTTTTCATTATGTCGAGAAATGTCAAGAATAAAGACGAAGACTCCAAAATGCTATTGGAGTTATTGGGGCATTTATGTATTTTCAACATACTACAATTGACGTGCATATATTGGGACGTCCTAAATCTTTTTCTGGCATACTAAAAAGTATGGAAGTATGGGAATTGGAACACAGGGGTTGCGTTCCGAATCGCATACTCTTTCTTTTTTCTATTCTACATACTACATCCGACGATAAAAAGAATCTAGTTAGGATGCAGTAGACATACTATTGGGACATACTTTTCTCTCTTATTTCATCATAACATTGCGCCTTGATCTTGCCTCTTGCTTTTATATCCGTCGCATCCCCGTTTGTTTTCATAACATGGACCTATAGGCTTCGTCGATGTTACGTCACTTCACGTGCGCACTGGATTGTGGGTCAGAATCGCCCAAATAGGATGCACTTTTCAACACTAACAATCTTGGCCGCATGAAGTAGACCATCCGGGTATTCTAACCATCCTAAATCTGGCCACAAGAATCGGGACATCCTAAATCTTTTTTCTATATACTATATAGTAGAAAGTATGCGATTCGGAACGCAACCAGGGTTATTGTCATTGGAATGATTCCTCCTGTCCATACCGCCTGCACATAAATCTCTTCAAAAGAGATGGAGGACAACATCCAAAATGCTTGGTTTGGGTGAAACAAATGATTAAAAGGCAGACTATTTTGCAACATTTTAATGAAAAATATAAATTATTGAGTCCTACAAAAATAATCCCTCAATGATCACTTCTGCCCCACTAGAATATGTGGTGGTGTGTTTATCTGCAAAGTCCTCCTCTCTCTGGCTGGATTTTACATAGTAGCATTGGTTGGTATTGTTTTGTGAACAGAAGACTCATTCTAAGCTCCACCCAAGCTCCTCATATTTCATGGATAGTCTCTACGTTGGACAGGTTTGACATCCTCAGGTAATAGATAAAGGAGCAAAATGGAATTATGTTTTGTAAAAAAAAAAAAATCATATACATTTTCTATTTAGCACATTAGGTTTGACATCATTCAATCAACTAGTTTAAGTATTAGGTTTTATGTGGTCCGGCTGCTCCATTGATTCCACAGCATTCCTGACAGACATAACAACAGTCGCACGTGCAGCAGTACCACGCCCCCCTCCCCCCCCGTCCCGTCCCGCTTACCTAACACCCCGCTGGCGCTGCTGTCCAGCGTCCCTCCGTGGCCCATCTTCAGGCACTGCTTCTTCCTCTTTCGTGGGTTTGGATTTTTGACACCAGCTTCTGAAACACAAGTAACACAAACATGTCACTGCGAGCTTCAACCGGCTTCAACCAATGACAGTCTAGTATCCTGTTCGCGCCCACTCCTGTTACCCTTGAGTAAAGCTTCTTTGAGATTATTCAATACGTCTGCAGACGTTGGCCCCTGTTTTTTATAAATGGCAAACAATCCACTTAAAGACTGTAGTTTAGCTACAGAACTTATCGGAGTAGCAGTGCTTCCTGCCATGCCTGTTCTTTTTCTTCTTCTACGTTTGGTTTATGGTCTTCTTCTACTTGTTCTTAAACCAACCGTTATGTTCTGCCATCTGCTGGTTCAGGAAGGTACAAATAAGTGTTCCTTTCTGCGCTCCAAGCTATGGCTCCAAGTCATAGACATATATGTATTATTCCTATGCTCCAAGTAATATAACTACGGATAGCATACAAAACATAAAGCAACATTCGACGTTCAAGGTTGTAAAGTGCAGTTTTTGTTATCGTTAGATATATTCAGCCAGCACTGGGGTAGGTGGCTAAACATATAGGCCTACGTTTGTTTAAACTACGTTGACCAAGATGCTTTGCGCCAAAATACACTTCCTAGTTACTTTGCCGCTTGGCTTCCTTTAGCTGTCAGCCCAAACTACTGACTACAACAACAATAACTGCCAGAAAGATATTACCGGTAGTTCTGCGGTCGCTAAGGTGTGTGGTTTTTGTCTGATAATGTTTGGTCATCATTTACATAAACACATAAACACTTCCTCAAAGACTTCCTCGCTAGCTTGTCGGTTGACCATTGGTGTTGTTTGGTAAAGTTTCCTTTGTACCAGTCCTAGCTTTATGTGCTCTTATCGAAATCATTATGCACTCTAAACTGCCTAATTTACTTCTACTGTATTTTCTTTGTTGAGGCTTGTAGCCTATAGCGAGCTGGTTTTGGTGAATGAGTGAGAAGTGTAGCCGGGTTGGACATCGGTCCATTATAGAGAGTATTGTATTGTAATAATTATTATGTCTATGACTGTCAGTGCCTAACAAGTCTTTACCTAATCAAGCAACCATGAATTGTGTTTCTAATAATAATGATCATGTTGTTAGGTGAGCCCTTCCAATAAAAAGCCTTAAAGTATGTTAGCAGCTGCAAGAGTTTCATCACATTTGGCAGATTTCAGCTGTTTTTCTTTCCCAGTGCTGTGCTTCTGCATCCACCTCCACTCATGTCATAGAGCTGCTAGTCACAAACAGTTATATATTCTCATTATCCAACATGTCCAAGCAAATCCTAACAATTTAAAAGCTAAGAATGTTTATTTTGTTTCATTTTTTGAAAAAATGGCTTGAAGGATTTATCAATGATCAAATCACTTGCAGACTTATTTTCTATGGATCAATGATTTACCTATTCGTTTTATCCTACAGTTTGTAAATAACTGTTTTCCCTTCTCTTATCAACAGGAAACATCTCTTTAGGAAGAGGGGAAGACAGCAGATGACAGAGAGGGAGTGGTGAGGCAGAATGGAGTCTTTCAGAAGGACATACCTGGCTGTGTGTAAGGAGAGCGGTGTGGAGGCTCAGGACAGTGTGCTGGCTCAGTTGCAGGGCACTGCCTCCAGACTGGACCTGAGTGGACAGAGTCTGTCCACAGAGAGCTGCTCTGTGCTGGCACAGGCCTTCCACACAGACACTGTCTTTACAGAGCTGTCACTCAGTGACTGCATGCTCAGCGAAGAAGGTATGGAATATACAGGTGAAACTCGAAAAATTAGAATATCGGGCAAAAGTTCATTTATTTCAGTAATTCAACCTAAATGGTGAAACTAATATATTATATAGACTCATTACATTCAAAGTGAGATATTTCAAGCCTTTATTTGTTATAATTGTGATTATTATGGCTTACAGCTTATGTAAACCCCAAATTCAAAATCTCAGAAAATTAGAATATTACATAAAATCAATAAAAAAAGGATTTTAAATACAGAAATGTCGGCCCTCTAGAAAGTATAATCATGCATATGTACTAAGTACTTGGTTTGGGCCCCTTTTGCACAAATTATTGCCTAAATGCGGTGTGGCATGGATGCTATCAGTCTGTGGCACTGCTGAGGTGTTATGGAAGCCCAGGTTGCTTTGATAGTGGCCTTCAGCTCGTCTGTATTGTTGGGTCTGGTGTGTATCATCTTCCTCTTGACAATAGTCCATAGTTTCTCTATTGGGTTCAGGTCAGGAGAGTTGTCTGGCCAATCAACACAGTTATACCATGGTCAGTCAACCAGTTACTTGTGGTTTTGGCACTGTGGACAGGTGTCAAGTCTTGCTGGAAAAAGTAATTCAGCATCTCCATAAAGCTTGTCAACAGACAGAAGCATGAAGTGCTCTAAAATCTCCTGGTAGACAGCTGTGGTGACTTTGGACTTGATAACACAGTGGACCAACACCATCAGATGACATGGTGCCTCTAATCATCACTGACTGTTGAAACTTGACAGTGGTCTTCAAGCCCCTTGTATGTTGTGCCCCTCCACTCTTCCTCTAGACTGTGGAACCTTGATTTCCAAATGAAACGCAACATTTAATTTGGATCAGTGATGATTTGAGGTATCATGTCATCTGCTGCTGTTGGTCCACTGTGTTATCAAGTCCAAAGTGACCACAGCCATCTACCAGAAGATTTTAGAGCACTTCAAGCTTCTGTCTGTTGACAAGCTTTATGGAGATGACAATTTCCATTTCCAGCTAGACTTGGCACCTGCCCACGGTACCATAAACCACTGGTAACTGGTTGACTGACCATGGTATTACTCTGCATGAATGGCCAGACAACTCTCCTGACCTGAACCCAATAGAGAAACTATGGAGTATTGTCAAGAGGAAGAGGATACACACCAGACCCAACAATACAGATGAGCTGAAGGCCACATCAAAGCAACCTGGGCTTCCATAACACCTCAGCAGTGCCACAGGCTGATAGCATCCATGCCACGCCGCATTTAGGCAATAATTCATGCAAAAGGGGCCCAAACCAAGTACTTCGTACATATGCATGATTATACTTTCTAGAGGGCCGACACTTCTGTATTTAAAATCCTTTTTTTATTGATTTTATGCAATATTCTAATTTTCTGAGATTTTGAATTTGGGGTTTTTATAAACTGTAAGCCATAATATTCACAATTATAAAAAATAAAGGCTTCACATATCTCACTTTGTATGTAATGAGTCTGTAAGATATTATTTTCATCTATAAAGTTGAATTACTGAAATAAATTAACTTTTGCACGATATTCAAATTTTTCGAGTTTCACCTGTATAATAATAATAATGATTATGATGATAATAATAAGATTCACTGTATAGCTGCACCTTTCAAAACAATGTTACTAATGCTTTACAGAGATGATCAAACAAATCAAAGCAAAAACAGCTTGCATCAACAGAGTAAACACAAAATATGAGTCAAATGTGTACACAGTATAGTATATCAACTGAGCTGTGTTATATTTGAAGTTGCTCAGTAGAGCAGGCTTCATTAGCATACATATACAACTATTGAATATATGTTCTTATTTTCCATAGTAATAACCATGAGTGATGCAATTGTTTACTGTGGCCAGTAAAAATGAAAATATTGTTGATTGATGACGAGAGAAGCCATGGCTGGTGTTTGATGTTCATAATGCTTGTGAAGCTTCACTGAAACCTGCTGCTGCTGTTTCTTTGTGTCATTAAATCTCATGCAAAGACCAAAACCTAAACTCTCTCTCTCTCTCTGTATCTTTGTCTCTCTCTCTCAAATTCAAATTCAAATTATAAAAAGCTTTATTGGCATGACTATTGTGGTAAATTACAAATGTTACAAATATTACAAATAATAACAAAAGAGAACATTCAGAACAATATGTATATATAACAATATAACATAAACCGATATACATAATAATATCTAATATATAAGATTATATGGACAAGAATAATTACTTATTTACACATTATAGGTTATCGATTACAATGAAAATAAAATAAAACAAAATGAAACAGTGAGGCCTGGTGTAGAATATCATTCCTTCATGTTGTGGCAAGTAGAAATAAACTGTCCTGCGAGGATGGAGCTCTCTTTTCTCTCTCCCATTAATATTTTGAATTGGTCTTCAGGTAAGTTGATTAAATGTAGATGTTTCTAGCCGAATTATATATTTCGCCGGATATTTTTGAATTTGGGGCAGTGTAGGAGCAAGTGCTGCTTGGTTTCTACAGCAGCTTGAGAAGCTCCTCTCCTCTTAAGGCAGCCATGTTTTCTTATAATCCTGTGGACCTACAGAATGCTTATACAAAATTCAGTGTTTGCAATTGGATGTTTTTCCCATTGGTCAAAAAGTGTGTTTGTTTGTTGGCCCAACACTTCACTTCCATAGAGCAGGATGGGTTCAATAATTGCTTGGAGTAGTTTGAGCCAAATTAGAATTGGAATGTGAATGTAAATTTGTGATTTGATTGCATAAAAAGCCCTGCGTGCTTTCTCTCTCAGTTCATTGACCGCTGGATTGAAACTTCCAGTGGAACTTATTTTTAGGCCTTAATAATTATATTCTAAACAGTTCTATTTCATGTGTTTCTATTGTGAAGTGCATTGTGTTTCCCAGACATCTGGATCTTTTCTTGAATATCATTGTTTTTGTTTCTTAATGTTGTCTCTCTCTCTCTCTCTCTCTCTCTCTCTCTCTCTCTCTCTCTCTCTCCTCTCTCTCTCTCTCTCTCTCTCTCTCTCTGTCTATTTCTCAATACTTTGTATCCCTACCTCTGCTTCTACTGAATATCCAACTCTTTAAAAACTGCTCACAAATGTATCGTTTCAGTTTAGAAAAGTTTTGAACATGACTGAGACAGTAGGACATGGTGATAGTAGTTGACTATTTGGCTGTGCACATGGGATTTGACCACAGTAAGTTTAACAACAGTGTCTGCTCTCATGCTTTGTGACCATCAGGTGCCAAGGTTCTTCTGACTGGACTGTTTAACAACACAAGTGTCAAAGTGCTGGATCTGAAGGTATCACACTGTGAGTCAATGCGTTATATTTATGACCATGTGTATTGATAGTCAGGTGATGAAGTTCTTTTACCCAGGGGAATAACCTGAGATCAACGGGCGCTGAGGTGTTGGGAAAGCTGTTGGCTCGTAACAAGACCCTGCGCAGGTGAGAATCATGCTATTTATCGGATCATACTTTCTGTCTTGAATGGGCTCATTTTAGTGAGCAATGTTTTTTTTTTTTTTTTTTTTTTTTTTTTTTAATGATGATGATCATTTATAATTATTTTTTTTATTATTAAACAAATTTGAGTTCCGTTTAATGAGGCGCCTTGTTGCAGACCTCCCCGACGGCCTGCTGTAGTTTCCTTACAGACTCCATCACCATGCGGAAACTGTCATTGAAGCTGCCGTTGCCTTCCTTGACCCAGGCTGCCTGGAGCTCTCGTACCCACGCCAGGATTCCGTCCAGCAATGTTTTTAAAAAAAATAATTTGTCCCGCTTCTCAAGAATCACTGAAATGTTGATCTTGAACGCGCCTATTATAAAAAATATAAACTGATTTAAAGTGAGAAAACACCCCAAACCTATTTATTCCCTAGAATCATTTGGCTACCAGCTTCATCCATCTTTTTTTTTTTCATAAACGATTTTTATTGAATTTTATTTTTTATGGAATCATACAAACATTTACAACCCCCACCGACCCCACATCCCAAACAATAGAGGCTCAGTCCTCTTCACCGCAGACCCGGGTTAGAATCCAGCCCGGGTCGTTCTCTGCATGTCATTCCCCTCTCTGCCCCATTTTATCTTTGTCGCCAAAAACTGTCTAATAAAGCATGAAAAAGCAAACAAAAAAAAAAAAGACTGATGAAAGCACCTTTGTTCCAGGCTGGTGTTGGAGTGGAATGCAGTGGGGATGTGGGATGAGGCCTTCTCCCTCCTGTGTGAGGGTTTGTCCTCTAACAGCGTGCTGACACACCTAGACCTGCGCAACAACCAGATCAACCACCACGGAGCCTCCCAGCTGGCTCTCACTCTCAAACGCAACAACACTGTGGAAGTGCTAGGTGACACACTCAAGAATGAAATGCTAATAGTCTGAACCAGTTGTTTTCCTAATCTGTTGTCAGTTGGCTATGCTTGTTATAATGGCTGAACAATTTGAATTGTTCTTTCAATTTAATATGATGAAATAATTTTTTTTAAATCATAAATGAACTCCCAGGGCATACTTTTTTAGACATTGATCTTGTTTGTACATGAAATTTGCACACACTGTTTCTACATTGTAAATCACACTTATTTTGGTAGAAAAATCCACCCATTAGGCTACCATTTGGTAATATATTGGATAAGTGTGAGATTACAATATAACATTAGTCAAGTTATGGTCAAATTGACACTCTTTCACATTGTGATCTCATATACGGTATGCAACGCTTCACAACGACTAATGACATCCAGAGAAAGCATGCTTGTAGTCTGCACCTATCAGAACATTCTCATCCTAGTGATACAGCTAATGCATAACTTGGTGATGCAGAAGGGATTGTGTACTCACTGACTGATTTGACTTGCTCCAGATCTCCGCTGGAACAACATTGGTCTACTGGGGGGCCGCTCTCTGCTGGAGGCTCTGCAGCACAACAAGAGCCTAGTGCAGCTGGAGATGGCAGGGAACAACATCCCCAGTGAAACACTCAGAGCACTAGGTAAGGTCTGCCTGTGTCACTGCAGGTCTGTACAAATGGACCCTAGTCTTGTCTACTCTGCAATACTAAGTGGATAGAACGTTTCTTAAAGGTGCACTACGCAATTTCACGCAATGAGAATTTGTTTGCATTTGCAGAGCCTGCTCTTAGTTTACAAAACACATTTTCTCGACATGTAACTATCAGTTTTGAATCTTGAAATCAAGACAAAAATGTTTTGAGGCACCTGTAACCAAACGTAAGACCAAAATATGTTTGTAAACCAAACTGTGGGCCCTGCTGCTGTTAACAACAGTAAAACAGTAACTTTTCAGGAAGCTTTCTAACTTCAAACGTCTTCCAGTTTTATTCAGTTATGAGAATATAAGTTAGAAAATGTTCAATTCTCTGACACACCCAAAGTTGCATATTGCACTTTTAAAAGTAAGTAGTTTGCACATAATTTCTGTGTCAAAATTCGATTTGGTTTATTTGTCATATCCGCAAAAGTTAGCATTAGTTGAGTCTCAACAATGCAATATAAAAGATGACAAACTTATTAGAGAAACACACAAGTGAAGAGAGCAACCTGAGAACTAAATAAATGTTAAAATAGTTTTAAGACATGCAAAGAAGTGCAAAGAAAATGTTAATGTAGAGAAAACAGTACCGTGTATGGCAAAATGGAAGCTGTTGTAAGTGGAAAATTCCGCCGTGACCATTTCAGGGACTTTATAAACCTAAAGAGGAGGCTATTATCACCAAATATGATGCTGATTTGAATGGGGTACAGTTATCCCTGTTAAAGGTTCAGTAAGCGGAATGGTCAGTTTAGCTAACGTCCTGTCAGTGACTTTAGTTACAGGCATGCAAACTCGTTACCTTTCGGCAAAATTCGCCGTTTTGGAAACGAAATTGGCCATCTATGTGATTCGTGGAGATCCGTTGAGAAAATATTTTTTGGGGGGGGGGGGGGGGGGGGGGGGTTGGGGGGGGTGGGGGGGTCCAGCACTGTTTGTGTGTGTGTGTGTGTGTGTTGTGTGTGTGGAGCGGAGCATGCATGGACATGGAGTGACCATAGTGACTAACTATGATTGACGGATGTTAACTCCTATCATATGAGCTTTGACGGTCATTTGGCCAATCAGAAACAGTGTTTGTCATTGAGGGGCGGTGACATCAGTCAGTCAGAGCGTCTGCAGGAAAGTAAAAAAATGTTTCTCTCAGAGTCATCGGAGCGTTCAAGTAGCCGCAGCCGCTGTAGGCTACTATTATTTTACCGTGTTAATATGCCTACTAGTGTTGCCACCCGCGACTTCTCACCTTTTTCATGGCTTATGAGTTTGCATGCCTGTAGTTAGCAGTCCCCTCCCTCGTCCCCACGTCACCACATTAATGCACTGCGGTCTTCAAGCAGCAAGTTATCTAGCATCATCTCAGATCCATAAGTGTGATAAAACATGATAAAAACCATCAAAACAGACATTGGTAAGGATTTTTACCTGCTCCGCCATTGTAGGCGCATAGACATTCACCCATCTGTCGCTCTGCACGTGCACCGGCAGTGAGACGGGTGCCGGTTTGTAGCGTTCTCTCTTCTGATTTGGATACCAGTTTCGGGATCCCCGAAAAGTTTATTTGCCGATTACATGCAGAGTGGGTGACTGAGAGATCGGCTTTATGAAACGCGCACACTATAGTGATCACTGTATGAATAAAGAGCAATTTAACACTTATATTAACATAAATAAATCGCTTACTTCATCTTTAATATAAGTGTTAAATCACTCTTCATTCATACAGTGATCACTTATATAGTGTGCGCGTTTCATAAAGCCGATCTCTCAGTCACTCGCTCTGCATGTAATCGGCAATTTCTTCTTCTTCTTATAAGATTCCGGCCGTTTAGACGCTGTTTAGCGTATTGCCGCCCTCCACAGGTTAGATATAGAACTAGATTTTTACATACAGTCCTGTGTTGTGCAGGAAATGCAGAATTTGTAAATAAAGAATAAAAAAAAAACCTTCCTTGTCGTTTGAAAAGACGCAATGCGACTGGATGGGTGTTGGGGATTTAGTTGGGAAGGGTTATATATCTCCTCTTTTTTTTCTTTTTGTTTTTTGTATTGTTTTCTCTTTTTCTTTTTTGGTTACCGGGGCTAGTATTCAACTTGACATTATGCTAAGCTGGGTGATCCATATGAAATTATATGTGAATATCAGTATAGACATTTCTTACATCAAAATGTCATATAATACAAACTGTCCTACAAACACATTAAAACAAATGAACTATATATGGGAGGTTTAAAGGTGATTTCATGGAATGTCTCAGGTTGTAAACATCCCATTAAACGTAAGAAAATAATCAATTGGTTAAAACAAAATGGATCTGATATTGCAATGATACAGGAAACGCACCTGAGTAAAGAGGAATCTGAAAAATTTAAGAGGGGTTGGATTGGGCAAGTATATTGCAGTGTGTATAACAGTAGAAGTAGAGGTGTAAGTATTCTTGTTAGAAAAAATCTGAACTTAGTGGTCCATAATAGCCAGGCTGATCAGGAGGGTAGATGGATAGCCCTTGATGCACAAATAGACAATGAGAGACTCACCATCATGAATATTTATGCTCCAAATGTTTTAACTCCCAACTTTTTCTATGAAATCTGCAATGTTATAAGAACCATTGGGAACCAAAGCATTATTCTCGGTGGGGATTTCAATCAGGTCAGAGATGCAAAATTGGACAGATCTGTGTTCAGACAGGGTGCACGACAGACATGTACAGCCATTGAAACAATTATGGACGATCTGAATTTGTTAGATATCTGGCGCGTGCTACACCCATTAGGGAAGGATTTTACTTTCTTTTCCAATCCACACCAATCATTTTCCCGAATTGATTACATATTGGTGTCCAAGAACCTTGTTAATTATGTCCAGAATGCTTCCATTGGAAACATAGTTATTTCTGATCATGCACCAGTTGACTTAATAATAAGTAGCTTAGACAAAGGGGAAAGAACAAGTCGATGGAGATTCAATAACTCATTACTGCAAAATGATACATCATGTTCTGTAATTGTAGCAGCAATGGAAGAATACTGGACATATAATGAAGGCTCTGTATCTGATCCTGGTATTGTATGGGAGGCATTTAAGGCGGTCCTAAGGGGGCAACTTATTCAACATTGCTCATATCAAAAAAAGAAGGAACGGGAAAAATTACTTAACCTTGAGCAACAATTGAATCATCTCAAACTTCAATATATTAAAAAACCAGACATAGCTACCTGGAAAAGTATGAACACCACAAGATTTGAAATTAATAGTATCCATCAAAAGAAAGCAGAATATGCCCTCTTTTGTACGAAACAACGCCACTATGAACAAGGAGAGAGAGCAGGAAAGATGTTGGCACATAGGGTTAAACAACTCGCTACACAAAATATCATCCCATCAATTTTTAATATTCATAATGACTTAATTACAGAGAAGAATGAAATTAATAAAGTTTTTCGGGACTTCTATCAAGATCTGTATACATCACAGGGAGCGGTTGCTACAGACCAATACGACAATTTTTTTTTCCACACTAGATGTGCCCCATATCTCCTCACCCAATACTGAGCTACTGGAAAAACAAATTTTATTGCAAGAGGTCAAAGACGCAATAAAAGGCCTCAGATCAGGCCGAGCCCCTGGAGATGATGGTTATCCATCCGATTTTTACAAAAAGTTTACTGATATACTTGCCCCTAGGTTATTGGACGTGTTTCATAGCGCACTGGCAAAGGGTCTACTCCCCCCAAGTATGAGAAAAAGCTTGATCACAATTATCCATAAAAAAGGGAAAGACCCTATGCATTGTGGTAGCTATAGACCAATTTCGTTGGGAAATGTTGATGCCAAGATACTAGCCAAAATACTTTCAAATAGATTGGACAACATACTTCCAACAATAATACACCATGATCAAGTAGGATTTGTCAGGAACCGCTCATCCGCTGATAACATGAGAAGGTTATTACATATACTGTGGGAGAGTAGAGAGAACCCAGTCCCTGTCATGGCCTTCTCACTAGATGCAGAGAAGGCCTTCGACAGGGTCGAATGGGGCTTCTTATTTTATACACTAAATAGATTTGGTTTTGGACCAACATTCCTAGCTTGGATAAAATTATTATATATGGACCCCATGGCGTCAGTGTTGTGTAATGGCATCACATCCTCTCCTTTTAACCTATATAGAGGCACCAAGCAGGGATGCCCGCTTTCCCCCCTCATCTTCGCCATTGCCCTTGAGCCTTTAGCCATTGCTATACGGAACAATGTATATCAAAGGGGTCACAGCAGGTCATCAGGAACATAAACTGTTTTTATATGCGGACGATATTTTATTGGTCTCAAGCAACCCAGAAACAACTGTCCCCATACTTAGCTCCCTGATCGATAGGTTCTCCATGATCTCAGGTTATAGAATTAACTGGACTAAATCAGAGGTAATGCCCATATCAAACATCGCCACACAATCACTTGGCACTAAATGGCCGTTTAGATGGGTAGCCTCAGGTATGACCTATCTTGGTATTAAACTTATGCCCAACATTAAAAAAATGATGCAAGTTAACCTTCAGCCCATTATACAAAGCATTGAATCCCTATTACTTAATTGGAACAAGCTAAATGTATCACTTTTAGGCAGGATTAACTTAATAAAAATGATCATAATTCCCAAGGTCAACTACATAACCTATATGTTGCCACTCTCCTTTCCTGCACATCTCCGAAAAGAATACGATAAGTGTGTTGAATCATTCATATGGCAAGGTAAAAAGCCTCTATTTAATCGTACCAAGTTATACTCGGCTAAGAATAGTGGGGGACTATCCCTTCCTAGATTAGATTGGTATCAAAGTTCATTCTCACTTGCCCAAACATCAAAATTTAACCTGCCCCATCACAGAGTCCCTGCCTGGGTACAAATTGAGAAAGAACTACTTTATCCTTTTAATATAGAAACATTTGTGACACAGAAAAACACATTTAATGTTGTTCTTAATCCTGTGCTCGAATTTACAAGGGAAAGTTGGAAAATGGTACATTGTCATGTTAAAAATAACCCATCACTGACTCTTGAAGCATCAATATGGTTCAATTCAAGGATTAGAATAGCCAAAAAGCCATTTTGCTGGTACCAGTGGGCCAAAGTGGGAATTTTACATTTGGGGGACTTATACGACAAGGGCCACATGGTAACATTTGAACATTTGAAACAACATTACAATCTGACAAATACTGACTTCTGGAAATATCTCCAGTTACGTCACTGTCTCCTGTCAATCATGAGCTCTGGACCTGACCCTAACACTGAAATACAACGTATGCTTCATCATGCCAGCCAAAAAAAAGGTGGTGCCTCACTATTTTACAATTACATTAGAGATTCCAATGCACCAAAATTAAATAGTCTCAAATTAGTATGGGAGAAAGATATAAGAGAAAATATAGAACAACAACACTGGAAGGAAGCCATATCTAGCTGGCACACAACTGCTCGAGAAATCAAAACACAATACACAAATTATAAAATCCTCCATCGAGCCTACTGGACCCCAAGCAAAATGGCCAGACTCAAGTTAAGAAATGATGATAAATGTTGGCGTTGCCAAAATGAGACTGGAACAATGGTGCATATGTTGTACGAGTGTGTTATGGTAAGGAACCTGTGGGCTAATATTGTATACCTTTTAAATGTTTTGCTTAATGTCACCCTAACTAAAAGCCCAGCACTGTGTCTTCTGGGAATAATACCAAGTGATCAACAGTTGCACGGCAAAAAAAAATCATGGTGCCGACTGGCCATTTTAACAGGATGTAGAATTATCCTGAGGAATTGGAAATCAGTCACCCCTTCATCCTTCGGTGACTGGATTGAACTAATGACAGACATGGCAAACTGTGAAAGGATCACATTCAGACTCACTGGACAACATAATTCCTTCCTAACTACATGGACCCCATTCTTGGATTACATTAACAATAGACAGTGACCTAGCATATTCCACAGAAAAGAAAGGAGAAAGGAAAAAAAAGATATATATATATATATATAATTAAATAAGCGAATAGAATAAAAATGGGTAAATAAATAGATAATAATAAAAAAGATTATAATAATGATAAATAAATTCAAGTGGATAAAATCTAGTCATAACTTAAGTGTACATTACTTACGTAATTTTTTTCTTTTACTTATTTTCTTTTCATTGGAGTTTTTCTTTTTGTTTCTTTTTATTTCTTTATTTATTTTTTTTATTTATTTTTGTATATTGCTAATTGTGTTCATTGTTTAAAGAGGAGGGGAAAGGGAGGGGGGTGGAGGGGAAAAGGAAAAAAAAAAAAAAAAAAGTGTTGCAGGAAATGATATGCACGCATTGGGTAACATGGGATTGAGTCGATGATTCCGAGAAAGTTTGTTTTCTAGATGTTTTTTCTTTTTCGGTTGGGATCAGAGAATGTCTTTTTATGACCCAATACCTGTCCATGAGGTGTGTGTACTAAGGGGTTTACTGTTTACATGCCAGTCTGCAGAGCCTTGACTGTGCACTGACATTTGATTTATTATAATCTTTTTTTTTTAATATATCTTTTGTTTCTTCTACGGAAACAACTACGGTGTGAATCTGTATAATACTTTGGGAAGATCTGTATGTATGTGGACATGTGTGGACGTATGTATGTGTGTATATGTATGTATGGGTATATATATATATATATGTATGTATATTTGTACAGGTGTATATGCATGTAGATATGTGTAGACATATACCGATTGTATGCAACGATTCCCCTTTGGAGGATATAAATTGCCTGTGACAATAAAAATATATAAATACAAAAAAAATGAAAAGACGCAATGCATTGTGGGGCGGTTGAGTAGGAAAAGTGTCCAATCGATCCATACCCAAAATCTTCCCGGAAGTTAGTACTCATCCGGGAATTTCTCGCATACCCAAACTCGCATACCCAACCGTCACATACTCAAATTGAAGTCAAAATGAGTATGACGTTAGTATGGCTTTCCGAACACTGTGTGATCACTGTGAATAAATAGCGATTTAATACTTATATTAACATAAATAAATCGCTTACTTCATGTGTACTGTCCATCTCTCTCTCTCTCTCTCCACTCATTAACCTGCCGTTAACCCCTTCAGAGCAGACAATAGGACACAACTCAGACAGACAGTCCAGTCTTAGAGACAGCCGCAGCAGAAGCCAAGTGCTCAGCAAGGAGATCCATTCACTGAAGGAGGAGAAGGGCCGGCAGGTAACTGGCACACTAAAGCATTATTTTTTTTTGTTATTAGTATTTTATTGAGTTTTTATATACCAGTGTTACAATGTAATCAAAATTGTAGTCAACATTACAATTGACATCTTACTATTTATCCCTTAGTGATGTTACATTTTTGAAAAAGAAAATAAAGATTAAGCCAAAAGAGGTAATAGAAATCAGGCAGAAATAGTTAAATAAAAAGATAAAATAAATTTAAAAAAAAAATATATAAAGAAAAACACTCATGGATCAGTTGTGCAGTTTTACAATAAGCATCACACTCTCATTTGGCAACAATATATTGCACGTACTTTCCCCATTTCGCCACATATTGTTAAGTCCTGTCATTGATGTTGAAAGAGATTTTTTCGTATGATGCCACTTTTTCCAACTCCGTGCTCCACTCCTGGAAAGAGGGCTCACCTGGGTTCTTCCAGTTTCTCATGATAATTTGTTTTCCAACCATTACACTGGTCTGAATAAAGTCTGCTGCTCCACAGTTGGATGTTATTTGTGGATCATTTAAAACATAAAGCCTCGGGCAGAACTCCAAGCTAGTCCGGTTTTCAATGCGATCATGAATCTTCAGCCAGTAGTTCTGAATCATGGGACATTCCCAGAGCAGATGAAGAAGAGTCCCTTCTGAGCTGCAGCACTTCTAACAGTCTGCATTATCCCTCAGCTTCAGCCTAAACAGCCGGCTTGGAGTCCAATAAAAGCGGTTCAGAATCTTAAACTGGATTAATCTAATTTTAATGTCTCTTGACACCCTCTTGATGTTTTCACAAATATGATCCCACTCTTTATGTGTGACATCAATGTTCAAATCTGCCGACCAAGTTAACATTGTTGCATAAGATATGGTAACAGTCTGTTGGAATAACATTGTATAGAATATGGAAGCCTCATGCCCCAAACCCATTCTTTTCGTAGTCTGAGAGAGAAGGTTTGACTGTTGAGGTTCTATTCCTCTCCTATGACAGTAAGTAACAAGTGACGCATTTGCAAGTACTTCCAGAAATTATTTCTGGGCAGATTGTATTCACCAGCCAACATTTCAAATGACTTTATATTATCCTCTCATATAGGTTTGCTAGTGTAATAATTCCTTTTTCTACCCAATCTTTCCATAAAAGAGAATGTTTACCTAAAGCATTATTAAACAACAGAGACAGTGGTGGATGCCTATGATGAGCTGGCCATCACTGACTGTGGGTCAGTCCACTACTTTGTTTCTGACAGAAAACACAACAATACTGTGTATGAAATGTCTTAACAATTATGGGATTGATGAGGTCCATGAGATTTTGTACAGATGTTAATCATGAATCCTAAAGACGTATTTGATCCCCTGACTTTTGAAGGCATAATAATAATATCTAGAAAATCCCGTGGAGATTTTAAAAGTAGGGGCCCCCGGCACCGACCGCCAACCCCACATCGGCGGATGTGGCTACTATCGTAGTTTACCACTACCGGTATGACTGTGTGTGAATGAATGGAACCTGGAACCCTGTAAAGCGCTTTGAGTGTTATTAAAAGTGCTATATAAATCCAATCCATTATTATGACTAAATGATGATTATATAATGCTACACTAGTGAGCATGTTAAAGATGATCATGAATCATGGTTGGATAAAGGACAAAGCTATTTTCCAGCTGTGTGTTTGATACTCCAAACTGATTAGCTATTGATTTAGTGTTCTTTCTTTCAGTTCCTCAGCCTGATGGAAACCATAGACCGGCAGAGGGAGGACATGGGCCGCTCCAACAAGTCAGTTCAATTCTTACTGTGTGTAGGCAGACTCAGTAACTATAACCAGTTAATGTCTATGATAGTCATCCAGAGTAAATAAAGCCAGGGAGATGTAGTACTCCTTTAGGCAGCACCATGCTATGTTAATATGTAGACAAGGCAAGATAGCTTTGTTTATGTAACACAGTTAAAACAGAAAGGCACTTCAAAGTACTGTACATTGGGAAGAAAATAATTGAAGAAAAATGATGACGGCCATCTAAGACATGGGTTAAACCTCCCGTAGGTGTGCAACAGGGCTGAGATCTGGGGACTGTGAAGGCCATAGCATATGATTGACACAATGCTCATACTCATCACAGTATTCAGTGTGGCTCGTAGACATGTTTCATAATAGGATAACGCTGATCACAGTGTGGTCAGTCTTCTTCCCTTGGGACCCACACCATGCCAGCAAAGTGTCTCCTACAACAACCAAGCAGAGCGGACAGGTTTCCTCACTGTAGGCCTGTATCTGTTCCTTTGGTGGAACTAGACACACATTTACCCCTCTACTTGTCAAGAATATGCTGAAGGAATTTTACCTTTCCAGGTGCAAAACCATCATTAACATTCATTGTTTTTCTAAAGGTAGAAGTTTGTGCAAGTCCAATTTTGTATTGATGACCTCATAGCAATGACCTCACAAGCTCTTTTCTTTGTGTTTAGGTCCACCTCCATTCAGATAGGCCAACTCCAGGAAGCTCTGAATGACAGGAAGTCAGCTGTCAACTCTCTCACTGCAAAGTAAACATCTCCTCTTCCTTCATACAATATTCACACAGTCTAGTCTGGTACACAGACGGGCGGCAGTGGCGAAGTGGGTAGGGAGATCGTCCTCTGGAGTGCAGGGTCGGCGATTCGATCTATAATTAGGGGAAACATCTAATTTGCCCGAATTGAGGTTACATAATTAAGAAAAAACAACGGTGGGCCAGTTCACAACTAATTTATATATTTTTTGTAATGTAATGATTATCATGAAATTTTTTAAGGAATCTCAATTTTGGGGGGGGTCCCCGGAACATCTCTTTTTCCTTTGTAATAAAAAAAAGAAAAGAAAAAAGATATATAACCTATTTTTTTAGGGGGGGGTGGGTCCCCCCAGGGACTTGGTGCCCTATGCGCTCTGCGTACCCTGCGTATAGGTAGCGGCGGCCCTGCACTGAACATCCTACACTGCAGCACAGTCATCAAACCAAACGAGTATGTTGTCCTCTTGTTGCTGTGTGACAGACTGCAGATGGTGGAGGCAGCCCTCAGCCTGTCTGAGCAGAAGCAACATGACATGGGAGAAGTGCTGAGCAGAGTGAAGGCTGAGAACCAGCAGCAAGGGGAACGACAGAGCAGAGAGAGAAAGAAAGAGATAGAGGTAAGACATCCACTATACACTATACACTACTCATTTACACTCTAATGGGAATGCTGCAAACAAGATGGAGATGGATTTGAGCTTTTCTCAAATATGGGCTTCAGTCTAGAACCAGCATTGACATGTTGTCATGACTTTAACCAGCAGCAGTGATGGACCTTTTGCTGCGCTGTGTGTTTGACATGCTCTCTTGCATGGTCACATGATCACCAAGAGTGAAACATTTAACCTTCATAGCTGAACTAGAGATGAGATTTCTAACATGAATTACTCCGTTGTCCTTTTTTAGTTCTATTTCTCTTTCTATTTACAGTAGCTTAAACCTATTAACCTATTAAAGCCTATTATGCTTTTTCATTTTTATGACCTATAAACGATGTTATAATGATTTATAGTCATGTTTAACCATACTAAAGGGTCAAGTAATGACTTACATGCATTTAGACGTATTCCCTGCTGACTTCTCTGGGGTGGCTGTGCAGAGCGCTAAACAGTAGGGCAGCCGGTCGCGATTCACTTGTTCAAATTTCCGGGATTCGTTACGTAGAGAATCCGGATTTTTCCATGTATGGTAATGCTGCAACGTGCTCAGGCACGCTCCGGCCATGCCCCCACCTGCCTGCTCAAATCTGCCCGTGCGCCACTGAAAGTGTTCCGGAAGGTAACCACAACGGAGTGGGGTTGGCAGGAGGGGGGCGAGGGGGCGGAGAAGCACAAAGCCGAATGTGTACACAGAATGCTGAAATCGCTGAGATGAGAGGAAGAGCTTCCTGAAAATCTACATAGTTTTTTGTGCTGTGATTCATGTCAGGTTGCTCTATAGGAGTCATTAATGAGAAATTAAGAGCAGAAAAGTAGTAGGGGAGAGTGGCCTAAGTTGTGCATTTTGGAAGTTGTGCCACCCCTTGTTTCTAGAAAACCGTGGAAGAAATTGGAAATGTGACCACATATTTAAGAAGAGCCATCCATTTGACTCATCCTGTAAAGAAGGGAGAAACATGGAACAAGATATAAGCACATTTAAGCTAAAAAACTGTGTTTTTCCTTTCAAAGTAAAATTTCCATGATCAAGGTTTTTTGATTATTGTGTCTGAACAATTATAGACAAGTTTGAAAACATTTGACACGTTTTAGTGCTTTGGTATGCTACATTTTGAGTCTATACAGTTAGCACGATGTCAGCCCTAAATTGCTGCATCATGCTTATTATCCAAATTTCTGGGATTGGGGTGATTTGTGCCAAAGGGCCTGGGTGAGTTATAAGTAAGTAAGTAAGTAAAATGTATTTAGAAAAGCACATTTATGACAGCTTGCACTGTCCAAAGTGCTGTACATAGTGCATTCAGTAGGTAAACAATGAAGGTAAAATAACAATAACCAAAATAAAAGACGTAAAGCCCATACATCCACATAAACACAGATAGTAGTGCAGAGGTAAGATAGTTAATGGGGAGGAAACACCAGGGTGTACATATGGGTTTTGAGCCTTGATTTAAAGGCAGAAATGTAGGGGAATCACATTTGTCAGGTGGCAGTTGGTTCCACAAGCACGGAGCAACTAGTGCAAAGTACATTTCTGAGAGTTGTGCCAGTGGCATGGCTGTATATGCTGGTCACCAAAAGAAAGTGATTGTCTACAGTAGCTCAGAAGAGAGTGACATCTCAATTCCACTTAACGACACCACTGATGAGAGTTCAGATGGCCAGAAAGATGATGATGGTGACTTTGTCATTGTGAGCTTTGCAGGTAAAACCATTAGATCTGCTAGGCCTTGTTTAAGAAAATTGTCCTTCAATCTTTGTCAACTATTTACTTTAAATACACCTTAAATAAGTGATTGTCTAATGGATTTGTCTTGCATTACAGTTTATGAGATATACTGTATATCAATGGCACAATTCACCCCATGGTATTCTCTCCAACCGCACAACTTACACCACACCGGGGCAAGTTGTGCATCAAGACAACTTTTTTTTCCGAAAGCTATATTTCTTCAACAGTTTATTCCAGATCCAAAGTTTTTATTGCCAGGGATGCACAACACCCTGAAATATATGTACATATTTGAGTTGGAGACTTTACTGTCAAGGCCTTACTTTAAAGTCACTTTGAGTGAAAAGTTGCACAACTTAAGCCACTCTACCCTATAATAGGAGATCTTTATGTGATAGTGCAAATCACTAAGAATATTAACGAAATAAGTGACCCTTTTCTAAAAACAACATCACGAAATAAAAACAGACTTTTTAAAGGGGGCATTTTAAATAATTCTTTCTACTATAAAATGAAAAGTAACTCTGAACTCTAAATATTATGAATGATAAAATTGAAAAGATTTCAGAATAACAAGTTCTAATAATTCTTTAAAAAAATTTGTTGGATATAGGGAGAGTTAGCCTGGTCCAACCAGACCATCGTACTTCATTTCATTTGTACAGAAGGTCTGGAAGTGCTGTAATTGGCAAACGTTCACTCACTCGGAGGCGGGTGTCTGTCGAAGTTTAAAACTATTGGATCTGCCCAGTGCCACTCTGGATTAGCCAACCAATCGCATCACGTTTGGTCGTCACGTGTGTCATGAGCCGGCTTTTGACGGTGCGTTCCAGTTGGACAGGGAACTCGGAAATTTCCGACTTCACTACATATTGTAGTCTATGAATCTACCGGTACCTGGCAACAGTAACTTGTTAGAGCCTAACGTTTAGTTATTTGGCCGAGAAAGGTTTTAGGCGTCCATACTTTCGCGAGCAGATGCACTGGAACACAGACAGGTCGGAACTCGGAACTACCAAGTCGGAAATCTCCTTCTTCCGAGTATAAAGGAACGCAGCATTCAACTGAAACTGGAGCGCGACTTCGACGTCATCGTTCTCAGCCACTCGCTCTGTTCGCTGATTGGACGACTGTAGATTCTCCGGCGAAAGCTGGGAAATGCGCTGTACAGCCCGCCTGACTACTGAAGGGAAAATGAAATTTGGCCGGAAGTAGGCGGGCGGAGCGGCCTAAGTTGTGCATTTTGGAAGTTGTGCCACCCCTTGTTTCTAGAAAACCGTGGAAGAAATTGGAAATGTGACCACATATTTAAGAAGAGCCATCCATTTGACTCATCCTGTAAAGAAGGGAGACACAAGGAATAAGATATAAGCACATTTAAGCTCAAAAAACTGAGTTTTGCCTTTCAAAGTAAAATTTCCATGATCAAGGTTTTTTGATTATTGTGTCTGAACAATTATAGACAAGTTTGAAAACGTTTGACACATGTTTTAGTGCTTTGGTATGCTACATTTTGAGTCTATACAGTTAGCACGATGTCAGCCCTAAATTGCTGCATCATGCTTATTATCCAAATTTCTGGGATTGGGGTGATTTGTGCCCAAAGGGCCTGGGTGAGTTATAAGTAAGTAAGTAAGTAAAATGTATTTATAAAAGCACATTTATGACAGTTTGCACTGTCCAAAGTGCTGTACATAGTGCATTCAGTAGGTAAACAATGAAGGTAAAATAACAATAACCAAAATAAAAGACGTAAAGCCCATACATCCACATAAACACAGATAGTAGTGCAGAGGTAAGATAGTTAATGGGGAGGAAACACCAGGGTGTACATATGGGTTTTGAGCCTTGATTTAAAGGCAGAAATGTAGGGGGAATCACATTTGTCAGGTGGCAGTTGGTTCCACAAGCACGGAGCAACTAGTGCAAAGTACATTTCTGAGAGTTGTGGCATGGCTGTATACGCTGGTCACCAAAAGAAAGTGATTGTCTACAGTAGCTCAGAAGAGAGTGACATCTCAATTCCACTTAACAACACCACTGATGAGAGTTCAGATGGCCAGAAAGATGATGATGGTGACTTTGTCATTGTGAGCTTTGCAGGTAAAACCATTAGATCTGCTAGGCCTTGTTTAAGAAAATTGTCCTTCAATCTTTGTCAACTATTTAGTTTATTTACTGTAAATAAGTGATTGTCTAATGGATTTGTCTTGCATTACAGTTTATGAGATATATAGCAATGGCACAATTTACCCCATGGTATTCTCTCCAACCGCACAACTTACACCACGTCCTTCATGCAAGTTGTGCAACAAGACAACTTTTTTTCTGAAAGCTATATTTCTTCAACAGTTTATTCCAGATCCAAAGTTTTTATTACCAGGGATGCACAACACCCTGAAATATATGTACATATTTGAGTTGGAGACTTTACTGTCAAGGCCTTACTTTAAAGTCACTTTGAGTGAAAAGTTGCACAACTTAGGCCACTCTCCCCTACAGGTGCATCTAAAACAATTATAATATCATGGAAATGTATATTCAAAAAGTGAATATAATACAGTCCCCTCCAAAAGTGTTGGAACATTGAGGCCAATTCCTTTATTTTTGCTGTACACTGGAAACATTTGGGTTTGACACCAAAATATGAATATGAGAAAATAGATCAACATTTCAGCTTTCATTTCCAGGTATTTACATCTGGATCTGATACACAACTGAGGAGATAGCATTATTTGTAAACGAACACCACATTTTTAGGAGAGCAAAAGTATTGGAACAGATACACTTAAAATAAATTAAAATAAATAAGACTTAATGTTTTGTTGCAAATCCTTCCCTTGCAATAACTGCATCAAGCCTGTGACCCATTGACATCACAAAACTTTTGCATTCTTCTTTTGTGATGTTAAGTTAAGTTATCTTTATTTGTCAGTTGTACACGAGGCACATTGAGATTCGTCTTTTCGCATATCCCTCTCAAGTTACCACACTTCGGAGGGGTCAGAGCGCAGGGTCAGCCGCAGTACAGCGCCCCTGGAGCAGTTTTGGGGTTAAGTGTCTTGCTCAAGGACACAATGGTAGAGATGGTGGGCACCGTAGACACAATACAGACTCTGCTAGTTTTACAACTCACACCCTCCTGTCCAGTGCTGGGGATCGAACCAGCGACCTCATGGTTACTGGTCGGCCACCTTACCTCTAGGCCATCCTACCAATGTTTTTCCAGGTTTTCACTGCAGCCTCTTTCAGATGTTGTTCCTTTACAAATAATGCCTTCTTCACAGTTGTGTATCAGATACAGATGTTAATACCTGGAAATGAAAGCTGAAATGTTGATCTATTGTCTCATATTCATATGTTGGTGTCAAACCCAAATGTTTCCAGTCTACAGCATAAATAAAGGAATTGGCCTCACTGTTCCAATACTATTGGAGGGGACTGTATATTCTAGATTCATCATTACACAAAGTGAAATATGCCATTATTTTGTATTCATTTTGATGATTGCGGCTTACAGCTCATGGAAAAAAAATGGAAAAAAGATTTATAATACAGAATGTCAACCTTCTGAAAAGTATGTTTATTCTCAATTCATTTAACTTTGTGTTATGAATCTAGAATATATTAAAGTTTCACTTTTTGAATTGAAAAACAGAACCAAAAGGAACTTTTCATTGAGATTCCAATTTTTTTAGATGCACCTGTATATCTTCACTTGTATTTATCACAACACTTCACAATTCATTTCATATACAGTAATGTACCAGGGCATGGAACATCTCCTAAGCAATATACAGCCTATCATAAGGACAGAGAATTACAGAGAAATAAATGTTTCTGTCTGTTTCCAACCACAATCTGCCTAGAGCCAGTAACCTGAGCAACAGAATCCTGCTAAAAACACATTATGACAAGTTGACATCTATTGAATCATTTGTGTGAATATATGTGTTCCTGCCATCCTGTAGGACAGTGCACTCAGAGAGGCCAAACTCCAGAGAGAGATCCAGAACCTCACACAAACCAATGTCCAACTCAGGAATAAAGTGAGTCATGGCCTTTCACAACAGTATGAATTTATCTTTTGTTAATATTTGCCTCAAAATGGTACATGCTATGGTTTGTGTTCATCTATTCATTTTTTGCAAGACAAAAGAAAAAAACTTGAGCAGGACAATACAAGTAAAAACCAAACATAGAGAAGACAGAAAAAGAGGAGACGCTGCATCATATCAAATACAGAAATTAAAGAATATAATATTATAATGTAACTGAGAGATAGGATTTTTTTTTCAATTTTACAAGTACCTTCTCAATGCATCCAAGATGGCATTTTATGCATCCATGATGGCAATGATCTTGAATGTTATGTGTTTTTAATAATAGGTGCTAGAATGGAGAGTTTTTGACCTTTGTTATTTTGCCTAAGAAGAGAGTGGTGGAAAGTTGAGCCTTGGTTGAGGTGAAGCAGGTAATTTTTTGGTATTTAATTGGTTGTGGTAACTTAAGTCCATACTGTTGGGTGATGTAACGTGCGTGCGTGCGTGTGTGTACGTGTGTGTGTGTGTGTGTGTGTGTGTGTGTTTGCGTGCGTGCGTGCGTGCGTGTGTGTGTTTGCACGTACGTGTGTGTGTTAGGGGGAAGAGATGGAGCGCAGGTGTAAGTCTCAACAGCAGCAGATCTTTGAGCTGAAGACAGAGCTGACCAACAGCACAGCAGAGCTCAAGCTGCGGCTAGCACAGGCAGAAGGTAACACACACACCACACACACACACACACACACACACACACACACAATTACACATAAATAAAGACAATGTCATCTTCTACAGCGTCACTCCCAGTATATAAATGCCCTGTTTGTCACCCTCTGACAGAGCGTTTGGAAATAGAGAAGCGAAGGTCAAAGCAAGCCCTGGATGACACGGACAATCTCCGGCAGAAGGAGGTGCTCCAAGGAATTTTCATATTCTCCTTTGAACTATACATTTTCCCAACTGTGATAATTACTACATGCCCAAGAGGGTTAAGGCAGTGCTGGAAAATAATGGTGGCCACACAAAATATTGACACTTTGGGCCCAATTTGGAGAAAAAAATCTTAGGGGTGTACTCACTTTTGTTGCCTGCAGTTTAGACATTAATGGCTGTGTGTTGAGTTATTTTGAGGGGACAGTACATTTACACTGTTATACAAGCTGTACACTGACTACTTTACATTGAATCAAAGTGTCATTTATTCAGTGTTGTCCCATGGAAAGATATAATGAAATATTTGAAGAAATGTGAGGGGTGTACTCACTTTTGTGAAATGCTGTAGGTGTAAATAACATTTTAAGCTAGTTGCAATAAGGACTTTACTTTTTTTATTTTTTTTTAAATGTATACAACTTCCATGAAGTGTATTGTTTTGTGCATCATTTGGTGCCCAGCTGTAATATTCTTATATTTAATAATTACTGAAGGTAATAATAGCTGAGGTCTGGGAACATGAGGCGGGCCCACCCGGCTCAGTCCTTTTCACAGCAGACACATGTTGAGAATGATCTGTGGTTCCTCTCTCTACCCCATTTCATCTCTGTCTCTCTGTATTTAAAATAAAAGCATTGAAAATGACAAAAAAATTATCTTTAAAAAAAAAGTCTGACAGTTCAAGAAAGAGCAGTCAGATGATAACGTCATCAAACGTCTTTCTAGTGAACACTCTCTGTCTCCTCAGATAACCTTATGGTTCATTTTGGTGAGTGACATGTTTTCATAACCAACAGAAAAGCTGTGATGAAGCAGTAAACTGTTTGTTTAAGCTACAGCAGGAGCATCAGCGCCCCCAGCTAGCTTCAGTGCTGAAAGACGGAAAATAGAGAAAGAGAGAAAAGAACATTCTTACCCACACATACTGTATAATATTCATGACATCTTAACATAGGAGCTAAAGAGCCAGGTCCTTCCCTCAGGAGACACCGCAACAGAGCAAAAAGAGAGCTGGACACAAACACCAAAGGAATTATAACGCTGACTGGTTGTTTGCTATGAGTTTTGCCACTTGGTCATTTAACTGAAGAATCAAAGCGTCGCAATAAAAGAAAAAAAAATCTTGTGGATATAAAGAAAGTTAGCTTACCAGCCCTCTGTAGCCCATCCAGGCTACATCACCTGCTACTATCATAACACACCTGAATCTTTGAGTCAACTGTTGACACTTAAGTTGTATTGTGGGTAATGTAGGCACCAGGCTTGAAAATGCCTTTTAAAAAAGAGACAAGTTTAAAAGAATAGTGAAATTCCCATTCAACCAGGCAGTTCACTGGAAATAACAATGCCTGGCCAATCAAATCACATTCCATCTGTAACACCTCAATGGGCTTTCTTTTACATTTCAGTTCTGGATTGATTACACAAAAAAAGACATACCCTTTTATTTAGTAATCCTTCACATACTTAGCTGTTTTAGATTGTCTCCCTTTTAATTGATATAAACTAAATAGAAAACAAAGTGCTATTTCTCTGCAGGTTGAGCAGGTGAATCGACATCTAGAAGAGACTGAGAGAACTCTGCAGGAACGTATCTTCAAACTGGAGGGACAGCGAATCCAACTGGAAGAGGTCTGAGTTAAGAGTATCAATATTTACAAACTATAAACACAATTCCAAAACACAGTTAATAAAGCAACTGCTAATGATAGACAGCAGATTTAGTTTGCACTAAGATAGTGATATTTTGTTGTGATGGGCATGTAGCCAGAGATAACTGCCGTAGCGGATGTTTTTTTTTTCTTCTGAAAAACCAAGTACAAGTTGGGACAACAGAGGCTAGAGATAACACATGGAGACATCAACAACTGTGTGTGGTGTTCTCCAACGTTTCTCATGCTGTTGGAGATTTGTTGATGATTAAATGTGTAGTCAGCAATGCTGGACAACGCTTGTTGCACACTGAAAACAAATCTAGTGTTAATACACGGCCTAGGCTGAGTTAAACAAGCATGTTGCTAGCTATGGTGGCCCCTTTGTTTATATACCAGTTTATAGAGTCTAGGCTGTGTATTAAGTCTGGATTATTATATTTTTTTACAGCGCACACAGAGTACCGACTTGTGGCGGATTGTGAGGCACTATTCACTGATTTTGACAAAATATGATTTTGACAGTAAGCTTTCTCACTGCCTCCATCTCTAGCCAACATTCAGGAAGTTGAAGAAAGACTGTCTAATGTGCCTCAGTACCACACGTCTAAAATATTAACATGCTCACATCTATGCAGTGTAACACCAGCTTCAGAGGCCCCCAAAGCAGGCACTTTGAAGTGAATTACACATTTCCATAAATCCACGACAAGCATCTGAGGTTCAATGCCAAAGAGTGGGCGTTGGATTTATGAGGTTCAGTTATTCAAATCCACAAGTTTGCTTCTCTAAGGGAAGTTCCCTCTTCTCAGGAAAGCTGGGTGCCAATATGGAAGAGATTAGTGCTGGACAGTTTATTAATCAAACAATGTAGCTGGAGAAGTTCAGTTGGTGGACGTGGTAAGATAAAGATCTTCCGACTGCTTTGATCCCACACAAAAGTCTTAGCATACATAGTTTGTTTTAGATTCATTTAACATATTTAAATTGCAGTCAAATACATTTGTATTCCTCATTTCAGTTTGGATCTTCAGGGTCCCCCTCAATATAATGATGACTGCTGCTGGAATGCACTCTTGAACAAAATCTACAGACTGTGGAAACATTACAAAGTATTTGCATTTTGCGTGGTTGCTCTTAACCAAGTTTTAGGTAGAGCTTCAAAATGCCATTAAGAGCAAGAGACAAAAAACAAATTAAGCAATTTATTGAAAACTGAGGTTGGACGCAGTAAGACAGTCATTTTACATTTCTTAAATGATCCTGAGGGTTATGGAACAAAAAAGTCAGGAGGTAGACCCAAAAAAATGTCACCTGCGCTGAGCCGTAGGATACGAGGTGCAGTCTGTGAAGACCCAGGCCGATCCTCGACCCAAATGAAGGTCCTAACTGATGCTGAGTGCAGCCTAATAACCATAAGACGGCATATGTGAGAGAAGGGCTTTAAGAACTCCAAACCTCAAACTTGCCTGCTTTGACTTTGCAAGGGAGCACCAAACATGGGACATTGAAAGGTGGAAGAAAGTTTTATTCTCTGACGAGAAAACATGTAACCTTGTTTTTGTCTTAGCTTTGTTTTGTTTCTTGTGTACTTATAGCTTATTTTCTTAATCATTTTGTCTTAGTTATTTATTTATTTAATTTTTTTTTCTGTATTCCTTGTCTGTTTATGTGAGGGAGGGGGAGGGGAGGGGGTTGGGTGTTGTGTATGTGTTTACTTATTCTGTTTTTTTTTTGTCCATATGTAAAAAAACATAAAATCACTAAGGTAAAAGTTTCAAAAAACATGTAACCTGGACAGTCTTGATGGCTTCCAATGCTACTGGCATGACAAGGAGCTCCCACTGGAGATGTTTTCTACGTGGCACAGTGGAGGAGGCTCCATCATGATCTGGGGTGCTTTTTCCTTCAATGGAACAATGGAGCTTCAGGTTATGCAGGGATGTCAAACGGCTGCTGGCTGTGTGGAGATGTTGGGCATCCCTCTTGACTGAGGGCCCTCATCTGTGTGGGTGATGGCTGGGTCTTTCAACAGGACAACGCTGCAGTTCACAACGCCCACCTGACCAAGGCCTTCTTCCAGGAGAATAACTTTGCTCTTTTGGACCATCCTGCGTGTTCTCCTGATCTAAACCCCATTGAGAACGTTTGGGGAAAGATGGCAAGGGAAGTCTACAATACATGAAGCCATCTTCTCCACATGGAGCAATGTTCCCACCAGCCTCCTGGAAACACTTGCATCAAGCCTAAACTAATCTTTGAGGTTATCAAGAACGGTGGACCTACCCACTACTAAGCCCTTTTTTGAAACATTTTGCTTACTTTCTTGAGTTTTTAAGGCTATGGTCTTTAACTTTTGAGCAGCTGATGAACAGCCTGTTTGAGTTTAAATTCAGTTTAAATTCAGTTTTCAATAAATAGCTTAATTTGTTTTTTGTCTCTTGCTCTTGATGGCATTTTGAAGCATTACTTACAACTTGATTACGATCAACCACTGCAAAAATGCTAATACTTTGTCATTTTCCCCTGGTCTTCAGATTTTCTTCAGGAATGTATGTTGTCTACCTGCCCTCTTAACGTAATGACCTGTTAACATCCATGTGTTGTAGGAAGTCAGTAAAGCTAAAGCAGCGTGTGTGACGGAGAGGCTCCAGGCAGAGGAGGAACTAGGAAGAGTGCGAGCTCAAGCCCTTCTGGAGCAGGTGGGTCTAAAGTTCCACATAGGCTAGACCAGTTATTAAGATGGTACTACTTTACATTGATTCAGTTGTCCAGTATGGCGGTTAAATAAGTGCCGTCAATAGATCAAGGGGAAGGCTTTGAGGTTCCATAGCATTTTATCACATTCAAATCCAGTATCGAAGCCAACTATTGAGCTTTATTAGATTTCAGTATTTGCTAGAAGCTAAAGGCTAACATGTGTATATCAGCTTTAGTTGGCTAAGAAGGCAGAAATACCAAAGGAGATGATGAACATTGTTTCACCCATGATCTGACACAAGCTGTTGCGTCTTGTACTTCACCACTACGAACACTGAAGTTCCTAAGTTTACAACTACGAAGCTAATCATATTCAAATGTTGGTCTGATATAAATGCATGGGTCCAAGTGGGAGATTATAAAGCTGAATTAATAAAAATAATAAATAAAAGTAATCACTAATCACCCCTCTAGGGAAAGTGGTCTTACAGTGACAACAAACTGTGTCTGGAGAAATGAACCTGAGAATGCAAACTTCTCATTAGCTGTTACTGAAATGAGGTTAGCTTTAGGTGATCTGTTCTGATGGGGGTCAGTCAATACTTTAGATTTTTCCATTCTCATAACAGCAGAGGTTTGATACCCTGTCCTTGTTCTGACATGTCCTACACAGACATAATGGTTAGCATGAAGGAAGCTAGTTAAAGTATTTGTGACTGTAATTAGGACTTGTTAAAGGAATAGTTCAACAGTTTACATTTTTAGATTGTTGCTAATCAGCCACGGCTCATTAAAAGGCGACAGAAACCGTTCTTGTAACTGTGCGTGCATCTTTGATATAGAAATGGTCAATGGTCTTTCATCCAGGTTAGCTTAGCTCAAACACTGGTAGTCAAGGGGAGCAGGTGAAAAGATAAACGTTTACAACATTACTTAACACTCCTGTGTGTTTGTTGGAACTTGTTTTTACCATGTTATGTTGCGCTCCTAGTTTTTACACTTGTGTTATTTTAGAATCAAATAGGATAGTAGGTATTTTCAAGTTTAAAGTCAGTTGCAGTTGTTGTCCCTCATATCTCCTTCCGTGTGTGTGTGTGTGTGTGTGTTGTGTGTGTGTGTGTGTGTGTGTGTGTGTGTGTGTGTGTGTGTGTGTTGTGTGGTTGTGTGTGTTGTGTGTGTGTGTGTGTGTGTGTGTGTGTGTGTAGCAGCAGCAGGTGTCCTGTGTGGAGGAGAAGCTGCGGTGTGTGCGCTCATCTTTGCAGGAGGCTGAGCTCCACAGCTCCCAACACAAACACACTGTGTGTGAGCTGCAGGCCAAGAACAGCAACCAGAGCATCAGCATGGAGGCACTGCAGCGCAGGCTGGAGCAGCTGCAGCAGGTCAGCACCTCACACCACACGCCCTCTTTGATATACATCTTCACTATGTGTACGCATCGTTACATTACAAGTGCCTTCTGTCTTCAAACCGTAGACATTATACATGGCGTGCAAATTATAATAAAAATGCAAATTGACATTGTTAGATAGGGGAGAACGGGGTAATGTGAGACACTTTTTACTTCTGCTCCCCTTCAAGCGAGCTAAAATGATTTATCAGTCAGATTTACACATTTCCCATTAATTCAGGATGTTTTCTAGAAATGGGCATTAGCAGAATTTCTTCAAGACAAAGGGCAGTGAAAATATAATTGTTTTAAAAAAAGTTGTCTTGTGTCTCACTTTACCCCAGTTGTGGGGGTTATAACAACACATGTTGAAACAGTAAGAATCCTGACAGCTAGCTTGAAAACCAAATATTCCAAAACTAATGTCGGACTATTAACAGAATCATGGGGTTTGGTCAATTAAGCAAAACATTTTTCTAAACACTTGAAAGTAACTCTGATCAAATAATAAACATATAATTCATATTCAATAATTAACATTCAAATGACAGATAGAACCAGTTAGATTAAAACACAGTCTGGGGTCAGAACACAGGACCCTTAGAGCATACGTGCCAAACCATGCCCTTGCTGACACCCTTCAACCATCAACCCCCACCTCCAGCCCACATTGTCTTTTGTCTTATTCAAACTAGTCTCCTTGCTAACTCAAATATAATGGATTAATTAAAAGAGGGCACAGACACTGTCTCACTTTACCCCACAGCATTTGTCTCACTTTACCCCACTGCCACAATTTGAGAAAAAATACCTCTCTCAGCAATTCAGGCTAATCTTCAGTTTTCATCATCACATAGTTTCATGTGTTGGTAGTTCATCAACATGTATGATAGAAGTTTTTCTACCAGAATCAATTTGCTTTGGCACAACAATCGATTAAGTTGACAGCAAGAAAATTTACTTTTACATGCAAAAAAAATATTTTGTGAAAAAAAACATGCTTACAAAATCACCATGAGGTCCTCTCTTTCATGGCCAGGGGGAAATGAGAGGGGCTTGAAAACATATATCTCACATGATCAACAATGTGTTCCATTGCCTAGATACAGGGGGTGCCTCACATTACCCGATGCCTCACATTCCCCCGTTCTCCCCTATGTGATTCTTAACTGATTCTTCTGACTTAAAAACATGGGCGTTTCAACAGAAATCATTATGGTTACTGCCGGTTTGCAGCCAACTTGGCAAGCTGTGTATGTGTGTGGGCCGGTTAACACTGCAGTCATGTGGAAAGATCTATGGGAAAGATACAAGTGGAAGGTGTGAATGGGTTTGTCTGTTGTGAAGTAGTGGAGAGGGTTAGGGGTTCTGTTTTTCCTTAATGTTTTCCAACACACTGTTAATAATGGAATGCTGCTGTATGTTTATCTTTCTTTCCCAATCTATCTGGGGTTTTGGTATGGCTATATACAGTCCCCTCCAATAGTATTGGAACAGTGAGGCCAATTCCTTTATTTTTGCTGTAGACTGGAAACATTTGGGTTTGACACCAAAATAATAATATGAGACAATAGATCAACATTTCAGCTTTCATTTCCAGTTATTTACATCTGGATCTGATACACAGCTGAGAAGATAGCATTATTTGTAAAGGAACACCACCTTTTTAGTTGAGCAAAAGTATTGGAACAGATAGACTTAAAATAAATTTAAGTGAATAAGACTTAATGTTTTGTTGCAATCCTTCACTTGAAATAACTGCATCAAGCCTGTGACCCATTGACATCACAAAACTTTTGCATTCTTCTTTTTTGATGCTTTTCCAGGCTTTCACCGCAGCCTCATTCAGTTGCTGTTTGTTTTGGGGGGTTACTCCCTTCAGTCTCCTCTTTAGCAGGTAAAATGCATGCTCTAAAGGGTTTAAAGGTGCAGTGTGTAATATGACATCATCAAGAAAGTTCTAGAAAGTTCTAGAATGCAACACTCCCTGGGTAACCCCACCCCTTTTGAATAATAACAGAAGCTACAGTGGCCTTCAAGGACAAGAACTATTCTAAATTTTAAACAATGCACCTGATGACATTCCAACTATGACACTTTCAAGATGGCGGCACTAGCCTTGGTCCAAAATATGCAGAAATATGGACATACAGGTATAGGTCGAAAAATTAGAATATCGTGCAAAAGTTCATTTATGTCAGTAATTCAACTTTATATATACTTTATTTTTTATAATTGTGATTTATTATGGCTTACAGTTATAAAAACCCCAAATTCAAAATCTCAGAAAATTAGAATATTACATAAAATCAATAAAAAAAGGATTTTAAATACAGAAATGTCGGCCCTCTAGAAAGTATAATCATGCATATGTACTAAGTACTAGGTTTGGGCCCCTTTTGCATGAATTATTGCCTAAATGCGGCGTGGCATGGATGCTATCAGCCTGTGGCACTGCTGAGGTGTTATGGAAGCCCAGGTTGCTTTGATGTGGCCTTCAGCTCGTCTGTATTGTTGGGTCTGGTGTGTATCATCTTCCTCTTGACAATAGTCCATAGTTTCTCTATGGAGTTCAGGTCAGGAGAGTTGTCTGGCCATTCATGCAGAGTAATACCATGGTCAGTCAACCAGTTACCAGTGGTTTATGGTACCGTGGGCAGGTGCCAAGTCTAGCTGGAAATGGAAATTGTCATCTCCATAAAGCTTGTCAACAGACAGAAGCAGTGCTCTAAAATCTTCTGGTAGATGGCTGTAGTGACTTTGGACTTGATAACACAGTGGACCAACAGCAGCAAATGACATGATACCTCAAATCATCATTGATCCAAATTAAATGTTGCGTTTCATTTGGAAATCAAGGTTCCACAGTCTAGAGGAAGAGTGGAGGGGCACAAAATCCAAGGGGCTTGAAGACCACTGTTAAGTTTCAACAATCAGTGATGATTTGAGGCACCATGTCATCTGATGGTGTTGGTCCACTGTGTTATCAAGTCCAAAGTCACCACAGCTGTCTACCAGGAGATTTTAGAGCACTTCATGCTTCTGTCTGTTGACAAGCTTTATGGAGATGCTGAATTACTTTTTCCAGCAAGACTTGACACCTGTCCACAGTGCCAAAACCACAAGTAACTGGTTGACTGACCATGGTATAACTGTGTTGATCGGCCAGACAACTCTCCTGACCTGAACCCAATAGAGAAACTATGGACTATTGTCAAGAGGAAGATGAGACACACCAGACCCAACAATACAGACGAGCTGAAGGCCACTATCAAAGCAACCTGGGCTTCCATAACACCTCAGCAGTGCCACAGACTGATAGCATCCATGCCACACCGCATTTAGGCAATAATT
The DNA here is from genome assembly GCA_026122265.1 of Ammodytes dubius. Taxonomy (NCBI): domain Eukaryota; kingdom Metazoa; phylum Chordata; class Actinopteri; order Uranoscopiformes; family Ammodytidae; genus Ammodytes; species Ammodytes dubius. Next base: position 5,826,882 of record CM047523.1, on the reverse strand, counting down.
TGTGCAAAAGGGGCCCAAACCAAGTACTTAGTACATATGCATGATTATACTTTATAGAGGGCCGACATTTCTGTATTTAAAATCCTTTTTTTATTGATTTTATGTAATATTCTAATTTTCTGAGATTTTGAATTTGGGGTTTTTATAACTGTAAGCCATAATAATCACAATTATAAAAAATAAAGGCTTCACATATCTCACTTTGCATGTAATGAGTCTGTATAAGATATTATTTTCACCTATAAAGTTGAATTACTGAAATAAATGAACTTTTGCATGATATTCTAATTTTTCGACCTGTACCTGTATATGAGACCCTTTCTAAGGGAAAACAAAATAATTAAAAACATTTTTTTCAGCTATTATGCACTAAATTAAATGTACTTACGGATATTATAATTATTTTCTACAAAATCTGCTAGGAAATAAAAACCACAATTCTACACACTGCAGGTTTAAGTCTGGAGATTGACTTGGCCAGTCTAAAACGTCCATGTATTGCCCCTGATGAACTCCTTTGTTGTTTTTGCAGTTTTTATGGATCATTATCTTGCTGCATGATGAAGGATCTTCCAATCAGTTTGGTTGCACCTTTCTTTAAATTGGCAGACAAAATGTTTCTGTAGACTTCTGAGTTCATTTTGCTGTTGCCATCATGTGTAACTGTGTTGCTGTCAAGATGAACCTTTACCAAAGTGATGTAAAGGCTAAAGTTTGGAGAAAGAAAGGATCTGCTCATGATCCCAAACATATAAGCTCATCTGTGAAACACGGTGGAGGCAATGTCATGGCTTGGGCTTGCATGGCTTCTTCTCAGGTGGGCTCATTATTCTTCGATGATGTAACACATGATGGCAACAGCAAAATGAACTCAGAAGTTTACAGAAACATTTTGTCTGCCAATTTAAAGAAAGATGCAACCAAACTGATAGGAAGATCCTTCATCGTGCAGCAAGATGAAGGGTCAAGAAATGGAAGGTTTCAGACTGGCCAAGTCTATCTTCATAGTTATACCCTATAGAGAATGCCTTTTGCCTGCTAAAGAGGAGACTGAAGAGAGTAAACAAACAACAACTGAATGAGGCTGCAGTGAAAGCCTGGAAAAGCATCACAAAAGAAGAATGCAAAAGTTGTGTGATGCCAATGGGTCACAGGCTTCATGCAGTTATTGCAAGGGAAGGATTTGCAACAAAATATTAAGTCTTATTTACTTTAATTTATTTTAAGTGTATCTGTTCCAATACTTTTGCTCACCTAAAAAGGTGGTGTTCCTTTACAAATAATGCTATCTTATCAGTTGTGTATCAGATCCAGATGTAAATACCTGGAAATTAAAGCTGAAATGTTGATCTATTGTCTCATATTATTATTTTGGTGTCAAACCCAAATGTTTCCAGTGTACAGCAAAAATAAAGGAATTGGCCTCAATGTTCCAATACTTTTGGAGGGGACTGTATATACACGGCAATATTCATTTTGTGTAAACAGGAGATTATACAAATAAAAAATATATATATATTTTTTTTCATTATCTATAATTCACACATTTTAATTAAAATGTTTTAACGACATCCCCTGAACAATATGATGTTCAATATTGGCTCATACAAAAGAATTCCAAGCTCTGTAATTGGATATTTCTTACCCAAATGTACCTTGGGAGTCGTAGTTGACATCTATCCCTCATCTTTCATGTCCACAGGCTTGTTGTACCTTTGACCTTTTATCAAGAAAGAACAAGTTTGGGGCGCCCTTAGCTCAGTTGGTAGGGCGTCCCCCCCCCATGGGCCTCGGCCAGCAGCGGTCCCGGGTTCGATTCGTTCTCTGCATGTCACTCCCCTCTCTGTCCCATTTCAACTCTGTCTCTACACTATCAATAAAGCATAAAAATTCCAAAAAAAACAAGTTTAACACAATACATGTACACACAAATAGAGTGAGAATGAAATAAAAAAGTGTTCTCATTTCCAGATGTTTTCTAATAGAGCAATTCGTGATTCACTTTCATGTCTTTGGAGACGTGCTGCTGGTCAATGTGACTAGCTTGATGCTAACAGAAGGGCTAGCTGTCATGGTGCTGTGTGGCTGTGCTTCCAGGAGCTGTCTGGTAAAGAGCAGGAGAAGGTGTGTGAGGTGAGCAGGGTGCGTGTGGAGCTGCAGGAGCAGATAGGACACCTGCAGGCAGAGAGGAGCGCCCAGGGGGGACTGAGAGAGAAGATCTGTGCTCTGGAGAGAGAGATTAAAGGTGACCTCTCTCTCTCTCTCTCTCTCTCTCTCTCTCTCTCGCTCTCTCTTTTACTCCTTTTGCAAACAAAGATGTAAACAATACAGTTTATTTCCTATTGTGTCTGTTATTTATTTCAGTGCAAATAAGAAATGTATTATCTGAGGTGCCTTGATGCAAGATCTACTGTATATCAAAAAAGGTTTACAGTACATGTGTAACAAACTTGGAACAAAGTAGAATTACCCAGGTCAACCAGTAAGGGAGAGTGGCCTAAGTTGTGCTGGTGGGGAAGTTGTGCCACCCCTTGTTTCTAGAAAACCGTGGAAGAAATTGAAAATGTGACCACATATTTAAGAAGAGCCATCCATTTGACTCATCCTGTTAAGAAGGGAGACACAAGGAATAAGATTAAAGCACATTTAGGCTAAAAAAAAAAAAAAAAAAAACGTTTTTTGCCTTTCAAAGTACAATTTCCATGATCAAGGTTTTTTGATTATTGTGTCCGAACAATTATAGACAAGTTTGAAAACATTTGACACATGTTTTAGTGCTTTAGTATGCTACACTTTGAGTCTATACAGTTAGCACGATGTCAGCCCTAAACTGCTGCATCATGCCTATTATCCAAAATTCTGGGGTTGGGGTGATTTGTGCCAAAGGGCCTCGGTGAGTTATAAGTAAGTAAGTAAAATGTATTTATAAAAGCACATTTATAACAGTTTGCACTGTCCAAAGTGCTGTACATAGTGCATTCAGTAGGTAAAAATGAAGGTAAAATAACAATAACAAAAATAAAAGACATAAAGCCCAGGGGCCTGTTTCAGGTAGCTGGTTTTACATACTCTGGGTTTAATCATACGCTCTGAGTTGGTTAACTCAGAGCGCAGGGTTGATAAGCAACTCTGGGTTTTCGGTTTCAGAACAGTGGATCAGCGTTGGGTTTATCAACTCTGAGCGTGTTCACTCTGGGTGGAGCGTGTGCATAAAAGCCATCGTCAATGGATCGCTGATAACATGATTCACCATGGAAACAGAAGAAACAAATGATTGATCCTCCCACTTCTCCACTTCTCAAAAAAGAAAAAAAGAAATCTCCGCTCCTCCCACTAGAGTTAGAAATATTAACGAATGAGCTTATGGTAGCCTATGGAGAAGAATTAACGGGATATTGTCTCATAACTCTGATCTAATCTCCTCGGCAATTCAGAAAAAAAACAGAGTAAACATTTTTTGTCAAGATAATCATTTCGCTTCCGTATGAGAAGCCATAGTCTATTTTAAAAAGTTACGCATATCAGCTGTAAAGTAATAAAGCTGGCGCGGCACAGCATTGCTTACAGTGCCTAAAGCCTACTGTGCAGTAAACAGAACAGACTGTCGCTTCTTTTAAATGGGGAGTGAAATACATTAACGTCAAGACACATTAGGTGACAGTTTCCATTGAAGAGCCTGATTGATTTATTACCAGATCCATTTTCCTCAAGTGATCACAGTTTAAATTATTATATCATTTTTATATTCATATTAGGCTATTTAACGAGGCTTGTCTGTGACTTTAGGATCGCACAAGTGAACTACAACGATCGCGTGCAGCCGCAGCGTTACATGAATCCACCTGACATAAATCTGTTCAGTGGCACAGACGTTAAAAAACATACAATAGGCTACAAATAGGTTTATTAATCTGAATGTAGAGCATGTCACGATGTGTAAGGTGGCCGCCTATGAACGGACCGAGGGCTGAGAACAAGGCTACTGATCAGATAAATGATTTGTCAAACGTAAAATCATCAGGAAATGATAAAAACATCCCGATGGAGATTTCTATAGAGTGATTTTGCTTCAAACTGTACAGGGACGCGTGTGACAGTGACACTCTTTCTTCAGTCGGAGCTGCAGCGTAAAGTGAAAACAAACTCGGGTAGGTCTAACCACCTATCCAGCAGGTTAGACCCACGGCGTATGTTGCCGCAGTAACTGACTCTCGGTTGCATTGAACCTGCTACCTGAAACGGAAAACCCAGAGTTTCCACCAACTCAGAGCGAACAAACTCCGGGTTGCCTCAAAACCAGCTACCTGAAACAGGCCCCAGACATCCACAAATATAAACAAAGATAGTAGTGCAGAGGTAAGATAGTTAATGGGGAGGAAAAAACAGGGTGTACAGATGGGTTTTGAGCCTTGATTTAAAGGCAGAAATGGAGGGGGAATCACATTTGTCAGGTGGCAGTCACAAGCACGGAGCAACTAGTGCGAAGTACATTTCTGAGAGTTGTGCCAGTGGCATGGCTGTATACGCTGGTCACCAAAAAGAAAGTGATTGTCTACAGTAGCTCAGAAGAGACTGAAATCTCCATTCCACTTACCGACACCACTGATGAGAATTCAGATGGCCAGAAAGATGATAATGGTGACTTTGTCATTGTGAGCTTTGCAGGCAAAACCACCTAGATCTGCTAGGCCTTGTTTAAGAAAATTGACCTTCAATCTTTGTAAAATATTTACTTTATTTACTTTAAATAAACCTTAAATAAGTGATTGTCTTATGGATTTGTCTTTTATTACAGTTTATGAGATATATATCAATGGCACAATTTACTCCATGGTATTCTCTCTTGTGGAAAAACTTACACCACACCGGGGGCAAGTTGTGCCACAAGACAACTTGGTAACACTTTACAATAAGGTACACAAAAAAAGAGTAGTTACCCTTTTAAAAAGGGTAGTTTACCTTTTAAAAAGGTAAACTTACCTTTTTAAAACCTTTTTTGAAAGGTAAACTTACCTTTTTAAAAGGTAAACTACCCTTTTTAAAAGGGTAACTACTCTTTTTTTGTGTAGGGGAGAACGGGGTAAGTAGGCACACTTTTTACTCTAGTGAGAATTGCTCATCACCAAAACATCTGTCAATAGCCATTCCTACATTAAATTGAAGCTTAAGGTGTTGGCTTGAAATGTGTGTCTCTCTTTTTTTCCAACTTATTGTAATGAAGAAGTAATTTACCATCAAAGACACTCTGACACATTGTGACAACCAACCCCATCAAGGGGTCGGTTGTCACACACTATGGGGTTGTTTGTCACAATGTTATCTTAATGGGAAAAATCTTAAAAAGAAGGCAATGAGGCAGAACCAAATTTGAAAGTTTAATTGCATTGTCAAGTTGACAAATAGGCCTACATAACTTACTGTAGCCTTGGCAGCTGGTCTAGTTTGGGATGCACTGGGTTGTTTTGATTTTGTTGTCCTTTTTTCTTTTGCTTGCTAGCTGCCTTTTCCTGCTCTATTCTTTCCTTCTCTGGGGTGTCAGTGAGGATACAGCTTGACAATTTCCTTCGTTATTGGGTTCCTTTTCTGGCTGCAGCCTTGAGATAACATGTGACAACCAACCCCCCAAAAAATTTGACGACCAACCCCAACCTGAATTTCTTGCTAGCATCAAGGCCAACAACCATCTGACAACTAATTAGCTTGCTAACAACAATCTAAACTATAGCTTACCCTTCACACTTTCTGAGGGTAACAACTGTTTTGTTATAAACCCATTGTGTAAAAGCCTAGAAGAAAAATACTGAGAAGCAAAATATTTTGAATTTGACATGAAAAACACAAAACATCCTCTCACCTGAAATGCAGCTGTCTTCCTCCAAGGAAGTCTATGTATGTGACCTCTGATCCCAATTCTGGACCTTTTTTATATCAACATTTCAGAGCTAGCGCGCTCTGGTGGCGAGATATAACGAATGTGACATCCAACCCATGTGACAAATTACCCCGTTCTCCCCTACCTTATTGTAAAGTGTTACCGACAACTTTTTTTCCGAAAGCTATATTTCTTAAACAGTTTATTCCAGATCCAAAGTTTTTATTGCCAGGGATGCACAACATCCTGAAATATATTTACATATTTGAGTTGGAGACATAACTGTCAAGGCCTCACTTTAAAATCACTTTGAGTAAAAAGTGGCACAACTTAGGCCACTCTCCCCTATATATATAGTAATTTAAACACCCAATTGTTTTTCACTTAAAATGTATACATACTGTATATATTACAGTATATATTTGACTGATGTATTCACAATACTTTGTTGTGTAACCACATTAAACACTGTAGATTATTAAATTGCATAATTATTTTTTTTATCCCAATAAAGGGTTTTTTACTGGGAGTTTTTTCTCAGCCAAGCTAAGGGTGTAAGGGCAGAGTGTCATACTGTATGGAATGTAAAGCCCACTATCTGAATTTTTCCTTCCATACTGCTGTCATCCATCCCTTTGTCCCTTTGTGGCTCTCTGCCCTACAGTACAGAGCAGTCACCACCGGGAGGCGCTGCTGGACAAAGAGAGCGAGATGTCTTCCATGCTGGAGAAGCTGCGGCTGAGGGAGGCGGAGATCCAGAGGATGAGGGAGGACGAGGCCCATAGAGCCAGCTACCTGCAGAGTGCCATCCTGTCCTACGTCCAGGGCTCCCCTCTGGGACAGTACAGCAGCCCCAAGAAATGACCCAAACCCCTCACAGCCCACACTGGCTTCATGCACAGGGCCGGACAGTCACAAGGATTAGAACAAAAAAATCATGATTTGTCTGGCCTTGTAAAAGTAGAAAAATCCGAAGTGTAACAGTACATACTGTATGGTGCTGGGCAGTGTGACTGATATCAGGCATAACACAATGTCCAGGCTAAAAGGATGACGTATGGAATTTTAAAAGCAAACATTGTAGGAATTGTGTTGGTTCTCTAAGTCAGTTCACCTCATCAGTACAAGCCTTACCTCTAAAGCCCCAATGCATGTTCTTAGTTTAAAGGGGAAAGTACTCATTTTTACACTTGGTTACAAAAGCATTGCCCCAGTACGGATGGCAGTATTGGTTAACCAGCCTTTGAAATTTTAAAGGAACATGCTTGTTGAATTATTCTTGTGTCTTCTTTTCATTGTTTTGTCCACCCTTTCTATCGGTTCTGATAAGGTTGTAGTCGGTAAAGTAAGAGCTGAGATCTGGGAAAACAGTGACATCACTGTAAAGAAGTTCATCAGCAGTAGATGAACAGACAGTTTTGAGAAGGTTTTACTCAGAATATGTGAACCACTTTATCTCCAGACAAAAGTCAAATGCTGGTAACATCCACACCCTCTATCTAAACTGAAGCCGGAAGTGCTCCTATAAACTACAGACATTTAGGGTCATAATTATATATCTCACCTTAGTTTTTTTATTCCAAATAAGATTGGCTAACCTGCCTCCAGACCTCTCTGTCACCATATTAATCTCTGATATGTTTGGTCATAGGTCGGGTGTTGTGTTTGTTTCCACTGTTTGGCTAAATGATTGGCTCATCAGAGCTGTATGCAGGATTAAGAATAATAACTTATTAGCCACATCCCAAAAATGTGCAGATGTAATGGACACACCTGTATAGGTTGTGTTCAGGTCCACTCAGAAACATAATTCTTAGGGCGCCCTTAGCTCAGATGGTAGGGCGTCCCCCCATGGGCCTCGGCCAGCAGCGGAGCCCGGGTTCGATTCCAGCCCGCGGTCCTTCTCTGCATGTCACTCCCCTCTCTGCCCCATTTCAACTCTGTCTCTACACTATCAATAAAGCATAAAAATGCCAAAAAATATCTTTAAAAAAAACAAAAAAAACATAACTCTTAGAGCAACATATTTCTTTCATTGAATCACAACCACAGCTTCTGTGTTAATTTAAAATCAGATGGACATATATTTCCCCTTGCTACTGATTTGTTACGGCAAACCAATAAATAATGCAAGCTGTCAAAATGATCCATAGAAGACTAGGATAGTGCTATGGGTGTGCTTCAGAATTCTGCCTTCTCTGTTTGTTAGTGAGGCGTTGAGCTGGATGAGATTATGACCAGGTTCAAAACAACACATTTTTTCAGTATGTAGTTGGCCATTAATAATGATGGTCCAAATTCCCCTCCTCTCTTATAATAATGTCCACTCTACATTGTTGTTTTAGCGCTGCCATTCATTTGAAATGAATTGTGCTTTCTGTTTGGGCTGTCCTGCACCATTCTTTTGTACTCACTCCTTTTACTAAATGAACTGAAGGCATTGTATCATTCTTATAGGTATGATTGTTTACATACAAAATCAGATTTGGTTGAAATATGCCTTAGAATTATATCTTTCAAACCAGACAGCCGTGTCTAAACTGATTCACTAAATGTAATCGGCTGTTTTTTTTAAATTATATTTTATAAAGATAGTCCAAATGAAACTCTGGGTGAAGTCTTTTTTGTACACATTTTATCTTGATACGGTTTCAGATATATGATGAATATTTTTTATTTTGTCACTTGCATTTTCACTGTTTTGCGCTGTTTTTGATTAAAGTAAAATGAGTTAATTTTCTCAAATAAATGTCTCACCCTTACCAACAAAGCAGGTGGCACAGGACTGATGAAAATAGGTATAACGGTATCTTTGAAGTGTCAGAGATGCAGCAGCAGGGCTTAATGTCCAGAAATAGCCTCCAAAACGACATCCAACTACCTGGCTCATACAGAAGAGCTGTTTGCTATGGAGTTTTCCCGCGGGAACATAAATGGTTCCCGTCAAAAGTCATAACACTTGCAACTGTGTGTGTGTGTGTGATTTGGGTTAAATATGTCTCACAGTTGTAAAGAAAGAAATAGTCTGACATTTCTGACCCTCTTTTACCTCCAGTTTTACTACTGGGTCAAATTGACCCGAACAGTATCTATGTGATATGAACATGCAGGGGGTGGCTGCAAATATGTGAGATGAATTATTTTCATATTATATGTCGATTACACTAATTAAGGCAAGCAGAAGTAGTTTCACAGAGCCGGCCCGAGGCATAAGCGAACTAAGCGGCAGCTTAGGGCCCCCGACTGCCTGGGGGGGCCCCTCCAAAAAAAATTTTTTGTATTTTATTTTTTTTTATTTATTTTTTTCAGTTTGTGTGTTTGATATTAACATCATATTATGCAAATGTGAGTTATCATACAAAAAAAGGAATAAAATGTGTTGGTCTAGATAATTAATAGCCTAGAAATGTGATCAGTTCATCTGGGAGGAAATCCGAAATTATCTGATCATGTCACGTTCACATCCATGCACAGTGTGTATTGAGTTTATTTAAAACAAATTGGAAATGGGGCTGCCCTCAGTTGCCCATGCACTGTGTATAGTCTATAGCCTATTTCAGCCTTGTCTGTGGAAAAAAAGATACAGTAGCTGGACAACAGAGTTCTTCTGCTTAGTTCCTCACACTGCATTTAAATGCATTCTCTATATTACAGAGAAATATGTCCCGTAAAAGAAAAAGAGCTACAAGCCCAACCCAGAGGATCCTCCATAATATTTTATTTTATATTAATATTTTTATGGAAAATCCATGTGTCCTTCTTCAATAGCTTCTAATTCATCTGACCCAGTGTCTCCAAATTATTTGTTCACACAAAATTTCTCAGATTTAGCCTCTTAATTTTCCTCTCAAAGTGCACCAGATTCATAGCCTGGTGCTACCAGACCATCGTACTTCATTTCATTTGTACAGAAGGTCTGGAAGTGCTGTAATTGGCAAACGTTCACTCATTTGGAGGCGGGTGTCTGTCGAAGTTTAAAACTATTGGATCTGCCCAGTGCCACTCTGGATTAGCCAACCAATCGCATAACGTTTGGTCATCACGTGTGTCATGAGCCGGCTTTTGATGGTGCCTTCCAGTTGGACAGGGAACTCGGAAATTTCCGACTTCACTACAATATTGTAGTCTATGAATCTACCGGTACCTGGCAACAGTAACTTGTTAGAGCCTAACGTTTAGTTATTTGGACGAGAAAGGTTTTAGGCGTCCATACTTTCGCGAGCAGATGCACTGGAACACAGACAGGTCGGAACTCGGAACTACCAAGTCGGAAATCTCCTTCTTCCGAGGATAAAGGAACGCAGCATTCAACTGAAACTGGAGCGGTCTCAGCCACTCCCTCTGTTCGCTGATTGGCACGATCGTAGATTCTCCGGAGAATCTGGGAAATGGGCTGTACACCCAGACTGACTACTGAAGGGAAAATGAAATTTGGCCGGAAGTAGGCGGGCGGGCGGAGCCAGGCTACCAGATTCATGCATTTCACTTTAAAAAGGTTAAAAAAATCTCCCGGGGGGGCATACCCCCGGACCCCCCTAGGATGGTCTGAATCTCGGCTGTCTAATATTTTCACACAGCCGCACAGTGGAGGCACTAGCGGAAAACACTGGGTGTGTGAATGATATTTAACAAAGATCTATAGTTTCAGCAGCGCTAACATTGGAGAGGGGCCCCCTAATCATATTTCGCTTAGGGCCCCCTGAAGGCTTGGGCCGGCTCTGTAGTTTCATACTGAAAAAATACTTTTAACTATTTTTCCTAGATCTTCAAACTTTGATACGGGTCAATTTGACCCGTAACATAACAGGAGGGTTAAGATGCATATGTTTGATTTTATAATATTTACTACTGACAACATTTCTACGAAATTCAAAATGAAAATCTTGTCATTTAGAGCATTTTCAATAAGTAATGTAGAGATAAAGAGTTAAGATTTTGTGAGTCAAATTTCAACCAGGGTGTCTACAGTACAGGCATCAGGAGACACATTGTATTATGTGCAAAACAGAGTGGGTAATACAGCGAGAAGGGGGAGGAACAGGTTATGCTGACTAGAATGAGAGAGTGGGACACACCATCAATACAGCACACATACATCTATGGGAAGCATGCAACAGAGTTATGTGAGCAATGCAAGCAGAAGAGTGAGATGGGTGATTAGCTTCTTTAGAGTGACTGGCCCAATACATGAAGGTCCTGAACAATGATGGATGGTGCAGTAGGTCCAAAAGGTGGTAACAATTCAACGTAGCGGATGCAATACATTACATGTGATTTTAGCAGACGCTTTTATCCAAAGCAATTTACAACTGGATCATACATTCATACACCAATAGCAGCAGCTACCACGCAGGGAGCAAGCTAACTATCGGGAGCATGTGGCAGGGAGACGGGGGATCGAACCACCGACCCTGCAGTTGTGGGTGGATCACCCTAACCACTGAGCTACATCCCCCCAATAAGAAGAGGGATTGAAATCCCACAAGTTATATGAACTATGATCACAGTATTTGTAATGTGAAAAAGGCTTATCATTAATTATTGAAATAATAACAAAAGATTAGTAATATGAGGTCAAATATTAAGATGTGAAAAGTGAATTTGTAAGAGCAGAACACTATTGAGTAGCCTGGTCCAACCAGACCATCGTACTTCATGAAGGGAAAATGAAATTTGTCCGGAAGTAGGTAGGCGGGCGGAGCCAGGCTAACTATTGAGGGGAGAGTGGGAAGATCTTTTTCAGCGAGCTATTTGGTGGATACTGGATGTGTTAGAAGTCCTTTGTTGTTTACAGTGATGACTGATGACTTGTATTATATTATCCATCTTTAGGGAAATCTTCGAGGCACTGTGGAAATATGGTATGAATGTTGAAAATGTGAAACAATTTTTAGGAAACAAATGAAAGAGTGGAACATGGTCTTTTGAATTTACATTTTCCTTTACTCTTTAGAAGGAAGAAAGTTGGAGCAGAGATCAGACAGTATTTATATGGCAAGGAGCTACGATTTAAATGCGGTTTGATTTGTTTGCATGTTGATGCCAGGCTCACATACAACATGGATTGAATTGTAAATGAGCATGAGAGGGTTTTGAAATGTAACATGTTTCATGGCAACAAAGTGTGGAAATGGCAGGTATGCTTTGTTCTAAAACTTGTGGGATATATATGTACAAGCAGGAGGATATGTAACCCCTTACCATTAAATGTGGAGTCAGTGATCCTGGAGAACGCTTGTTGAAAATATAGCTTTTTGTATAAATAATTGATATATCTCCTCACCATCCACTAGATGTCCATACTATGTGTGCGCTGAAGACAAACAATCTGGTGTTTATACACACATACAAACTAAGAGGGCCCACCCTATCTAGCAACATGCCCAATTTACAGCTTTTCAGCTCACTCAGTACAGACAGGTACTGAGTGAGCTGAGTGAGGCAAATCATCTACAAATGGAGAGCTTTAAGAATGACATAACATCTGCCTAGAAGTGGACTTCCTTCAAAAATATCCTCAAGCGCCACAAGAAAAGTGATTTTTCAGGTAAAGGCCAACCCAAACATTACATCTAGTGATTTGAAGACCATTTTCCACCACCATTCTTCACTTGAGAGAAGGTTCTCTTGGTGGTAGGCAGAGTTGCGTTTTTGCCCAAACATGGCGGTTTTGGTTAGGACCAAACAGTTACATTTTGGACTAATCTGTCCACAGAATAATTCTTCAGGTATCTCCAGGTGCTCTCTGGCAAAGTTGTGACAAGCAGTTTTGTTCTTTTTTGAGAGCAGAGGCTTCTTCAGCAACCCTCCCATGAAAGCCATTTTGACTGAGTTTTCTTCTTATTGTGGAACCATGCACATCTGTCCCAGATGCTGCAAGAGAGGTCTGCAAATCACTAGATGTAATGTGTGGGTTGGCTTTTAACTGAAAAATCACTTTGTTTGTGGTGCTTGTGGATATTTTTGAAGGAAGTCCACTTCTAGGCAGATGTTATGTCATTCTTAAAGCTCTCCATTTGTAGATGATTTGCCTCACGGTGGACCAACGGAGCTCAAACTTTTTTTAAATTAATTTATAGCTGTCCCCAGACAAATGTGCAGCATCACAACTCTATTACTGGGATCCTCTGAGATTGTTTTCCCTTTTGGCATGTCTGACCAGTATGGGTTCACTTTGGTGAGCCTAAACTGACCTGGTTTGATCTCTGTTTTATCTAGTGCCACCCAATTTCTTCCCTAAAGATCTCTCATTACATTGGTCTATTTCATCAATCAGTTTGGCCCATCTGATTATGTTTACCTGCTCGATTTAAGCAATGCAGCTCAGGGTTCACAAACTTTTGCAGATACAACAGTTGGCAAATCATTTGTTTTATCTCTTTTAACAATTGATTTCTGGAAAATAAATGTTTTGAATTGATAAACAAACATCTGTTATTTCATATAAAAAATACTGGTATTGATACAAATGAATTAATAATGGTTAAACACAATACAATTCTAAAAAGCTCAAGGGGTTCACAAACTTTCAAACAGGACTGTATATAGAGGTGAGCGAGTTGAGTCATCAGCTTGCGTCATACCTCTTTAGGCATGGGATCTTGGGCTGCATCACTCCAATGTTCCCAGTCTTGATGATGCTGGTTGGGTGTTAACTCAGTCACCATGGCATGTGTGTGCTCTAGGTTCCATTCAGACTTGCAATGTTGAGGTCATAGTTGTTTGCTAAGCTGAATATGGACCCAAATTCAGTAGTCAGACCAAGATTTTTTTTTTTAATAGCTGCATTCTTCAAGACAAACTGAGATGCAGCTTTGCTACAAGGCCATGATCATTGATAGTCTTCTTGATCAGCTCATGGTAACCAGGCTTGTGGTGGAGCTTTATAGCCAGTGCTATGTGGTCTGATGGATGTATTGTGTCAGGGTAAGTGCAGCCTTAGCAGTTGCAACCTCAAAAACAAGTTTAGAGACAAAGATGATTAACATAGCACTATAGAGCAGAAAGCGCTCAGATGGTGATCTCTTGGCTTTGGTATGCTGGCCACTTTATGACATGATGATCCTGATGAGCTTCTCAAGTCATCTTCATCATCCATCATCCATCTTCGACCTCTTGACCCGGTTTTAGTAATGTGCTTCATGAAACCCACAACAGTGTCAAACCCTCCACATTCAGAACTACAATTTCTTCACCAAAATATTCACATACATTTGCAAACACTTGCTTTTTGAGTCAATACACTTCTAAGTTTGTACTGTACATTTCATAACTCCTATACAGTCCGTGTCACAGCTATGTTTTCCCTGAATTGTACACACATCTTAGATTGCTGGCTTACATGACTCAGAATTGACTGCGTTTTGTGGAATTTTGCAGAAGTAAGGTAGCAATTGAGTTAGCTAACATCGTTACAGAGCACAACAGTAACATACCTTTATCCTGTGTTCTTTTTTCCTCTTTTTCATAGTATGCCCTTCAGCCAGATGGATATGGGGGGTATTGTCTAACATCATGGAGTCAGGTGGAGAATACCAGTGACACCGTTGGGAGAAGGGTGGGCTGGAGGGGACTGCACATCTTTGCTCATATGAATGTCTTTTTTTACAGTGTTATAAAACCTTCTGGATTGGGGATGAAAAGAATAAAGAAAAAGAAATCATGAAGTAAAAGCTACTGTGGCTTTTAAAAGGACGTGGATCTAGATGAAAAACGATCATTGTGACAAAGTCATAGCCTATAGTTAGTCATTATTAGGCTAGTTATTAATGTATTAAGGCGAGACACGGCAGGCAAAAACGTTGTTTTTTTAAGCACTGGTCAATTTTGAGATTTGTGTCTATTTAGCTTCCATAACATGTCTTCTTTCATACTAGTACGGATAAAAGGTCCAACATATACGTTTTAGGTGTTTATTTTACTAAACTATGATTGCTTGCGTCTGTATTTTGCTCCTAAATTCGTCAAAAGTGAGCATTCTAACGTAATACGGCACCGCGACCGCTGTATGAATCATAATAACCATGGTACTGTTGGAAAGCTCTGAATCTCAAGCACAACGTTATCTGATCCTAATATGGTCATTTCCTTTGTATCAGTAACCAATCGTGAAAGTGTGAGGAGGGATTCAATGCTAGGAACGCGACCTAATTGGCTAATGCACATTTCTGACGATGTGATTCGCTAAAAAGCATCACGTGATGCTAGCCGCGGTAGCTCGAAAATCACAAAATAAAATGGGAAAAAACGTCGAAAATATGCCAAACCAACACAAAAAAAATACTTAATCAATTGGCTACGGACACTACATGATCGCCATTTGAAGGGGAGAAGTGTTAAAGACATATAAATCACACCGATCACGTCGGAGAGACACAGACTGTCAGACGATCAGAGGGGAGATGGTGGGGAGAGAGAGCGTCTGTGCCCACTCCGGAGCAGGTTGACAGATAGTGGCTAATAATGAATTAATCACGTTTAAATTAGCATGTGGATGTAAATGTTACTATGCTATGGTTTATATATGTTAAGCAGTGGTAGGCCTATATGGCAATGAGGGGTGTAGGGCCTAATTCAATAACTTACTCTAGCTATAATCAGTGAGTATCAGCAGAATTCACGTTTTTATCTTTAACGGCCGTTTTCTCAAAATGAGCTTTTTCCAATACTCTGCGAAAGATATCTCAACTTCTAGACCACTGACATCAACCAAACTTTCTATAATCATTCATAGCACTATTTTAAAGGTTTTTACACAAGGATTTGTTAATATATTGTTAATTGTCTGATTTATGATACATTTTCCTCCTAAAAACACGCCTAAAATGCATTTCTAAGACATGTACATAGTATTTTTTGATTTATTAAATGAAAAAAGGCTGTATCCAAAATCTGTTGTGTAAAAACCTTAGAAACTAATATGTGCTTAAAATAAAATAGAGATTTTAACTCTGGCTTTATCCAACATCTCAAATTCTTTCTCGAAAAATGACCCAAATGTACGCATAATTGGTTAAATATTGCCATATTTGCATATTTAATATAATACTAAAGAAAAACATGTAATACAAAAAATAATTGTGTTGGTGTCAGTAATCAACTGGCAAAGTTTCATGATGATATCTACAAGTTAAAAAAAATTCCCTATTCACCTGGGGTGTCTCGCCTTAAAGGTTCAGTAAGCGGAATGGTCAGTTTAGCTAACATCCTGTCAGTTACTGCAGTTAGCAGTCCCCTCCCTCGTCCCCACGTCACGTCACCACATTAATGCACTGCGGTCTTCAAACAGCAAGTTATCTATTATCATCTCAGATAAGTAAGTGTGATTAAACATGATACAAACCAAAACAGACATTGGGAAGGATTTTTACCTGCTCCACCATTGTAGGTGCATAGACATTCACCCATCTGTTGCTCTGCACGTGCACCGGCAGTGAGACGGGTGCCGGTTTGTAGCGTTCTCTCTTCTGATTGGTTATTAGTAGTGGGATCCCCGAAAAGTTTTTTTGCTGATTACATGCAGTGTGAGAGACTGAGAGATCGGCTTTATGAAACGCGCACACTATATAAGTGATCACTGTATAAATATAGAGGGATTTAACACTTACATTAACATAAATAAATCGCTAACTTCACCTTTAATGATTAGATATTGATTTCTGGACAATCTTAAAGCATAGACTTACACTCAATCTGCTTTCTAACAAAAGCGTAATTATAGGCTAACCATTTCCATTTTTATGGCGTCAAAATAGCAACAAATTGGCTCAATGTGCAACTTTTAGCCAAGTAAACATTTGAATGATTATTATTATATAATAATAATAATAATAATAATATAAAATATAAATATAATAATAATATATTTGATTTCTATAGCGCTTTTCTCGCATACTTTTCTCACAAACTTTAATCATAAAAGTTCATAGGAAACAACATTTCTGGCTTTAGTAGCCAATTGGCCATATGGGACTTTCCAACTGTCTGCTTACCATGAATCCTGTTTTCCTTCTATTCCGCTCCCTGTCCCTTTAATACAAACCGGTATTTTCCGGAGTCGCTCGGCTCTGCTCGGCTCTGCTCGTCATCGAGCCCTTTCACTGCGGCTCCATCGCCGAGCGGACTGGCCCGCTGCTCTCATCCGAGTCTTCAGCGCACTCCGTCGAATCTCTCCACACACCGGCGCCCGCTGCTGAAAGCCTCACGCTCCTGTCACAATGCAAGCTATCAAATGTGTGGTGGTCGGCGACGGGTAAGAGCACGCTCACGCTTACAATAGCACGACATTTTCTCCTGTGAGTCAGTGAAGCGTCCACGGATGGAGGGATGATGGGAGGATGCTATGGTGGTAAAGGGGCTGGGGCGAGCAGCGATCGGTAGCTCGCCCTTCTATTCTGTCGTTATGAAACTCGACAGGTTTTTGAGCATCGCTGCTTATTGCTTTGCATTGGGTTCGATCCCGTCGTGGTCCACGGTTAATTGTGACGGTTGATTGTTGGGCTAGGAGCGGAGCGCCTCGGGATGCTATGCGGGTACACCTCCACGCCTCGTAGGCCACTGGAGAGCAGGCTGTGTGTGGAGGCAGCAGCAGGCTGAAGTGCTGATGCACGCTAAGGAATGTGTGGCCCTGTCACTGGCATACAGGCCCCGCTGCCCTACATTTGCTCGCACTGTTCCTTTCCACACACCCTAGCTCCCATTCAGCTTCATGGGGGTGAAATGTGTTGCAGGGTGTTCTGCTTTACAATGTGAATATCATGTCGGCTACATGAGGGAAAACTGAGCTCTACCATGCTACCATGCATTCATGTATAGAAAGGAGATTGTAGTCATGTTTTTATGATTGATGTCAGAATGCTGAAACTGAAGGTTACATTTTAGTGATGGAGTTTTTTTCCCAGAATGAAGACTTTTGACACAGTCTTGTGTTGGAATATTTATCAGAATGAAAAGATTAAGATAGATCTCACACTAACGCAAACTTTGTGACCTGTGTCTTCCCCTACAGTAGGTTCATACTGTTGCCTGTATATCACAGATGATATTTTCAGAAAACAGATTGTTGTGAATTCTTCCATATGCTACATCACTTAAAGAAGCATTTACACACCAGGCTCAGGTCACTCACCAATAGGCCTATGTGTGTTATCTCAGACTCTATAGAGAGCTTGGAATTGGATGAATATATTTCTAAGAGAAAGCCTGCAATACAAACCGATGGTATATAGTTCCAAAGACGTGGGTGTGCGTTTGCCTCAAACAGCCAACATAGGCTTTTTCTTATTGTAGAAACTACAGATTGGCTTTAAGTGACAGTGACAAAAAAAGGTCATTTATGTAGCATCTGCACCCATGATCTGCACAGACATTAGCTGCTGCTATGCTAGCTATTGCAAAGAACGCATTGAGCATGTTTGCAACAGCTCAGACTGTGATCACTTGACATCATGCATCTTATTTGCTTTAATTAGTGAACTGCAATAATGTCTGGAGTCAGTTTAAGTCCCCACCTCATGTCTTTAAGGTTTCAGTGTTGGTAATCTCCTGTTTGAATCATCAGCAAAAAGAGAAAGAATTGAGTTGAAAGTGACTTGAATCTTGGATTGATAAGTCAAGTGTGTGTGTGAATAAACATGACTCCATTCTGCTTGTTGGAGAACAGTACCAGCCACATATAATCGTTAGCTCTGATGAATTCATCTTCTGATTCTGGCTCAGTTTTGGAGGAATTTCTCAACCATGGTTGTGTGTGCAAGGGCTTTTCAATGCATTTCAGATCTGATTAACATGTGATCTATGCTTTCTGCATAGCAATTGCAACCAAGAATAAAGGAGAACCAAACCAAACCAAAAAGGAGGATGATGATAATGATAAATGAATCACACTGTAAACCTATTGCATTGTCACATTGTCATTAACTTTTGAATCATTCTGAACACTCTTCCTAAAACAGACCTCATCAAGTTGCATTGGTCAGTAGGACTGGGAGCTTTATAGGTCAGGACACTTCAGTCTATCTGTGTTGAGTCTGTCTCATAGATAGTATATAAAATGTTTGTCTCTTATTGTGTGGAAGTATCATGCTAGAGTAGCCTGGTCCTACCAGACCATCGTACTTCATTTCATTTGTACAGAAGGTCTGGAATCGCTCAATTGACAAACGCTAACTCACTTGAAGGCGGGTGTCTGTTGAAGTTTAAAACTATTGGATCTGCCCAGTGCCACTCTGGATCTGCCAACCAATCGCATAAGGTTTGATCGTGACGTATGTCATGCGCCGGCTTCTGAGCCACTCCTCTGTTCGCTGATTGGACAGCCAAAAATGTGGCTGAGAAAAACCTGTGAATGAACAGCGGACCCAGACTGACTGCTGAAGGGATATGAAAATTGAGCGGAAGTAGATAGTGGTGCCAGGCTTATGCTAAAGTATAGGGAGAAGAAATGAATATATTATGAGCCTTTCTCCTGGAAAATGAATAAAGCTGTTAAGGCCAGGACACACCAGTCCGACTACCCGAAAATGGTGACTGCCGATTCAGGGAGCTCCAGTCTTCACGCCGCGGCCGAAAAAGTGCAAAGAACACACCAAAACGACTGCTGATTTTCCGTACGCTCTGCGCTTGCGCGGGACGTAATGTCTCCATAACAGCAGGCGGCGCTAATCTGTATTGTGGAAAAATACGGAAGCCGGAAATGATGGGACGGCTCTCTATACGATAAACATAGATAGAAATACGTATTTATATTTATGGACCATAAAGAGCACCATTTTTAGCAGAGAGTGTCGAGCATGGTGTCGGGCAGTCAACAAGGGTTGATGCATGTGAGTACTCGCTGAACGAAACAAACAAACACATCAAAACGATGGCTAACTGTTGTTAGCTGTTTGTGCTACCCGCCTCACTTCCGGGCTTCACTGATTCGCTAGCCCTCCACAAATCAAATTGCTCCAACTGAAAGACTGTCCGGCTCAAAAGAAGCCCGACGACATCAACTACGACCGATTTCACGGCACACACCAAACAGATTCGTCTCTCCGTCCCCTCGAAACTCTACGACGGCGATTATCGGGCCGGTGTGTCCTGGCCTTTAGAGTCAGGCTCAGCCACCTTGTTATTCTATGGTCCTCTATCCGTCTCTGTCCACACTCACTGACCTCAAATCAGTCTCACTGTGTGTCACCACCATTTGCTGTGTCTATGGAGACATGCACACACTAAATTGGTGGTTAGCTCATGCATGATCAACCAGCCAATACCCATCCATGCAGCTACCAATCTGCTTGTGTCAGATGTATAGTAGGGGGGTTGGGGTGTGTGTTCTGTATGTGAAGGGTGTGTGTGTGTGTGTGTGGAGGGGAGGGGGGAGGGAGGGGAGGGGAGGGGGGTGGGGGATTGCCTGAGGGACTTGGTGACTTTAGAGTGGGACAGCAGCCTGACTTTACTGCTCTCACTTTACACACAGTCTGGGCCTATAGTAGTCCACTAATAATCAAATCATGTTTGTTTGTTCTGACCTGCTCATTCATCCGTACTATTCTCATTTGAAACATTATCTTCTATTCAGGGACTACAGATGAAAATGAGCTTATAGCTAACTCTGGTACTGTAATGAGCTGTGCATTGTCCCTGCTAAATAAACAAATAAATAAATATTATTTCATTTTCCACACGGACAAAGGGTCTTAAAGAACCCAATTACATTCTGCCCTCTTCTTGACTCTGCATAATAATTCATTTTATTGCAACTTAGGGCCAGTTTACACGGTGAAAACGCAACGGTTTTCCCCTTTACGTTTTCAAAAGTTTCCACGTTCAGACGCAATTGATTTGAAAACTTTGTGATTCGTGCACATTGTTTCGGAGAAAACGGGCCGAAATCGCTGTAGTAAGCATGCAAAGTCAATAGCTGCCGGTAACACTTGACTTAACACAGTAACACTTAGCCTAGTAGATAGCTTTTCCGGTACAATTTGATGCATAAAACCTTACTGTAACCGAAAATGAATGCCACTAACGTTCATAAAGCGGTTGGTGTAAGCTTAGGGTTACAAGTATTGTAAATGACAAGCTTTCTGTCCTCTTATTTCACCGCATTGAACTCGTGAAAACAGAAGACATGCTGATAGTGAAGGGGCTTTGTGAGCGGCTACCTTCACAAATGAAATTGCTCCAACTGAAAGACTGCCCGACGGCTCAAAAGAAGCCCGACGACATCTACGACGACCGATTTCACGGCACACACCAAACAGATTCGTGTCCCCGCCCCCTCCCGACTCTACGACGGCGATTATCGGGCCGGTGTGTCCTGGCCTTTAGGCGTACTTCAAAATAAAAGTCTACTCACGTTTGTCCAGTGAAATGCTATTAATGTGAAACCACAGCCTTAATGCTTTGTTTGTTTGAACAGTAACTTAACCCCTGCGCGCTGATCTATAGATAGTGTATTTTAATGTAGAGAGCCGTGTCCCTGGCATTACAGGTGGTGACACACGTTTATTTTGCTAGAAAAACCGGCAGAGCACAAATCTTTCCCCAGACAAAGTGGCGGGTGGTCTCAATAAATTACTAATCGCTTAGACTAAATTGGCGAGTGTTATATTTGAGCCCTGCACGACACTCTCCGCTGATCACAGTGATGGTGCCGCAGAGACACCTGCATGTTATGTTGTCTTCTAACTTTATAACTCGCGTGTGTGGTATTTTGACAGCAAATGTAATAGACTACGCATGTGTGAAGTGGAGCCGTGACGTCAGCGTTACCAGGGAAACCATTTCACTAGTTCACAGGGTTCCAGTGCGTTTTCAGAACATTCCACCCTGGGAGGTGGTTTCAAAAGTTTGCGTTTTCAAGACTGTGTTTTTGTTGTCATGTGAATGATATGCTGAATCCGCAAAAGTATTTCTGCGGGAAAAAATTGCGGAAAAAAAGTATTTTTGGGATGCACGTTTTGGTTTTCCAGTGTAAACAGGGCCTTAGTCTACCATTCACACACACTAATGGGATTTATTAAACACATTTAGTTATTAACAGTATTACAGAGTATACCACCACAGTAGGCCATTTATTAAGATGTTTGTGGAGAAACAAAGCAATTCCATGTAAAATCAGAACTTCAGCACCCCCATAGCTGAAACAGAATGATACTTGATTCATATCCACATTGTGTGACTATTCTAACAGAGGTGGTGAGTTGAATCAGACTCCCTTTGGTGGAATAGTTGACTACTGGGGGTCAGCCATGCTATGAGAATGTCTTCCTGTACCTACACAGTGGACCTGTGTTCTTCATGTATGCTCTCTCCCTCCCAGGGCTGTGGGTAAGACCTGTCTGCTGATCAGCTACACCACCAATGCCTTCCCCGGTGAATACATCCCCACTGTGTGAGTCCAGCACACACAACACACACAACACACACACACAACACACACAAACACACCACACACACACAACACACACACACACACACACACACAACACACACACACACACACACACACACACAACACACACACACACACACACACACACACACACACACACACACACACACACACACACACACACACACACACACACACACACACACACACACACACACACACACACACACGGCACAATGCTCACACACTCATTTTGGTACAGGCAGTGGTTTCATGTTATAAGGCCATACCATCGTTTAGGTTGAGTGTGCTATCACAACATGATGTGATGAACAATAGAAAAAACTAGACAGATTTGTTGCATCAATGCCCTATGTCAGGTATCTCATTTGCTGTCAAAGCCTAAAACAGCTTCCTTCTTGTGTGGATAATTAGGTTGACAACTACTGTAAAATGAAAGTTGGACTCGACGACGACTTATTACCTAAACAAATTCATTCCATGTTGTGCAGTCTTCAGCAGTTGGGTTTCAATGTAACCATTGAACCATAAAGTAACTTAACTTAGTATGACCCAGGAAAGACGTATGGTATAAATAACCAGAGCACTATTTATCATGTGAGCAAAGTTCCATGGTAACATGATGACAACTGAGCCCACCCTATGAAGACTTGGGTCTGGGTTTGAAGAGCTCCGTAGTCAACTCTTGTGATCAAACAGCTTCTCATTAGATTATCAAGTAAATGTTCTCTACTACCATATAGGGGAGAACGGGGTAAGTAGGCACACTTTTTACTCTACTGAGAATTGCTCATCACCTAAACATCTTTCGATAGTCATTCCTACATTACATTGAAGCTTAAAGTGTTGGCTTGAAATGTGTACCCCTCACTTTTTCTATCTTATTGTAATAAAGAAGAAATTAATCATCATAGACACCCTTACACATTGTGACAATCAACCCCATCAAGGGGTCGGTTGTCAAACACTATGGGGTTGTTTGTCACAATGTTATCTTAATGGGAATAATCTTGAAAAGAAGGAAAGGAAGTAGAACTAAATTTGAAAATGCAATTGCATTGTCAAGTTGACAAATAGGCCTACATAACTTACTGTAGCCTTGGCAGCTGGTCTAGTTTGGGATGCACTGGGTTGTTTGATTTTGTTGCCTTTTTTCCTTTGCATGCTAGCTGCCTTTTCCTGCTCTATTCTATCCTTCTCTGGGGTGTCAGTGAGGATACAGCTTGACAATTCATTTCGTTATTGGGTTCCTTTTCTGGCTGTAGCCTTTGGATAACTTGTGACAACCAACCCCCTCAAAAATGTGACGACCAACCCCAACTTGAATTTTTTGCTAACATCAAGGCCAACAACCATCTGACAACTAATTAGCTTGCTAACCACAATCTAAACTATAGTTTACCCTTCATACTTTTTATGGGTAACAAGTGTTTTGTTATAAACCCATTCTGTAAAAGCCTAGAAGAAAAATACTGAGGAGCTAAATATTTTCAATTTGACATGAAAAACACAAACAGTCCTCTCACCTCAAATTCAGCAGTCTAACTCCAAGGAAGACTATGTAGGTGACCTCTGATCCCAATTCTGGATATTTACATACCAAAATTTCACAGACAGCGCCTTCTGGTTCCGAGATATAACGATTGTGACAACCAACCCGTGTGACAAATTACCCCGTTCTCCCCTACAGTATATCATCTGTTTTACGAGCTTTACAATGATACACAGGTTGTAATATTTCACAGTGGTTACATTTCTTTTTGCGACAATGTACATAAATAAATAAATAATTCAAATTTTAATTTAAAAAAAGTGAGGGGGGGGGGGGGGTTCTCCTAAAATGAAAGCATTTGTGCTTTACGTTAAAGCTTATAATATATACTAATGAGAGGGGAGAGTTGTAACTTTTTCAATTTTTAAAAACATCATCATATCAGACTACCTATTCTGATATTCTTGGATCTCCACACTGAGCTCCAATGGAATCCCACTGGTATCAGATGTTTTCTACCACGCTTTTGTAAGAACAGTTTTTTTTTATTGAGCAAGTTTATGTTTGAGGGCTAGCTTTAATAAATGAGTCTCAATGTCATTCAAAATGAGGTTTGTTCATACTTCTGGAACAGACTCCATAAGTTGTGTTTTTCCTCCCAGCGCTCTATACTAGATATTAAATAGCCTTAACGTTGTGTTTGGAAATGCCATTAAAATCCACTAGGTGTAGTCCCCCTCTCTCTGACTGCATGTGACTGACTGTAGTGTCCTCCTCCCTGCAGCTTTGACAACTACTCTGCCAACGTGATGGTGGACGGGAAGCCAGTCAACCTGGGCCTCTGGGACACAGCAGGACAGGAGGACTACGATAGGCTCAGACCACTGTCTTACCCACAGACGGTATTCAAGCCCTTCCCTCCAAACACACACACACACAGCACACACATGCACGACACACACACACCACCACACACACACACACACACACACACATGCACGCACAGACACACACACACACACACTCACACATATGTTGGTCTCAACATGTCTCTGGTTTTCTCCCAGGATGTGTTCTTGATATGCTTCTCCCTGGTCAGCCCGGCCTCCTTTGAGAACGTCCGAGCTAAGGTCAGTACGCTGACCGGTCCATGCCGACTCTGACCACTAGGAGGCACATCAGCCACCTGGCTTATGATCACACTGAGCCCCAGTCTTCAGGCCTGGCCTTACTACAGTCTGGTTGTGATGCAGTGCATGGACATGTTGTAAGGCCAGGGCTGAAGCAGGCTTTACCCTGTGCAGAGGGAGAAGGCTGGCCCGCTGTGGTTTGGTCTGCTGAGCATCATGAGACGCTCTCTTATCAAACCCAACCCTTCCTGAAGGCCCCCCCCTCCCTCTGGACACTGTGTGAGGAGGTGGGGGGGGGCTTATGTCTTGGGATCACAGGTTGCTTTGAGTTCATAATGCAACTTCACTTCTGACCGTCAGATCAAAAACAAGCTTTCTCTAGTTCCACAACTCATAGTCTGTTGAATGTGATTATGTCAAGCTCTTTCTCTTCTCTCACTGACTTTGTGCTGTGTATATGCGTATGTACACCTTTGTGTGTGTGTGTGTGTGTGTGTGTGTGTGTGTGGTGTGTGTGTGTGTGTGTGTGTGTGTGTGTGTGGTGCCCCAGTGGTACCCTGAGGTGAGACACCACTGTCCCAACACGCCCATCATCCTGGTGGGCACCAAGCTGGACCTGAGAGATGACAAGGACACCATTGAGAGGCTGAGGGACAAGAAGCTGTCCCCCATCACATACCCTCAGGGCCTGGCCATGGCCAGAGAGATCGGTGAGGACACCTGTTGTTGACACTGATAAGCCCTGCGTTCCGAATCGCATATCTTTCTTTTTTCTATTCTACATACTACATCTGACCATAAAAAGAATCTGGTTAGGATGCAGTATGCTACAATTGGGACATACTTTTACTTATTTATTTCATCATAACATCGCGCCTTGATCTTGCCTCTTGCT
The DNA here is from genome assembly GCA_026122265.1 of Ammodytes dubius. Lineage (NCBI taxonomy): Eukaryota > Metazoa > Chordata > Actinopteri > Uranoscopiformes > Ammodytidae > Ammodytes > Ammodytes dubius. The sequence continues at coordinate 5,801,088 of CM047523.1, read as the reverse complement.
TATCCGTCGCATCCCCGTTTGTTTTCATATGGAGGCTCTGCCGATGTGATGTCACTTTACGTGCGCACTTGATTATGGGTCAGAATGGATGAGTTTTCAACACTAAAAATCTTGGATGGATGTAGTAGACATCCGGGTACTTCTAACCATCCTAAATCTGGCCACAGAATCGGGACATCCTAAATCTTTTTTCTACCATACTAAATAGTAGAAAGTATGCGATTCGGACCGCAGGGCAGGGTTCAAATGAAAGTTATGCTTACCGACCTCGCAATGAGTCGATACTTATAAAGTATGGAGCAAGTTGTTACCACAAAGAGCTTTAGACTGGAAGTAAACATCAGACATAGCATTATGCTAAGCTAACCACGTCCTGAGTGACACACAGCCTTGACACTGATATCCATCTTCTCATGTCACTCTCGGGAGAAGAAAAAATATTCTTTTTATTATGTGAGTCAAGTGGACCTTGTGTAAAATAAAATGAAGACCTAAAGCCTTCTCGTTACTTCCTTTGTTCAACCCTCATACATATTTGACATATATACATTAAATAATCTTGCAACTGCTAATCGAACAATCTAGGGCTGAACGATGTTTTCAGACAGCCCCTCCGTGATTACATTGATGTTGGTTAGTTTAGTTTGGGCACACCTGGCCAATCACAGCCCCTCTATTCCCATGTTCTGATATGTGCTAGGGGTGTAGGTTTAGTAAGGGTTGACCACCCATGTGCTTTAAAGGCATACTAAACCATTCTAATCCAGAAAACTTCCTGTCAAAATCAGCTAATATCTACTCACTGTCTGTCATGTGTGCATGCTGGAAAAGAGTTAGGTGTTTATGTAATGTATTGGACAGATAACAGCTTATTCCTTTGAATACAATTATAATTCACGCAATATGGCTGTTTGTGCTGTTACCTGCCATGTAATGACATGACATTTGACATGCAGAAAGGGCTATGCTAACGTTGATCTAAAGAGCCTGGCTCAGAGCCAGCAGCTAGACATGTTTATACTGACCACAGCCAGAACCACATGGACCCACTCTGGGCCATATACAGTAAGTCTTGTTGAAGCATTGTGATATACCTTCTCTCTCTCTCTTCTCCGTCTCTCTCTGTCTCTGCTCTCTCCTCTGTCTTTCTTTCTGTCTTCTCCCTCCTCCTCTCTCTCTCTCTCTCTCTCTCTCTTCTCTCTTCCCCCCTCTCTCTCTGTCTCTCTCTCTCTCTCCTCTCTCTCTCTCTCTGTCTCTGCTCTGTCTCTTTCTCCTCTCTCTCTCTCTCTCTCCCTCTCTCTCCTCTCTCTGCTTCTCTCCCTCTCCTCTCTTCTCTCCCGTTCTCTCTCTCTCTCTCCGTGTCTCTCTCTCTCCGTGTCTCTCTCTCTCCCTCCTCTCTCTCTCTCTCTCTCTCTCCGTTCTCTCTCTCTGTCTCTCTCTCTCTCCTCTCTCTCTCCGTGTCTCTCTCTCTGTCTCTCTCTCCCTCCCTCTCCTCCTCTCTCTCCTCTCTCTCTCCCTAGGAGCGGTCAAGTACCTGGAGTGCTCTGCTCTGACCCAGCGGGGGCTGAAGACGGTGTTTGACGAGGCCATCCGGGCCGTGCTCTGCCCCCCGCCCGTCAAGAAGAGAGGCAAGAGGTGCACCATGTTCTGAAGGGGCGCAGAACCCTCCACAACACCACACCACACCACCATCAACAAACCACTACTTCTCTGAGAGGATCAGGCACAGCAAACTAGCCAGATTGAGTGTGCACTGCTGACTTTTTGCTTTCTTTATATTAATGTTTTTTCAACGTGATATTGGTTAACCAGACCGATATTAAATCAGATTTTCTTTTTTTATTACTACTACTGAATAGGTTCATAGGTTTTATGTGTAAAAGACATTGACTGTGTCCACCTTTGCTTTGTACTCATAGTTGCCATGAGGGCTGCCATGTTGTCTTGATATACTACACATCTCTTCTCTCAGCCATGCTTGCTTGAATGAATGCAGTGTTGAGAGATAGAATGTGAACTGTGAATTGGCCTTCAAGGTCTGAAGTTACCCTCATAGCTCCCCGTCTTAAGATCATGTGGAGACTCAACTTAACACTGCTGGCATGCTCACTGAAGTCTGTTAGAACAGCACAGTAAAAAGCACACACTACACTACATGTCACACATACAGCACCCAGGTGTAATGGGAAGTAAAGAAGTTTTTTCTTTTTTTTACAACAAATTAGATTGATATGTTAAAGGACCGTTTTGGATCACTAAAAAACAAAGGACATTTTTTCTTCCCCTTCCAGCCAGTGACTTTGTACTTGCCATGTTCATTTCTGAGATTTAGGAAATGTAGCATCTGATGGAGACCTTCAGGTTTTGCTAAATGTTCTTCATACGGCCAAGTCAGTGCATGTAATCAGATAAACCTTCACATACAATCTTGGGCCGGCAACTTGTAAACTAGTTTACAGTGTATGGCAGGTAAAACCATATACTGTAAACCAGTAGCTGTAACCTTGGCCAAAGTGAAAGGAATGGGGCACAAGGCATGGCTTGGTCAATTTTGCCATGGGAAGCTGTCTGACTGCGCATGTTCCTTTCTCTTTTTGACGTCTCAGCAATGTGTTAATCAAGTGCAATGCTACTGATACTGAGCGGACTGACAGACCAAACAATGAAGCTGTTTCTCTAAGGGAGTATATGGACGATACCTAGCATAGCGTTGAGGTAGCAGTGAAAAAGTGGTGGCTCTCAACTCCTGTAACCCCATACATTTTCTTAATTTCGGTCAACACATCCTGAATCCTGACCTGACCTTCTGTGTGAGTGTGCCATGCTCCTTCTTGGCCCTGTGAAGAGTGATGTTCATTACAGGACATCTTCCTGTGAGCCTTCACACTGTTTATAGAGATAGAGTTTGAAACGGTGCATGGCCCCTGCTGCTGCTCACAATGCCATCAATAAATCTTCCAGTTCAACTAGTGAACACAAGAACCAGTATTAACTGAAGCTCACCTCACTAGCTTTATCCCACTAGCTTTGAACCCTACCCTACGGTCTCTACCCGCCATTCACTGGCTCCTCTTCACTGATCCAGCTCATGAAATGTGCTCCAAGGCTTTGGGTAGAAACTAGTGAGTGATAATTTTTTCCTATTACTTAAAGTTGTTTTACGTACAAGAACATATTGCTGTTAGCCAGGTGGAAATGGTGTACGTATCCAATTTGTGCTGGTGATGGTGGTCCAGTGTGTTTGGGTAACTTCATCAAACTGTCAACAGGTGTCAGATGAGCATGGCAGACAACGGGGGGGCTGGATCATGGCAAACAAGGGGGGCTTGAGCATGACCAACAGGGGGGCTGTACAACCTTGCTGCCTGAGCTCTGCTTCTGGGGGTTGGAGGAGGAGCTTGCATGGGTCTTAAAAAATATTCTGTCTTAATTTATCCCATTGTTTAGATCTTGTGTCTGTTCCTGTGTGTGTGTGTGTGTGTGTGTGTGTGTGTGTGTGTGGTGTGTGGTGTGCTGTGATGTGTGTGTGTGGTGTGTGTGGGGTGTGTGTGTGGACGAGCATGTGCCGTATCAGTGAGACAGTTTGGGGAAGTCAGTGCATATAAACAGTATTGTTTTAAGCCAAGTTTTTTAGTGTCCAGGTTTTGGTACTATTTCATATTGTATTGTAGTAATACACAAGATTTTTCAGTGATCTGTGGACATGAAGAAAGAAAAAAAAAACATCTAGTGATGTACAGAATAATCTTTAGCAAAGGAATGCGTTCTGAGTATCTATCTACGTGTACCTGAATAGTTAGCTCTTAAAAACAATTGAAACTAAAGGGATTATAGTCACTCATGTTGAAGTTAGAAATGGCGCTCACAGTGTACAATAAAGGGGCAATCTTTGTGGAGTTTGTCATTGTGGCAAACAGTGCAGATTGCACCTTTATAAAAAAAGCATTTCTGTATGGTTGCAGGCCTGTAGTGTGTCTGTCTCCCTCCTGTGGTGAGACGCAGCACTGCAGGCCCTCTGTCATGCTGTCTGTCGGTTGGCATAGCAAACTGTGTGGTTGCCTCATGTGTGTGGTCCTGCCTAGCTAAGGTGTCGACATGTAGCTGAGTAACGCAGCCAAAATATTCTATTATTGCATGGAAGTTCTCTGGTTATTTGAGCCACTTTAATTATTTTGGAGAGCTTGTAAGATGAAATGCATTGGCCATGTATGTAATGTAAGATGACTGTTTTCGTTTGTCTTATTTTTTATTACTTCACATGTTTGTGTGGTGAAAATATTTCAATTTTTTGTATACTAAATACAAGTGTATATGTAAGGTACGCTGCTGTGGCCTGTCATCATTCGCTCTTCAACTTTTTTCTTTATTCCTTTATTCATCCACAACCCCTAGTTAACCCACAACACACACACACACACACATAAAAAACAACTGAAATAAAGTGAGGGACAGTTATTGCCTAGTCAAAAGGCTTGATTCTGATTTAATAAAGGCAGTTGCAAACTCTTTTCAGTTTGATTTGACCTTACCTTAGCTTTACACTAGGTTTCATTTGCTATAAATCACACACTGCACTCTGCTGCTTCTCTGCTAAATGCTAAGAATTTAATCTAATCTTATTTCCATTATCAGCATCTCTTCATTTTTTCACCTTTTTTATTATTATAATGTAACAACCAATGGTCATATGTATAGGGGAGAACGGGGTAATTTGTCACACGGGTTGGTTGTCACAATCGTTATATCTCGGAACCAGAAGGCGCTGTCTGTTAAATTGGGATCAGATGTCACCTACACAGTCTTCCTTGGAGTTAGACTGCTGCATTTGAGGTGAGAGGAATGTTAGTGTTTTTCATGTCAAATTGAAAATATTTAGCTTCTCAGTATTTTTCTTCTAGGCTTTTACACAATGGGTTTATAACAAAACACTTGTTACTCTAAAAAAGTGTGAAGGGTAAGCTATAGTTTAGATTGTTTTTAGCAAGCTAATTAGTTGTCATATGGTTGTTGGCCTTGATGCTAGCAATAAATTCCAGTTGGGGTTGGTCGTCACATTTTCTGGGGGGTTGGTTGTCACATGTTATCCAAAGGGTGCAGCCAGGAAAGGAACCCAATAACAAAAGAAAATGTCAAGCTGTATCCTCACTGACACCCCAGAGAAGGAGAGAATAGAGCAGGAAAAGCAGCCAGCATGCAAAAGAGAAAAAGATTAACAAAATCAAAACGACCCAGTGCATCCCAAACTAGACCAGTTGCCATGGCTACGGCACCCCAGTGCACTACACCCCAGCTGGGGAAGAAGAAACAGAAGAGAAAGAGACAGGAGGAGGAATCTTCATCAGATGAAGAGGATAGTTTGTGTTTGGTTTGTATGGAAACATTCTCCAGCACCCGTTCAGAGGAGGTAAGGGAGAAGTGTTGTATAAGCAACCAGTGGGCACACAAGCTCTGCTTAGTTAGAGTGAGCCGACCCTACATTTGCCATCACTGTAACTCAGATAGTGAATGTGTGTAGCCTAGTTGAGTAGGCTATTATTGTTAGACCTATTTGTTTTGTTCTTTATGTTGTTACATACAGTAGGTTGGTCTTAATATGGATTTCCTTTTTGTTAATTCCTTGCTCATTTTGTGTTAAGATGCATAACGTTATATAGACCTATTTTTCAACTTGACAATGAAATTAAACTTTCAAATTTAGTTCTACTTTCTTGCCTTCTTTTTAAGATTTTTCCCATAAAGATAACATTGTGACAAACCACCCCATAGTGTGTGACAACCGACCCCTTGATGGGGTTGGTTGTCACAATGTGTTAGAGTGTCTTTGATGGTAAAGTTCTTCTTTCTTACAATAAGTTAGAAAAGTGAGGGGTTCACATTTCAAGCCAACACCTTAAGCTTCAATTTAATGTAGGAATGACTATTGAAAGATGTTTAGGTGATGAGCAATTCTCACTAGAGTAAAAAGTGTGCCTACTTACCCCGGTCTCCCCTACTTCTCTTCAGATGCTCATTTGAAATATGTTGGGCCTCCTGACCTGCAGACATCTTCTCCACCTTAGCACAGCCCAGTGATGCAGCATGAGGAATAAAGGCTTCACCAATAGACCCAAAGGCAAGAGTAGTCAGGCTGTAGCAAGGTGAGGTGAGCTAGTTGAGATGTGAAGTTGAGGTCTATAGCTTAAAGTATTTATTTTGAGCCATGTGTTCAATTTGTCGCTCGATAGCCATTCATTGAACACACACGTCTGACAGATAAACACAATGCTAACTGTAGGCTGAGAAGCACTAGATTCTAAAACAATAGTAATTCAAGGAACTAAATGTATTTCCCATAACCTTAGACATGTTTAGGGATTCTTATGAACCTGTTTTAACCACTAGCCACAATGTGTGTAAATTCAAATATTTTCCCCAAAACATTCAGTTCATTCTAAACCATTCCCAGGCCTGGAAAATAGTTTTTGAATTGTCATACCTTTTCCAGGACCGTGGGAACCGTTGGAAATAGCAAACAAACATGCTCCAATAGTACGTAATGTATAGATGGGCCCGGATAAAGAATGGAAGCTAGGCTGACTGTGCAGTGGATGAGTGTGAGCTTTATTAGTGTTGACACAGTGAGGCTGATCTCAGGTCAGCAGGCCAGGAAGCCTCCGTCCACAGGCAGAGTCACTCCACTGCTCATGCTGCTCAGATCACTCAGCAAGAAGAGAATGCTGTTCACAACGTCATCCACCTCTGTACACACACACACACACACACACACACACACACACACACACACACACACACACACACACACACACACACACACACACACACACACACACACACACACACACAGGGTAGCTCAGTTAACACCAAATACACTGCAGCACTGGATACACTAAACTTTATTCTGAAACAAAGATTACAATTAGATGAACAATTCATTTTTGGCTGCACCTCGGGAACCTGACCGTCAATTAAAAGAATGTTTAGAATTTTTAAAAAATGAAGAAGAACATGCTGTGGTCTATTGGAGAGCAACACAGCTCTCCCCCGCTCAGATCCAGCCTCCCAACACAATCCAGCCTCACACCCAGCCAGGCCTGAAGACATGCTCCATTGTTCCCTAACACAACATGGAATCCACATTCCTGCATCTAAATCACGCTCCTCTCTGCCCTGTGCTAGGGACTAGTGAGGGGGCTCAGCAGTGGGAGCACACAACCTAAACATACAGTCAATCCCTTATGACCACAAGAGGAAAACCAATCTCGTGTCTGTGTTCAATTATTCATTCTTGGGCCCCCTTTGTTAACCTACCAGTTTACAGAGCCTAGGCTGTGTAGGCTATAAACATTGGACTTATTCCTTATTGTTTTCCCTGGGGTTGACAGTCCACTATCCTATTAAAAGTGTAACTAAAACCTTTTCAGCTTACAACCAATTTATATGTGGATTTAGTAGTGTTGTAGATTGTCCCAGGTCAGATTCTCCACATTATAGTACAAAGTAGGCTATATTTATTCAACATTGTGTGGCATACATCTGCATAGAGAGTACCTCTACAGGTTGAATGATTTTTCTATTGGCTGATCTAGCAGCAAAACGTGTGTGGTTTACTGAGATGTCACAAATGACCCCCCACCTCCTCCATCTGCCCATCCCCCTGCTATGAAGCCAACACAGGGGCTGTGTTCCAAGAGCCATACTCACGTCCTACTCATACTAATGTTGACGTCAATTTGAATATGTTGTGGTTGTGTATGTGAGTTTCTGTAGGCGAGAAATGCCCGGATGAGTATAATTTCCGGATAGCTTTAGTGTATGGATGGATAGGTTACTCTCAGAAACAGCGTCGGCGTCAGGCATTTATGATTGGGTCACGTTAACTGCCGCCAGCGTACAGTGCAGTGTGTTCCCACCTTTAGGTTAAGAAGGCTTAAACAACACAGCAATTCTAATTTAAAAGAGCAACAAATATTGAAAACATACATAAAGGTTTATCTGAACTGCTATTGAATACAGAAGAACACAAGAACTCAACTTTATAATTGCTAATGTTTTTTTATCTGTGATATATATACAATCATATGAAAAAGTTTGGGAACCCCTCTCAGCCGGCATTATAATTGACTCTGCTTTCACAAAAAAAATATAAAAGTGGTATGTCTTTAATTTACCAGGAACAGCTAAGTACTGGGATGTTTTCCAAACAAAGGTTTTTTGAAAAGCAGTATTTGGTTGTATGAAATAAAATAAAATGTGAAAAACTGGCTGTGCAAAAATATGGGTACCCTTGTGGTTTTGTTGATTTTAATGCCTGTAACAGCATGTAAAACTGATGACTTTAAACACAAAGTTGGTTGGATTATGTTGTTAAGCCTTGAACCTCATATAATTGTCTGTTTAATCATGAGAAAATGTATTTTAGGTGCCTAAATGCAAGTTGCACTTCTCTTTGACTCTCTGCTGAAGTGAGACAGAATGGGATCATCAAAACAGCTCCCAAAAGATCTTAAAAACAAAGATTATTCATTGTCATGGTTTAGGGGAAGGCTACAAGAAGCTTTCCCAAAGGTTTCAATTGTCAATTTCTACTGTAAGGAACGTTGTCAGGGAATGGAAGAACACAGGCACAGTTGCAGTTAAACCCAGGTCTAGCAGACCAAGAAAAGTACAAGAGCAGCATATGCGGCAGATTGTGAGAATGGTTGCACACAACCCAAAGATCACCTCCAAAGACCTGCAAGAACATCTGGCTGCAGATTGTGTATCTGTACATGGTTCTACAATTCAGTGCAATTTGCACCAAAACATCTGTATGGCCGGGTGATGAGAAGGAAGCCCTTTCTGCGCCCACGCCACAGATACAGTTGCATGGAGTATGCAAAAGCTCATTTAGACAAGCCAGCTTCATATTGGAAGAAAATGCTTTGGACTGATGAGACAAAAATTAAGTTATTTGGTCTTTATAAAAAGCAGATATTTTGGTGCAAATTGTGCTGAATTGTTGAACGATTTACAGATACACAATCTGCAGCCAGATGTTCTTGTAGGTCTTTGGAGGTGATTTGTGGGTTGTGTGCAACCATTCTCACAATCCTCCACCTATGCCGCTCCTGTTTTTTTCTTGGTCTGCCATGCCTGAGTTTAACTGCCACTATGCCTGTGTCCTTCCATTTCCTGACAACGTTCCCTACAGTCGAAATTGACAATTGAAACCTTTGGGAAAGCTTCTTGTAGCCTTCCCCTAAACCATGACAATGAACAATCTTTGTTTTTCAGATCTTTTGGGAGCTGTTCTGATGATCCCATTCTGTCTCACTTCAGCAGAGAATCAAAGAGAAGTGCAACTTGCATTTAGGCACCTAAAATACATTTTCTCATGATTAAACAGACAATTATATGAGGTTCAAGGCTTAACAACATAATCCAACCAACTTTGTGTTTAAAGTCATCAGTTTTACATGCTGTTACAGGCATTAAAATCAACAAAACCACAAGGGTACCCATATTTTTGCACAGCCAGTTTTTCACATTTTATTTTATTTCATACAACCAAATACTGCTTTTCAAAAAATCTTTGTTTGGAAAACATCCCAGTACTTAGCTGTTCCTGGTAAATTAAAGACATACCACTTTTATATTTTTTTTGTGAAAGCAGAGTCAATTATAATGCCGGCTGAGAGGGGTTCCCAAACTTTTTCATATGACTGTAACATAGCAATTGTCATAAAATGTTAATTATGTTCATGGTTAGAATAACAATTATTATTATTTATTTTTGAAACAGACTATGGAATTTTGGATGGGTACATGAATGGGAGTTGTCAGTCCGATATGTAGATTTGCATAGTGGATGGTCTGACCTGCAAAGTGTCCCAGGGGGATGCGTGCTGTCATGGCCTGGGCCTTGTCCGGGTCGCTCCAGCCCAAACGACCCATCTGAGTCATCACCACAGTGGGGTTCACACTGTTCACACGGATCTGAGCACAACACAACACAACACAACACTGCAGCTTCACCAACACAACACAACACAACACTGCAGCTTGACTTTTGGGTTGAGTCACCGATCTTTGACTTTGAACGTCGCCACACAGTAACACAATGTGCAGCCATTTCTTGTCAGTCCCATTGTAATATACAGAGGTTGGTATGTTTCCCCGCCCTCTGAGTGTAGCCCACTGTTAAGTCTCCCTGCTGCTGTACAGTATATATAGTATAGTATATATACCTGGTGGGGGCCCAGCTCCAGAGCCATGACTTTAGTCAGCATGTCCAGCGCCGCTTTAGTGGCACCTGAGCAATGACAACACCACAAGTCAAGTCAACTCTATAGTCCATTTTCGGCAAGAAGTTCTAGACATACAGAGGAATACACATTACGTTTCTCTCTGACCCACGGTGCAATAAGTACAAAAGGATCAAATAAGATAAGTCATATTTACAATAAATATATTCCAAATAGTGTCCACAAGTAAGGCAAAAGCACCACACAACACAAACATGACACTTAGCAGGGCAACACAATGGAACCATGGAGCCTGTTCATTAGCAGTCTCAGTGCGGCCCTTTCCCCAGGAAACTGTTGGCATGTTTTCATGGTACTGGGATCTCTATACAGTCTATGGGGGTTGGTGGACTGTGCTGCCTTCTGCAGGACAACACTGGAACTCTTCACTTTGTTTTCTGTGTTGTGATCTAAGGTGAGCAACAATTTCAGATGTTAAAGACCAAATGCTAAAACAATTGTAATTCAACAAATGCTTTTCATTAGAATTAAATTCATATAACAACATGTATTATTTTCACTGTTTTTAATCTGTTTGGTTTTTTAAAACTATTGTTGGCCATTGTACAGCCAACAGTAGTGCTAACAGGTAATGAAAGCAGACTGGGGAAAGGAGCCAACTGTCTATGAGTGTTTACATGGTTAATGCGGTCTGAAACTCAGTGTTCACATCACAGTGTTTCTGCAGTACTGATTTAGTTAGGGACAATTCAATTTCAATGTAATCAGTTCAGCTTGAAGATTGTGTTAAAGATTGTACGTTAGGGCTGCACCATTATGGCCAAGCTGATTATCATGATTATTTTGATCAATATTGAGATTAGGATTATTTATTGATTTTAGTGACATATTTTCACGTAAACATCACACTGTTTTGACATGAGACATTACTTTGCACCAAAATAATTAGTCCCCAGAAATATAAATATTCTACCAAAACTTTAAAAAAAAGATATATCACTCGATCATACTTATTTCTTTGCTTGTTTATCTTAAATCACCTTGCTCTTGTTTTTAAATGAACATATTTATTTGTTTTTGTTATTATTTATTTGTTTTCGTCATTGTTGCTATTTTTGGAGAGAATTGTGAGAGCCTGTGTAGGGCTTGGAGCAAAAGGGGCGTAAGTGACATATTTGGCAAAAATTACTTTTATATATAATTTTAAAGGTCTTGATAAGTTCTATCAAATGGTAAAAGAATAACATCACTAAACATTTTACTTTTTGAAATAAAGGCTGAAAACCTTCAGTTGAGTTTGGAGCAAAAAAGGCGCAAGTGCACTGAGCTTGGTGCACAAAAGGCGTAAGTGCATCATAAATAGGCTCAAGAGCTGACAATATTGAGGGATTGCAGAAAAGTCCAACATTTATACTACAGAAAAAGTGTTTTGAATATGTTTGGAGAACCTGATATACCCACATATGATGGAGAAAATATGGACACTAAAATAAACACTTTATTTTAGATTTTTTTTTTATAATTTTTTTTGATTTTTTTTACAAATATGAATCCCTTGAAGCCTAATCTCTATTAAAGTAGAGATTGCTTCAATATGCTGTTTTTTATTAAATATTTACAATCAATAAAAAGTTTGTTTTTGCTCTCCTGTAAAATTCTGAAAATGTCCCTTACGCCCCTTTTGCGCCAAGCCCTATACTCTATGTGTTTGTCTTGAATAGTTTGTATTGTATTTGTACTGTGTGTTTTTCTGAGGACCCCCTTGAAAACGAGATGCTACATCTCAAGGGACTTATCCCCAAATAAAATGTTTGAAATGAAATGAAAATTTTAATTGTTGGAAGCCAGAATGGTGATGGTGATTCAAATGTGATGAAGTGTGCAGCCCTAGTACATGTTGACCTCCACTATCTATGGTTGACCTCTGTCAGTGTGTCACTCACAGTAGACTGTGTGGTCCTGGACGGCGCGCTGGGAGGCCTGGCTGGAGACATTCACTATGGAGCCTCCTGATCCTCTGGCCTTCATACCAGCTGCCACTATCTGACCACACACACAACACACCAACACACACACACACACACACACACTGTGTTACTACAACACAAAGAACAAAGAAGTAAATGGAGCCAATAACGCAATAACGAAGGAAATGCAAGTGTAGATAGATAGAAACATACAACGTCACGCACATAATACATACGCAAGAAGAGAAATAAAAACTTTGTGTTAAATACAAACTAAATTAAACCTTGCAAAGATAAGAAATAAGAACTACGTGTAAACAGATTGAGGTGGATGAATAGAAAGTATATGAATATTCCAAAGAGATAGTATTGTACCTGGAGACATGCAGCACAGCTTTCACATTTACATTGAAGGACCTGCAGATGAGAGAAACACCTTAGAATCTAATAGACAGAAACAGGCCACAGCACATAATGAGACAGTACAGTCAGACCCTTATTCTATCCCTGCGTTCCGAATCGCAATATTTAGTTTGGTAGAAAAAAGATTTAGGATGTCCCAATTCTTGTGGCCAGATTTAGGATGGTTAGAAAAGATTTTTAGTGTTGAAAACAGCATCCTATTTGGGCGATTCTGACCCATAATCCAGTGTGCACGTGAAGTGACGTCACATCGACGGAGCCTCCATATGAAAACAAACATGGATGCAACGGATATAAAAGCAAGAGGCAAGATCAAGGCGCAATGTTATGATAAAATAAATAAGTAAAAATATGTCCCAAATGTAGCATACTGCATCCTAACTAGATTATTTTTATCGTCAGTTGTAGTACGTAGAATAAAAAAAGAAAGATTATGCGATTCGGAACGCAGCCTATGTGTAATGTTGTGCTGTGTTCCCTGCTCGCCCTCCTGTATTGAGTCTTACTGGTCAAACTGTTGTGGGGTGACCTCTAGGAAAGGCTGCAGGCTGGCCTGGGCAGCGTTATTCACCAGCAGATCAACAGGGCCCACGTCCTGCAGAGCAGAGTTCACTGCCCCCCAGTCTGACACATCCACACACAGGGGGGAGATGGAGGGACACTGAGGGAGGGCAGCACAGGCCAATCGTTAGCCTCATAGCATAATTGCCTAAATCATATTTACTCTACTCTACTTTCACTCTACATCTACTACTCTACTCTACATCTACTTTTGGTTAGCCTAATAGCATACTTGCCTAAGTCATATTGTAAGGGTTATAGAGTAGGTTAAAGTAGATGTAGAGTAAAAGTAGAGTAGAGCAAATATGATTTAGGCAATTATGCTATGAGGCTAACGCAATGCTACTTTAGATTTGACGCAAAACATTCAAAAATAAAATACGTTTAATTGATGAGTGATAACAAAGAAACAAGATGTCTCAAAACTGTTCTTCTTTTTCACCCACTGGAATGTATTTGTCTCTTTTTCTCATGTCTGTGCTTTCTTCTTATGTTTGTCTTATTTTTCATTCATTTTAACTGCTGCCATTTGGCCAGGCCTTGCTAGGAAAAGAGGTCATTGGACCTCAAGCAATTTTGCCTGGTGAAATAAAGGTTAAATAAAAAATAAATAAAAATAAAAAAGATTTCAACAGTAAAAACATTGTTAAAGTGTATGACATTCTTACATTCCATAGACTTCATTGCGGACATATAACTTCATATTAATAATAATCAGAATTATCTTTTATTTTGCCAGTTATTTTTCGCACACATGAAATACACAGACAATCAATGATCATATCATTTATGGTGTTATTTATACATTAAAAGATAGCTTCAAGTGAGCCAAGTTGCCATCCACCGTATTCATCTCAACACCAGTTTTGAACAGTTCTACATGAACATCCCAGTGGTAAAGCTCTGATATATCACAGCTTAATATTGAAGAGTGTGTGAAGCCTTTAAAGATCTCATATTATACTACTTTTCTGCTCTTAATTTCTCATTAATGACTCCAATAGAGCAACCTGACATGAATCACAGCACAAAAAACTATGTAGATTTTCGTGATGCTTTTCCTCTGATCTGGGGCTTTCAGCATTCTCTGTCAACACTGGGCTTCGTCCTTCTCCGCCCCCTCGCCCCCCTCCTGCCAACCCCAATCTGTTGGGTTACCTTCCGGAAGACTTTCAGTGGCGCGCGGGCAGATTTGAGCAGGCAGGTGGGGGCATGGCCGGAGCGTGCCTGAGCACGTTGCAGCATTACCATACATGGAAAATCCGGATTGATCTACGTAACGAATCCCGGAAATTTGAACAAGTGAATCGCGACCGGCGTTCCTAGTGTTTAGCGCTCTGCACAGCCACCCCAGACGGTCAGCAGGGAATACATCTAAATGCATGTAAGTCGTTATTTGACACTTTAGTATGGTTAAACATGACTATAAATCATTATAACAACGTTTATAGATCATAAAAGTTGAAAGAGCATAATAGGTGCTCTTTAAAGATGGCCCGTCATGTCAGCAGACGTCTGCTCAAAGGTGAGGACAGTTTAAAGGAAACAGGTCGATGTGTTTTAATGCTTAACCACGTTTATCTGGGACAGGGCCCCTCAGACAGCAGTCAAGGGGAGCAGGTCAAAAGATCAACTTTACAACATCACTAAACGCTCCTGTGTGTTTGTTGGACCTTGTTTATTTACCACGTTATGTTACGCTCTATATTTCTACCCGTTGTTATTCTAGAATCAAATAGGATAGTAGGCATTTTCAAGTTTAAAGTCAGTTGTTTTCCCTCATATCTCCTTCTGTGTGTGTGTGTGTGTGTGTGTGTGTGTCTGTATGTGTGTGAGTGTGTGTGTGTGTGTGAGTGTGTACCTCCTGCAGCAGACTGTCCAGGTCGGCCTGTGTGCGTGTGAGTGCTGTGACCTTTGCCCCGCAGCGCACTAGAGCCAGCGCCGTGGCCCTGCCGATCCCTGAGACACAACACATCCATACACACAAACACACACACACACACACACACACACACACACACACACACACACATTCCACATGTCTCCATCAACAATGGCTTTTAAATTGCATATTTTGACCCAACTATGTGGTATGTGGTGGTGTGTGCATAAAAGGCCTTGATCAGAGTGTGACTATTTGAATTCACAATCATTGTCATCACACACTCTCTGTCGCTCTCTCACACACACACACACACACACACACACACACACACACACACAAAAAAGGCATGCACACTCAAACACACTTTCTCTTTCTCACACACACACATACACATAATGACATTCCACGTCTCCATTAACAAAGCCTTTTAAATTCAATTCTTCTGTGACCCAACTATGTGGTGGTGTGTGCATAAAAGGCCTTGATCAGTGTGTGAAGTTATTTCACTATTTGAATTCACAATCATTTCACCAGCCGGGCTTGACTGCTTTCCTTTCTGACCCAGCCACTAGAAGCAACATACACACATGTAGGCAATGGTTCACAACCATATATAAAAGGTTCAGAACACACTACACTCAAGCTCAAGGCAGAGGAGGACACATTTTGGAGGATTTATTGATACACTTTTTTCAGCATACAATGTCAATCATTTTATTTTTGTGCTGTATTCAATTACAGACGCTTCCACCTTTGGCTGCCCTCAACTGAGGAACAAGTCATGACATTTTATTGTCAACATGATCCCTTAGGGCCAGGGCGCTCCGGTGGCGTAGTGGATAGAAAACGTACCATATCGGCTCCGGCCTTAGTAGCAGTGGTCACGGGTTAAAATCTGACCCGTGGACCTTTACTGCAGGTCATCCCCCCTCTCTCTCTCTCTGTCTCCCCATTTTAACTCTGTACTATCAAATAAAGCTTTAAAATGCCAAAAATGATCTTAAAAAATAAATAAATAAATGTATCCTGTATCCCTTAGATGGTTCAAAGGGCGAGTGTGGTGAAGCGGGTAGGGTGGTCGTCCACTGTTTTTACCAATCACAGTCACACTCAATGTCTGACTTTATTCCTATTACTTTCAGCTCACGTAGTTTCATCTCTATAGGCTATGTGATGGCTTACGATAGATAGACAGACAGACAGATAGATAGATGTATTATGTAGCTTTCTGTCCTCATAGGACTCTCACTGATAGACAGCTAACTGAGTCCTGTTTGGATCTTTTTCACCAGACCACAAGAAGCTTCAGACATTGTCAATCAAACGAGTTTTTTGAACCTGTATTCTGTTTAAAGTAAAGTCGTAACACTTTAGAATAAGGGTACATTAATGAACTGTTAGTTAATGCTTAGAATGGTTAGGTAATGTGTACTTAATTCCTATTAAGCAACGAGTAAGCGTTAATGATTAGTTATTTACAATTAGTTCATGCTTTGTTAACTAATGCTTAGTTAAGCATAAACTAAGCGTAACACTTAGTTAATGTTTATTAAAGGTTCAGTAAGCGGAATGGTCAGTTTAGCTAACTTCCTGTCACTGACTGCAGTTAGCAGTCCCCTCCCTCGTCCCCACATTAATGCACTGCGGTCTTCAAACAGCGAGTCCTTTATTATTTATTTTTATACACAAATTCCTGCACTAGCACTTTACAAAACAGGCACTTTATTAAATACGCAGATGACACAGCCCTAGTGAGTCTGCTACGGGATGAGGAGGTAGATCATGGGCCAGTTTTAGATTCCTTTCTAGAATGGTGCAATAAGTCACACTTAATTTTAAACACTAAAAAGACCAAAGCAATGTCCATAGATTTTAGAAAGTCACAACAATCCACGGACACTTTTATCAATGGGGAGACTATTCAGGTTGTTACAAACTACAAATACCTTGGCATTGTACTGGACAACAAGCTTAAATGGGACGCATGGACTGACCTTTTGCACACTAAGACACAGCAAAGGATGTACTTTCTAAAGAAAATGCTTGTTTTTAATGTCAATAACAAAATGCTTCAAATGTTTTATACTGCATTCATTGAAAGTGTTTTAACCTTCTGTATTGTCTGCTGGTTTGGAAATGCCACCGAGTCACAGAAAAAGACAATCAGAAAAACAGTTACAACTGCCAGCAAGTTACTTGGGATCACACTACCGAGCATTGAACACATTTACAGAGACAGACTGGTGAAAAAGGCCAATAACATTGTATGTGACTGTACACACCCCCTGGCATCCCATTTTAAACTACTGCTATCTGGTCGTCGTTTCTGCGTACCCCTTATGACCAAGAACAGATCCAAATTCTCTTTTGTACCACAAGCCATAAAAGCCTTAAATCAGTCAAAATAAGCTAGATGTCCAGCTGGCCTGGTCATGTCCAAAGGTGTATAGTGTATTGTAGTGTGTAATGTATGTTCTTCATGTCATGTTACGTTTGTCAGTGTCTGATGTATGGACTATCTGTTTGTGTCATTTGTCTGATGTCATGAAGTGAAGTGCGACTGTGCCGCAAACCCAACTGCCCCACGGGGACAATAAAGTTTTCTACTACTAGTTATCTAGCATCATCTCAGATCCCTAAGTGTGATAAAACATGATAAAAACCATCAAAACAGACATTGGTAAAGATTTTTACCTGCTCCGCCATTGTAGGCGCATACACATTCACCCATCTGTCGCTCTGCACGTGCACCGGCAGTGAGACGGGTGCCGGTTTGTAGGGTTCTCTCTTCTGATTGGTTATCAGAAGTGGGATCCCCGAAAAGTTTATTTGGCGATTACATGCAAAGCGAATGTAGCCTGGCTCCGCCCGCCTACCTACTTCCGGCCAAATTTCATTTTCCCTTCAGTAGTCAGTCTGGGGGTGCGGTGAATTTCTCAGTTTTCTCAGGAAAATCTACAGCCGTCCAATCAGCGAACAGAGCGAGTGGCTGAGAACGATGACGTCGAAGTCGCGCTCCAGTTTCAGTTGAATGCTGCGTTCCTTTAAACTCGGAAGAAGGAGATTTCCGACTTGGTAGTTCCGAGTTCCGACTTGTCTGTGTTCCAGTGCATCTGCTCGTGAAAGTATGGACGCCTAAAACCTTTAAATACCAAATAACTAAACGTTAGGCTCTAAGTTACTGTTGCCAGGTACCGGTAGATTCATAGACTACAATACAGTGGGGCAAAAAAGTATTTAGTCAGCCACCAATTGTGCAAGTTGTCCCACTTAAAAAGATGAGAGAGGCCTGTTATTTTCATCACAGGTTTACCTCAACTATGAGAGACAAAATGAGAAAAAAAATCCAGAAAATCACATTGTCTGATTTTTAAAGAATTTATTTGCAAATTATGGTGGAAAATAAGTATTTGGTCAGTAACAAAAGTTCATCTCAATACTTTGTTATATACCCTTTGTTTGCAATGACAGAGGTCAAACGTTTTCTGTAAGTCTTCACAAGGTTTTCACACAATGTTGCTGGTAATTTGGCCCATTCCTCCATGCAGATCTCCTCTAGAGCAGTGATGTTTTGGGGCTGTCGCTGGGCAGCACAGACTTTCAACTCCCTCCAAAGATGTTCTATGGGGTTGAGATCTGGAGACTGGCTAGACCACTCCAGGACCTTGAAATGCTTGTTACGAAGCCACTCCTTAGTTTCCTTGGCGGTGTGTTTGGGATCATTGTCATGCTGAAAGACCCAGCCCATCTTCAATGCCCTTGCTGATGGAAGGAGGTTTTCACTCAAAATCTCACGATACATGGCCCAATTCATTCTTTCCTTTACACGGATCAGTCGTCCTGGTCCCTTTGCAGAAAAACAGCCCCAAAGCATAATGTTTCCACCCCCATGCTTCACAGTAGGTATGGTGTTCTTTGGATGCAACTCAGCTTTCTTTCTCCTCCAAAAACGACAAGTTGAGTTTTTAACAAAAAGTTCTATTTTGTTTTCATCTGACCATATGACATTCTCCCAATCCTCTTCTGGATCATCCAAATGCTCTCTAGCAAACTTCAGACGGGCCTGGATATGTACTGGCTTAAGCAGGGGGACACGTCTGGCACTGCAGGAGTTGAGTCCCTGGTGACGTAGTGTGTTACTGATGGTAGCCTTTGTTACTTTGGTCCCAGCTCTCTGCAGGTCATTCACTAGGTCCCGCCGTGTGGTTCTGGGATGTTTGCCCACCGTTCTTGTGATAATTCTGACCCCACGGGGTGAGATCTTGCGTGGAGCCTCAGATCGAGGGAGATTACCAGTGGTCTTTTATGTCTTCCATTTTCTAATAATTGCTCCCACAGTTGATTTCTTCACAACAAGCTGCTTACCTATTGCAGATTCAGTCTTCCCAGCCTGGTGCAGGTCTACAATTTTGTTTCTGGTGTCCTTTGACAGTGGAGTTTGGAGTGTGACTGTTTGAGGTTGTGGACAGGTGTCTTTTATACTGATAACAGGTCCAAACAGGTGCCATTAATACAGGTAACAAGTGGAGGACAGAGGAGCCTCTTAAAGAAAAAGTTACAGGTCTGTGAAAGCCAGAAATCTTGCTTGTTTGAAGGTGACCAAATACTTATTTTACAGAGGAATTTACCAATTAATTAATTAAAAATTCTACAATGTAATTTCCGAAGGAAGGAGGCCTCGGGGAAGACCCAGGACTAGGTGGAGAGATTATATCTCCACACTGGCCTGGGAACGCCTCGGGATCCCCCAGTCAGAGCTGGTTGATGTGGCCCGGGAAAGAGAAGTTTGGGGTTCCCTGCTCAAGCTGCTGCCCCCGCGACCCGATTTCGGATAAGCGGTTGATGATGATGATGATGACAATGTAATTTCCTGGATTCTTTCCCCCCTTTCCGTCTCTCATAGTCGAAGTGTATCTATGATGAAAATGACAGGCCTCTCATCTTTTTAAGTGGGAGAACTTGCACAATTGGTGGCTGACTAAATACTTTTTTGCCCCACTGTATGTAGTGAAGTCGGAAATTTCCGAGTTCCCTGTACAACTGGAACGCACCGTCAGAAGCCAGCTCATGACACACGTGATGACCCGAAACGTTATGCGATTGGTTGGCTAATCCAGAGTGGCACTGGGCAGATCCAATAGTTTTAAACTCCAACAGACACCCGCCTCCAAGTGAGTGAACGTTTGCCAATAACAGCACTTCCAGACCTTCTGTACAAATGAAATGAAGTACGATGGTCTGGTTGGACCAGGCTAAAGCGAATGACTGAGAGATCGGCTTTATGAAACGCGCACACTGTATAAGTGATCACTGTATGAATGAAGAGTGATTTAAAGGTCCCATATTATGCTAAATGCACTTTTTAAATGTGTTCCAACATATCCATGCGTCCACGGTGTGCCTAGAGACTGCCAAAATATCAAAAAAAATAACCATCTCTCCTTTTCTCACTCTCCCCTTTTCTGAAACCCCCACTCCTCCCCCCAAAAACACTCCAGTCAGAATTATCCCCTTTTCTGACCTCACAAACCGTAAAGCCAGAAGCTTCCACTGTGCAGCCCACACCCCTTTTTCTTATTGGTCCACGGCCCTGACAGACAGAGGGCGAGGCGTATCTGGCTTCGCTTCCGGACAGGGGGCGGGGGGAGCTCGAAGATTGTATATTTACGAGGGGACCTGCAACTCTTTTTTTAAAAATAGGCCATTGTGAGATTAGCTGAACATCAGCATAGTATAATAAATTATCTGAAAGTTTTTTTCAGCAAACAATTAAAGAAAAACGTATTAGGGACCACTAAGACCATATAATATGGTGTATAATAGAACCGAAAAGTGTATAATATGGGAGCTTTAACACTAAAAATAAATCGCTTACCTCACCTTACCAACTGTTTAGTAACAGGTTGGTTATACTAACAACTAGGGTTGCAAAGGGGTGGAAAGTTTCCGGAAACTTTCGCTCGGGAATTTTGGGAATATTCAAAATTGGGAATTATAGGAATTAACTAAATGGCAGTCATTTAAATGATTTTTTTTTCATATCCAAACATAAATCTGAACATAAACACTATATTTTGTCATAGGCAGACAGACATTCATGGAAACTAATACAATTAAAAAACATCACATTTGAACAGATTTATTTGTAAGTAGAACTTTATCAAGTTTTGATTATTTTATGAACAATCAATAATTTTACTGAAAACAGAAAGATGAATGTTGAGTAAAATATTACTCGTCAGTCTCACCCCACCCATTCAATAAATTAAGTAAAATGGAGGAATGCACAGTGCATGTCATAGAGGAATGCACCATGGACATATAAAGAAATGGACACCGTATTGAAACATGGCGCCCATTCATTCCTATGAAAGCTGCTCATTGGCGCTGGGAAGCCACAAGGAAGTGATATGCGGAAATTCATGTGGTCCATGGTTCATGGAGATAGGTCCATGAGCATGACGTAGCGACATTATGGACCTATCAAGAAAGAGGGCGGCAAGTGTAGCCATGACGTAGCGGACTGGTAGCGGATGTAGAATCATTCTCGTTCTGTAGCACCCGTAGCATCTAGCATTGTAAGATAAAGGTTTTAGCGAGCACAGCTGTATTGCTAGAGGTGATTGTGAGGCTGGATGAGCAACTAGTTTTTGAACATGATCCCGTAATGCACCCATTCTTTGTCTTTGGATCTTTTGAACAAATGGATCAATAAATGGTGAATCGCAATGATCGCAAGCAGGGGGACGTGAGAGTTATTGAGCGCACACGTCAAACAGCTGAAGCAGT
Source organism: Ammodytes dubius (assembly GCA_026122265.1). Taxonomy (NCBI): domain Eukaryota; kingdom Metazoa; phylum Chordata; class Actinopteri; order Uranoscopiformes; family Ammodytidae; genus Ammodytes; species Ammodytes dubius. The sequence goes on along the minus strand of CM047523.1, from coordinate 5,779,219 downwards.
CTTACAAATCCCTCGGCGATTCTAAGAGTTAAAAAGTCACCAAAATGCCTGAAAACTATCAACGTCCTTCATGTTAAGTAAAAGGAAAAACCTCAGACACGAGAAGTTAATGGAGCCCTGCACTGCGCCCTCTCAGAGACCGGGCCGAAAACCGAAACATTTATTTCACTACGACTCTGTTCAGCTGCCCACTCCCTCCTCCTCCCTCGAAAACAAACTGAAAGCCGTTAAAAGCCGTTGGGCTAATAAAACGCTTGAGGTGGCGTTTTGAAATGAAAAAACTTCAGTTTTAATAGTATATGGTCTAAAGATAAGTATGAGCCTATGATTGATATCTAGAAAATTTTTTGCGGAGACGCAATCTTGTTCGCCGCTTGTAATGTGTGGACAGGGAAATCTACCTCAGGACCGCATGAAAATAAGCTCCACCCCCCAGCCCCATTCACAGCATGCAGTACCAATGGTTTGGCCACATGTCCATGCTGGCTGCTCGGAGAAGGCAGCATCCTGGGGGCCTGGAATGCACAGTGCATGTAGGGGGCGTGGCCTCAACCCCTGCAGTAAGCAGTGTACTTGCATGAAATCTGGTTGTTTTAAAGGTGAAGTAAGCGATTTATTTATGTTAATATAAGTGTTAAATCGCTCTTTATTCATACAGTGATCACTTACATAGTGTGCGTGTTTCATAAAGCCGATCTCTCAGTCACCAGCTCTGCATGTAAACGGCAAATAAACTTTTCGGGGATCCCGAAACTGATATCCAATCACAAGAGAGAACGCTATAAACCGGCACCCATCTCACTGCCGGTGCACGCTTAGAGTTACAGATGGGTGAATGTTTATGTGCCTACAATGGGGAGCAGGTACAAATCCTTCCCAATGTCTGTTTTGATGGTTTTTATCATGTTTATCACACTTACTTATCTGAGATGATGCTAGATAACTCGCTGTTTGAAGACCGCAGTGCATTAATGTGGTGACGTGGGGACGAGGGAAGGGACTGCTAACTGCAGTCAGTGACAGGAAGTTAGCTAAACTGACCATTCCACTTACTGAACCTTTAAGGCAAGATTATGCTAAAATATATTTTCCCAAACTATATTTAAAACCACTGTTTAAGCCTCTGTAAACCTGGTCTAGTAAAAATCAATGTATGATATCAAGTTGGGTTTCTTAATAGGCTTTAAAAATCATCTGATTTGAAATTAAATGTTCATAAATATTATGATACTTGTTGAAAAAACTGCTTTTTACTGTCTAGAACGTTTGCCAGGACTGAAATAACATAGAAGGATTTAGTGCATTTGGGTTGCTTTAAATTGACTAAATTCCCTGTTTATTCCCAAAATTCCCGTTAATTCCCATTAATTCCCATGGAAAGTTTCCCACTTTGAAAATTCCCGGAATTTTGCAACCCTACTAACAACTAACAGTTAATTAACGTACCCTTATGTGTTAGTGTTACCAATAAAGCTTTATTACACCTTTCCATCTACTCTACATCTACAAATGGAAAGCTTTTTAAAGCTTCCATTTGTAGATGATCTGCCTCACGGTGGACCGATAGAGCTCAAACTATTTTTTAAATAATTTATAGCTGTCCCCAGACAAATGTGCAGCATCACAACTCTATTCCTGAGATCCTCAGAGATTTGTTTCCCTTTTAGCATGTCTGACCTGTATGGGTTCACTTTATTGAGCCTAAACTGACCTGGTTTGATCTCTGTTTTATCTAGTGCCGGCCAATTTCTTCCCTAAAGATCTCTCATTACATTGGTCTATTTCATCAATCAGTTTGGCCCACCTGATTGTTTTCACCTGCTCCATTTAAGCAATGCAGCTCAGGGTTCACAAACATTTGCAGATACAACAGTGGCAAATAATTTGTTTTATCTGTTTTAACAATTGATTTCTTGAAAAGAAAAATGTTGAATTGATAAACAAACATCTGTTATTTCATATAAAAAATACTGGTATTGATAAAAATTAATTAATAATGGTGAAAATAAATAAAATTCCAAAAGGTTCAAGGGGTTCACAAACTTTCACACAGCACTGTATTTGGTTGGCTATCTTTAGACACTTTAGGATCTCCACTAATACTTATATGAATGTCTGTAGGTTTGAACCATGGTTTGAAGGAGGTTTGACTGGGGCGCTGTCAAGATTATGACCAAAGAATGTGGTGAAGATTAACTGATTGTGTGTGTGTGTGTGTGTGTGTGTGTGTGTGTGTGTGTGTGTGTGTGTGTGTGTGTGTGTGTGTGTGTGTGTGTGTGTGTGTGTGTGTGTGTGTGTGTGTGTGTGTGTGTGTGTGTGTGTGTGTGTGTGTGTGTGTGTGTGTGTGTGTGTGTGTGTGCGCGCGTCGTGTTTTTTTGTTGTCTTACCTTTTCCTGCTCCGGTGACCAGAGCTCGTTTGCCTGTAAATGTAATCTCCATGTTGTGACACTGAGCTCAGCTGTGGACTGATAGAATACATCTCTAGTTTAAACTCTACAGAAACCGAGTCAAATCCCATGGTCAAATCACGTGAGGAAGTCAGTCACGTGACTCGTTCATGTCTCCCGAGTTCAACTCGGCAGTTTTACTTTCTCCTGCATCGCATCCTAATAAGAATCAATCATTCCTCTATAGCTGTAAGAATGTTAGCCTCCAGGCCGCGGCTCAAAGATCAAACTTTCAAGCCTGCGTGTATCATGTGCAGTCCTGCAGGGTCAGTAGCCTCGTTTGAGAAGGAGCCGTCTTGCTCAGACCTCCGCAATTATGACGCGCGTCTTGCTGAGCGCACAGCAAAAATGCTGCAAGAACGCTGTGCGCACAGCATAATTGCACAGGTCTGAGCAAGACGGCTCCTTCTCAAACGAGGCTACTATATGAAAAGGCACAAACCGCCACGGACAGTGTGTGTGTGTGTGTGTGTGTGTGTGTGTGTGTGTGTGTGTGTGTGTGTGTGTTGTGTGTGTTGTGTGTGTGTGTGTGTGTTTGTGTGTGTGTGTGCAGGGTTCCTACACATTTTCCATTTCAAAATTCCATACTTTTCCAGACTCTCAAATTTTCAGCATTCTCTGTAGATTTTTCAGTCTATATTTGACATCCGATTAAAAATAGTTAGATGCTTATTATATAAATAAATGGTTCTGAAGAACTAGCATCGACCCATGACAATCTCTTTGCACCAAACTCAAAAGCAAGTAAAAACTAAAGGTTAAAGGCCTACTTCACCGGTTGGAATATGAAGGTATATTGAACTAGGAGATCCTATGAAGTATAAATGTGCAAAAAAAATTGAAATCGGATCATCCTAGCCTGAGAAAAGGCAGAAAGAGTGTTTTATGGTCTCACTGTCTAACCCTACATTTCTCTTTCTGTGACAACACAGAAAGAAATGTAGGGTTAGACAGTGAGACCATAAAACACTCTTCAATACACCTTCATACACCTTCATATTCCAACCGGTGAAGTAGGCCTTTTATTAATTGAAGGTCGCTCGCCACTTCTGCTAAGTGTTGCTCGAAAGACTCACCAGACGTTGTTTATTAATGCAAAATGGCAAACTTTTTCAGTCGCATGGATGCAAACACATTTATGGTGAAAAATTAGGCGACACCTATCCTGGCACCGCCCGCCTACCTACTTCTGCTCAATTTTCATTTCCCTTCAGTAGTTCAGTCTGGCTCCGCAGTATATTCGCGGGTTTTCGCAGCCAGATTATTGGCTGTCCAATCAGCGAACAGAGAGCAAGCCAGCGCATGACATATGTCACAACCAAACGTTATGCGATTGGTTGGCAGATCCAGAGTGGCACTGGGCAGATCAAATAGTTTTAAACTTCAACAGACTTCAAGTGAGTTTACGTTTGTGAATTGAGCGATTCCAGACCTCCTGTAGGCTACTAATGAAATGATGCACGATGGTCTGGTAGGACCAGGCTAGGCCACATCCGCAGTAGGAATAAAACAATAATATAGCCTACTACCTGACGTAGGCCTGCGTTGTTATGCTGGAATTAACATGATCATTTTCTCTTTCAAGTTATAGTGTAATAATTATATTGGCTTTTGAGGCATTCTGTACCCCAAGGGGGGTCTGGGGGCACTCCCCCAGACATTTTTTAAAGGTCACATATTATGCAAAATTCACTTTTTAAATGTGTTCTAACATATCCATGGGTCCACGGTGTGCCTAGAGACTGCCAAAATATTAAAAGAAATAACAATCTCTCCTGTTCTCACTCTCCATCTTTCTGAAACCCCCACCCCTCCCCCCCAATATACTCCAGTCAGAATTTTCCCCTTTTCTGACCTCACAAACTGGAAAGCCAGAAGCTTCCACTGTGCAGCCCACACCCCTATTTCTTATTGGTCCACGGCCCTGACAGACAGAGGGCGAGGCGTATCTGGCTTCGCTTCCGGACAGGGGGCGGGGGCAGCTCAAAGATTGTATATTTACGAGGGGAGCTGCAGCTCTTTTTAAAAAATAGGCCATTGTGAGATTAGCTGAACATCAGCATAGTACAATAAATTATCTGAAAGTTTTTTTCAGCAAACAATTAAAGAAAAACATATTAGGGACCACTAAGACCATATAATATGGTGTATAATAGTACCGAAAAGTGTATAATATGGGAGCTTTAAATGAGTAGATGCAATTTCCTGTAATCTGGTGCCCTTTAACATGTGGTTTGATAATCTGCCCAAAGAAAAAGAACCAAAATGATGGGTATATTCTGTAATTCATACAGAGGAAGTGGTTGACTAATTCAGAGCCATCTTTAGTAGTAACCTCTCATTATCTATTTAAACTTTATGCTTACATGCAATGCCATTTCTGTGAAGGGAATTTCGGTTGAGGACAACTATAGTCCGAAGTGTATTTTTCAATAAACTACATTTATCTTCCAATCATTACTGAATCTAGCAGCTAAACGACTAGCTTTAGCGTTAGCTTAGCGTTTTAAGCCAACCAAAGTGAATGACAGTGGGCTTTGGCTTTTTCATGTGAAACAATAAAATGGGACTTGTCTGTGAGCCGTGGACATCCACCTAAACCAGACACGATGTGTCATCACACACCAGCCTCCAGCCAGCTTGTTTGGTTGCCTATCATCCGAACAGTATATAGCCTTAACTGACTGGTTTGATTAGTATATTTTAAGTATTTTTGTTGGGGGAATAGTCTGGAACTACAAATCATTTTCCATACTCTCTTTTATATATTCCATACTTATCCAGACCTGGAAATTACTAAAATTAAATTCAATCCTTTTCCATACTGCGTAAGAACCCTGTGTGTGTGTGTGTGTGTGTGTGTGTGTGTGTGTGTGTGTGTGTGTGTGTGTGTGTGTGTGTGTGTGTGTGTGTTGTGTGTGTGTGTTGTGTGTGTGTGTGTGTGTGTGTCGTGTGTGTCGTGTGTGTAAACATATTACAACCCCAATTCCGAAAAAGTTGGGACGTTATGTAAAACGTATACAAAACAGAATGTGATCACTTGTTAATCGATACAATCAAGTGGAAAACAATACAAAGGCAATTAACTGTATTTTACGTTTGATCCCATAATTGTTTTTCAAAAATATATGCTTATTCTGAATTTGATGCCAGCAGCACATTTCAAAAAAGTTGGGACAGGGGCATGAAAAGATTGGGGAAGCAGTGGGGAACATTACTCACATAAACATGTTATTAATATCACCTTTTAAGCATTTCACCATCTACAAACCATAATATAATTAAAATATTTAGAGAATCAGGAGAAACCTCTGCACGTAAAGGGAGAGGTCCAAATTTAAAATGTAATGCCCATGACCAGGTGAAAAATGACATGATTGTATAAAGGATATCACTACATAGGCCATGGAACATTTCAGAAAACCATTGTCTGTAAACACAGTTCATCACTACATCCACAAATGCAAGATAAGACTCTACCATGGAATGATGCACGATGGTCTGGTAGGACCAGGCTAGGCCACATCCGCAGTAGGAATAAAACAATAATATAGCCTACTACCTGACGTAGGCCTGCGTTGTTATGCTGGAATTAACATGATCATTTTCTCTTTCAAGTTATAGTGTAATAATTATATTGGCTTTTGAGGCATTCTGAAAGCCATATATCAACAACATCCACAAATGCTGCAGACTTCTCTGGGCCTGGGCTCATCTGAGATTTAGTTTGTACTGTTTTATATTGAATACATGTCAAAAAGGATTAGGAAATGATCACATTCTGTATTATTCACATTTTACATAACGTCCCAACCAAAATGACACTCTAAACACAGTAATATATACATATAGTTAATAATATAGTTTCTAAATGTATTTATACTCACTTAGTGTGAAACTGGGCCTGTTTCGATAAAAACACAAAATGGATATCCTGGCAGGAATGGTAGAAAGACTGGGATTTTGACCCATTTTCACCTCAACCCCTTCGACACCTGAGCCAGGGCCGCCCATAAGGGGTAGAAAGTGGGAAGGCTTTCTAGGGCCCAGCCACTTGAGGGGCCCATGGTCTTTGGAAGCCAATAACCTAACTAAGCTAAACTTTATTTTTAGATTGTTAGGTATTTATGTCAATATCTATTCAAAAGTTTGGTGTTTACACAGAGCCGCAGCTCCGCTTCGCCCATTTAAAAAGCAGTAGAAAAGCAGAAATGTTCAAAATGTTTCAGATTGAGCACAACAGAGTGTAACTGTTTCAAACATAATCCATCCTATAAACCCTTTGTGTGCCAAATGGTGACAAGATTGGGTTTTGATATCAAACAGTTTTGGCTGGATTATATTTCCTGAGTCCTTCCTGCTCATGGAAAACATATTTACCTGCTACTTGTGTCTGGGTGTGGCTGTTAAAAGTATTCGGACCCCATGAAAAAACAGGTCGGGTACCTTTTGTAGTTCTTCTACATTCTTATAAAGAGGACAGGCTAGTTACTCTGTAATTTTCCTGGGTCTACAAACAGGTTTAAATTATCTCTCCCTCATACATTTTTGTGAAAAAGAATTTCCCTTTGGGGACAATAACTTCTAAAGGCTTTGACATAAGTCTTCAGGATGACACGGCCAGCCAGGTCTGACCAGTTTTTCAGAAACCTGGCTAATTGACCAACCAGCCGGGTCCTACCACAATGAAGCTGACGAGCAGCATCATCCTGTTTTAATTATTGCCGTAACCACCAAGGTCCTGCTTTCTGTATTGTTTCTAAAAATGAAAAATAAAAATAGACCTAAAAAAGTTCTTAATGCGAAGAAAGACACAAGGCACAAAGAAGTTGTAAATAATTGAAGGAACAGATTTGAGTTCAAAGATTAAAAACTGTTTTTGTAATGATTTCAGTGCTTTTGCAGTGATGAGAGGAGAATGAACTAAGCCTAAATGTTGCAACCAAACATAGGCCAACTTTATAGTTTTGAGGGTAGGTTGGTTTGGTTATTCATGTAGAGAACCGCCTTTTTTCATTTTTGTTTGAAGAATTTGTTGTTGATGTTGATTTTTAAGTGTCATTTATTTCAACAATACCTTCAAACGATTTCAAATGATTTATTGTCATGTGCAGAAATACAAAAAAGTGCAATATTTGGTGCAGTCAATTAGTGTAAATGTATCTTACCATAAACTAGTAGCATAGAAAACGTGCAAATTGTGAAAAAACTGTTTGCTTTAGTGAATACTAAAGCAGAACAATGTCTCTGTGTGAACTCATTCTAGAGATCTGTTAAACAATTGTGTGAGTGTAAGGGAATCAAAATAAATTGGTAGGTAGGCTGGGCTGGGCTAAGTCAGAAATGTGCTACTATTTTAAAATAATAATGAGCCCTTGCTCCCCCAACTGTCCCTGCAAGTCCCTGGTTGATAAGATAGTTAGGGGCCACTCACACTAGGGCCGCGGCCCCGTGCCAAAGCTCATTAGCATACTAAAGTCTAGAACGTTTGGCCTAGTGTGACCACGCCAACCGTATTCCAGCACGGAACAGCCCCTTGGCCACGGCACACCTGGAGAGGTGTGCCGTGGCCAAAGTACAGATGCTAATGAGATGACACGCGCACAAGCAAGCGCACAGGCGACGTTCCTGACGTGAATTTATTAAGGATGCATAGTCCGTTAACGTCCGCTGCCTTACTAGTCGGCACCAGAATTGCCCACTACTTGGACTTGTAGCTACTTAAAATGTGTGAGAATTAACGTGTGTGTGTAGGCCTAGGTGTGGGCTAATAAAAGAGGGAGAGAGCTAAATAGGTGAGCGCAGAAAGCAAAGAAAAAAGGTTTTCGTGTTTACTCACGTTCGTCAGATGATTTTTTTCTTTTTCCTCCCGCAGCTGTCATAATAATGCCTTTACGCATGGCGGTTGAGACGAACCCAACACAACACACAGCGGGACTCCGCGGCCCGGTGATAAGGAAACAGTAGCTACTTTATAAAGACACTTAAAATAACGATCTCTGCCCATACAAAAAGTTCTGACTTGGATAAGGCTACTTGATAGAGCGATCGATGTGTATAAAACCATCCGGTAGCCTACGTATGGTCTGATGACGGGCCGTTATATTAATAATAAACAGCGTGCTGTACAAATATGAGACTGTCCACGGCGACCTATTACGTCAAGGCTACGTTTAAAAAAACAATAGCTTAAAGGAATACTTCACCCATACAGAACCGGCGTTCTATCATTATAAAATCGCTATTATAATATAAGGAAAGAGGTTTGTCCTGACTCAGTATTCCCTTGGTCCAGCTTTCATGAAAATCCATACCCCAGATTTTACATGGTAGTGGGCAGCGTGACGCGTAACGCGTCACGCTGCCCACCAGCCTAGAAGCGCCAAGAACTACAGGCCATCCCTTCCGCACATTTGTATGCCCACCAATAAGGAATGAGGGAGGCGGGAGCTCACGGACGAGATGTAAACACAGCGTCCGCCATGTTTCTCCCCCGCTTAGCGAAGAAGCAGAGTCCCGAAAAACTCCGACCATGGCAGAAGGATATTTTCCATTTGTAACGCCTGAAGGGGATTTTTAATGTTTACTCTAGTGAACGGACATTCGTGTCAACCTGTATAAACCGGATTACAGCGAGGAAGAGAGGTGATCATCGTAAGGAGGAAGAGGAGCTAGCTGTAGCTACACTAGCAGCTACTCCATGCTGAAGAGGAGCCCCGCCGCTGTGCCTGGTGGATTCGCGGTGTTCACTGTTAGAAACTTCACTGTAGCTTTACTCCACATATGGAAAGAGGGACCCCGGAGACATATTTCAGTATTGAGACGGTGAACTGTAGGCGCCAGCCACAGCCCGCGGGGAGAGACGGACGTCGACCACAACACAGTAAGTTTTTATTTTTACTCACTCATCACCGCCACACTTCTTGCATTTGCGTCTGCCTTTCTTTTTCCCCCTGGCGCTTGTGTTAGCCGATCAGAGCAGCTACACAGCACTTTATTAATGTGAATTATCAAAGAAAAACTCATGTAGCAACAGGCTGGTAAAAGCAGCGCTGCAGCAGTGAGACACTGATTGTGTGGGGGGGACTGCGAGCTAGATACACTGCACAGACGTAGGATGTGACCCGGGCGTAAACACGGCACAAGTGTTATATCTTATAGCAGTTTTGAATCCTGTTCTAAAATGTCTTATTGGCACTACGTTTTCCTAGTTTTGGTAACATGCGCAGCAAAGCTAACGTGACGTAACCTTGCAATTCTTTTTCATGTATGTGAGCTACTGCAGGCTAAAATTAGCTGGCCTTACTAATGTTTTGCTCAATGTTTTATAGACAATATCGCTGATTCATGCAGTTTCCTGGCGTGAATCCTGCAAAGAGAGACCCAGCACCTGACCATGCACGTGATGAGCAGTACCGTGGCTATCAAGAAACAAGATCGAGCAGCTGTGACCAGAATGACCTGAGCCAACACACTACACATTTTATTTTTATAAATAGTTGTTCATATTTTTGAATTAAAACTTTGAACTCAAGTTGGTTGATGTGGTTTGTCTACTAACCAGAATGCTGTTCAACTGGAGTACTATTAGAAAAATACACATTTCTACTGGGAAAAAGGTTGAGGACAGACTTCAGATGCTGAGCTACTGTATTTAATAAATAAGCAAATATTTTTTATGCTATCAATATAGAAATGTGACCTGAAGTACTCAATTGAAATATATTCTGGCTAGCTTTGGTAGAAAAACTACCAAACTAGCTTAGTTATTTTTCTGTGTATCTGTTTTTCCTGTGCTTCAGTATGATGAACCTACCTTGCATCCTTGTGAATTTATAACATTTACCTCAAATTGTATTTTAAAAACAATACATACAGTAATCTGTGCATCAAAATCAGTTCAGCCGACAAGTCCGTACTGGTGAACATGGGTGTAGACAGGAGTCCAAGGTAAGGTAACAACAACATAAGATGTTTTATTGTTTACAAAGGAAAATATTGTGGCATCATGCTCAATGTTAAATAAACCAGGTAATGCTAAATAAACCAGGTAACACAATGAAACAATTCTTAAAAATAAACTGTCCAATATACGAACAAGATAAATATAAGATACAAAAGATGAGCTATAAACAAAAAATATTTTCAATTTAGCCTTAAATGAGTGGCTGATAAGGCACAGGTTGAGGTGTGGGGACCTATTAGCAGAGCTGGGATGCTCCTGAATTTGATGTAGGGGACATATTTCCTCTCAGAAGCGTCACTGCAGCTGCCTTGGTTGCAGTTGAAGGGGAGACAGCCATTGATCAACTTTTTACCCCACTATCACAGCTGATATTGAGGGTGTAGACATCGGATTCTGAAATGTCACCAAACAATACAACAGTTAGGCTTCAAGTGAAACGTTAGCTGTGAGCATTTACTAAAAATGATAGTCTGATGAATTTTTTTTTCTTTAGTTGCATTACAAACACAAATGGTTGCTGCTGCATTAGTTTGTTTCTGAAAGAGTTTAGCAAGGCCCCCCCTGACAGCAGCTATAATTGCATACTGTGTGAACAGAAATATAGTCAAATACGTTGAAAGTCTTACCTGTACGCGAGTGCTTTTTGCAGGCCCGGTCCACACAACCTGTCCACAGCGAAGATACGTCAGTCCCGTCCAGATTGACGACGCTGAAGTTGGCAGCTGATTCGCAGCAGCCGATTCGGCAGTTAAGGAAAAGTTAAGGGATTCTTAAGGAGCGGCGAAGTGACTGATTCTCCGTTGTTTAACCTCCTAAATCGCCGCAGTAAAGCCACATTAATTAGTCTAGATTATCTAAGAGAGTCTAACCATTCTTTAAAAACTGTTTAAAATTGATTTAACCTTTATTAAGTTAGTTTAAAAGAAAGAGAGGGGAGATTTCACTGCTTTTTTTGCATCTGGACCACATTAAAACTGGTCCTGATTGAAAACCACTGCACCTAGACTCTTCAAATCTTGACTAGATTATCATAGTGAAGCTATAGATTATAGAAAACATAGTTTCTGATTTGTGAAACTTTTTTTCTATTTGTGAAAATGAAATAAAGGCACATGTCAACGCTTTTTTGGGGTACAGACCGCATTAGAACTGGTCCTGATTGAAAACCACTGCACCTAGACTCTTCAAATCTGGACTAGAATATCACAGAGAGGCTATAGATTATAGAAAACATAGTTTCTGATTTGTGAAACTTTTATTCTATTTGTGAAAATGCAAAGAATGCACATTTTAATGGTTTTTAGGGGTCTAGACCGCATTAGAACTGGTCCTGATTGAAAACCACTGCACGTAGACTCTTCAAATCTGGACTAGAATATCACAGAGAGGCTATACATTATGGAAAACATAGTTTCTGATTTGTGAAACTTTTTTCCTATTTGTGAAAATGCAATAAAGATACATTTCAAGGTTTTTTTGGGGTCCAGACCGCATTAGAACTGGTCCTGATTGAAAACCACTAAACCTAGAGTCTTCCAATCTGGACTATAATATCACAGAGAGGCTATACATTATGGAAAACATAGTTTCTGATTTGAGAAACTTTTTTCCTATTTGTGAAAATGCAATAAAGATACATTTCAAGGTTTTTTTGGGGTCCAGACCGCATTAGAACTGGTCCTGATTGAAAACCACTGCATCTAGACTCTTCAAATCTGGACTAGATTATCATAGTGAGGCTATAGATTATGGAAAACATAGTTTTTGATTTGTGAAACTTTTCTTCTATTTGTGAAAATGAAATAAAGGCACATGTCAACGCTTTTTTTGCATCTGGACCACATTAGAACTGGTCCTGATTGAAAACCACTGCACGTAGACTCTTCAAATCTGGACTGGAATATCACAGAGAGGCTATACATTATGGAAAACATAGTTTCTGATTTGTGAAACTTTTTTCCTATTTGTGAAAATGCAATAAAGATACATTTCAAGGTTTTTTTGGGGTCCAGACCGCATTAGAACTGGTCCTGATTGAAAACCACTGCACCTACAGTCTTCCAATCTGGACTAGAATATCACAGAGAGGCTATATATTATGGAAAACATAGTTTCTGATTTGTGAAACTTTTTTCCTATTTGTGAAAATGCAATAAAGATACATTTCAAGGTTTTTTTGGGGTCCAGACCGCATTAGAACTGGTCCTGATTGAAAACCACTAAACCTAGAGTCTTCCAATCTGGACTAGAATATCACAGAGAGGCTATACATTATGGAAAACATAGTTTCTGATTTGTGAAACTTTTTTCCTATTTGTGAAAATGCAATAAAGATACATTTCAAGGTTTTTTTGGGGTCCAGACCGCATTAGAACTGGTCCTGATTGAAAACCACTGCATCTAGACTCTTCAAATCTGGACTAGATTATCATAGTGAGGCTATAGATTATGGAAAACATAGTTTTTGATTTGTGAAACTTTTCTTCTATTTGTGAAAATGAAATAAAGGCACATGTCAACGCTTTTTTTTGCATCTGGACCACATTAGAACTGGTCCTGATTGAAAACCACTGCACGTAGACTCTTCAAATCTGGACTGGAATATCACAGAGAGGCTATACATTATGGAAAACATAGTTTCTGATTTGTGAAACCTTTTTCCTATTTGTGAAAATGCAATAAAGATACATTTCAAGGTTTTTTTGGGGTCCAGACCACATTAGAACTGGTCCTGATTGAAAACCACTAAACCTAGAGTCTTCCAATCTGGACTAGAATATCACAGAGAGGCTATACATTATGGAAAACATAGTTTCTGATTTGAGAAACTTTTTTCCTATTTGTGAAAATGCAATAAAGATACATTTCAAGGTTTTTTTGGGGTCCAGACCGCATTAGAACTGGTCCTGATTGAAAACCACTAAACCTAGAGTCTTCCAATCTGGACTAGAATATCACAGAGAGGCTATACATTATGGAAAACATAGTTTCTGATTTGAGAAACTTTTTTCCTATATGTGAAAATGCAATAAAGATACATTTCAAGGTTTTTTTGGGGTCCAGACCGCATTAGAACTGGTCCTGATTGAAAACCACTGCACCTAGACTCTTCAAATCTGGACTAGAATATCACAGAGAGGCTATAGATTATAGAAAACATAGTTTCTGATTTGTGAAACTTTTATTCTATTTGTGAAAATGAAATAAAGGCACATGTCAACGCTTTTTTTGCATCTGGACCACATTAGAACTGGTCCTGATTGAAAACCACTGCACCTAGACTCTTCAAATCTGGACTAGAATATCACAGAGAGGCTATAGATTATAGAAAACATAGTTTCTGATTTGTGAAACTTTTATTCTATTTGTGAAAATGAAATAAAGGCACATGTCAACGCTTTTTTTGCATCTGGACCACATTAAAACTGGTCCTGATTGAAAACCACTGCACCTAGACTCTTCAAATCTGGACTAGAATATCACAGAGAGGCTATACATTATGGAAAACATAGTTTCTGATTTGTGAAACTTTTTTCCTATTTGTGAAAATGCAATAAAGATACATTTCAAGGTTTTTTTTGGGTCCAGACCGCATTAGAACTGGTCCTGATTGAAAACCACTGCACGTAGACTCTTCAAATCTGGACTAGAATATCACAGAGAGGCTATACATTATGGAAAACATAGTTTCTGATTTGTGAAACTTTTTTCCTATTTGTGAAAATGCAATAAATTTACATTTCAAGTTTTTTTTGGGGTCCAGACCGCATTAGAACTGGTCCTGATTGAAAACCACTGCATCTAGACTCTTCAAATCTGGACTAGATTTTCATAGTGAGGCTATAGATTATGGAAAACATAGTTTTTGATTTGTGAAACTTTTCTTCTATTTGTGAAAATGCAATAAAGGCACAGGTCAAGGCTTTTTTGGGGTCTAGACCGCAGTTAGAACTGGTCTTGATTGAAAACCACTGCATCTAGACTCTTCAAATCTGGACTAGAATATCACAGTGAGGCTATAGATTATAGAAAACATAGTTTCTGATTTGTGAAACTTTTATTCTATTTGTGAAAATGAAATAAAGGCACATGTCAACGCTTTTTTGGGGTCTAGACCGCATTAGAACTGGTCCTGATTGAAAACCACTGCACCTAGACTCTTCAAATCTGGACTAGAATATCACAGAGAGGCTATACATTATGGAAAACATAGTTTCTGATTTGTGAAACTTTTTTCCTATTTGTGAAAATGCAATAAAGTTACATTTCAAGTTTTTTTTTAGGTCCAGACCGCATTAGAACTGGTCCTGATTGAAAACCACTGCATCTAGACTCTTCAAATCTGGACTAGAATATCACAGAGAGCATGCCAGAGTGTTGGTTTCATGCAGACTGCACATAGCTCTCCGCTTGTGGGAGGAACCAGCCAATTCAGCACAGGGCAATGCACTGGGGCCGATGTTGCGTCGCCAGGTGGTGTCCGCCGACGCCTCCCTGGTAGGCTGGGGAGCCGTACACAAGGGTCAAGGCATCAGTGGCCAATGGCACGTACCCTGGTTGTCACAGAACATCAATCAGTTGGAATTGCAGGCTATCCATTTAGCTCTTTTGCACTTCCAGCCAGAGCTGGAAAACCGCCATGTACTGGTAAGGACAGACAGAACAGCGGCAGCGGTATACATAAATAGGCAGGGGGGCCTGGGTTCCCCGCGCCTTTGCAGATTGGCTCAGATAATATGAGAGTGGGCGTATCCACGATTCAAGTCCCTCAGGGCGATGCACGTGCCGGGTCAGGTGAACCTTGCGGCGGATCGGCTCTCCAGAGGGGGACCCCTCCCGGGGAATGGAGACTGCATCCGGAGGTCGTGAGCGATACCTGGGAGTGCTTTGGTACAGCCACAGCCGATCTCTTCTCCTCAAGGGTGACAGCTCACTGTCCCCTCTTTTTCTCCTTGAAAAGGGGCGATCCTCCCTTGGGCACGGATGCCATGGCACACCAGTGGCCACAGGGCCTCCTGTATGCCTTCCCTCCCTTCACCCTCCTTCATACACTTCTACAGTAGAGTTCAGGTGGAAGAGGTGAGCCTCCTGTCCCAGGTCCACGGGACTCTTTTTCATCCTTTTCCCCAGGGTCTCCGGCTTTGGGCCTGGCCCCTGAGAGGGCCAGGTTTCTAGCTATGGGGTTGCCCCAGTCTGTGGTTAGCACTCTACAAGGAGCCCGGGCTCCATCAACGAGGGCGGCATACACTTATCATTGGGGAGTGTTTCAATCATGGTGCAATTCGAGACAGGTGGATCCCCTCGCCTGCACGGCCCATGACATTCTCCAGTTCCTCCAGGAAATGTTGGAGGTGGGCAAATCTCCCTCGACATTGAGGGGAATAGTGGCAGCCATAAAGGCAGCCCGTATCGGACCTCGGAAGCTGGCAGAAGGCTGTTGCGACCTTATTGCTCAGTTTCTTAGAGGTGCTCGTAGGGTTACTCCACATCGCAGAAGGCCAGCTGTCCCCCATGGGATTTGGAGGTGGTGCTGTTGGTCTTGCAGAATGAGCCATTCGAGCCCCTGGATACAGCTAGGCTAATGGCTTTCTCTCAAGACAGCGTTTTTGCTCACAATTAATATGGGAGAGCTGCATGCTCTTTCAGTGCATGAGGACTGCTGCCGCTTCTTGCCAGGTGGTGCCGGGGTGGTGCTGCGCCCGAACCCTGCATTCCACCCTCAAGTCTGTTCTGAGTCCCCACGCCGGTCGATCTATTGAGCTGCACCCTTTCCACCCTCCTCAGGAAGGTGAAGCAGGGTGGAGTCACTACTGTGCCCAGTCAGGGCCCTAACAGTGTATCTGCATCGGACACGTGGCCATAGGACAACGGACCAGCTCTTTGTCTGTTACAAGCCCAACCGTTTTGGACAGCCAGACTCCAAGACCAGGCTTGCCCACTGGGTTGTGGATGCTATCCAGCAGGCATATGAGAGGGCAGGCAAGCCGACCCCAGTAGGGGTGCGGGCGCACTCCACACGGGGCATTACTACGTCATGGGCCCTATGGCAAGGGGCCCCTCTATCGGAGATTCGTACGGCGGCCTCTTGGTCGACCCTGTCGACTTTTATCCGGTTCTACTGCATCCATTCTTGGAGCGAGTGCTGGGCTCAATGCAGCAGGACGGTGCGCGTTTGGGCTAGGCCATCTACCCATTCATGGCTGGCTTTAGCGTCTTGCAGAGCCAGCTTAACCTTTGTAGCGTCTGGCGCCTTGGCGAGGAGTGTGTACATATGTATAATTGTAAATAGTTCCTTTATACTGGGCACATGGGTGAACACTGGTGGTGGTGACATGTCATTCGAACTCAACTGCCTTTTTTATTTAGGCTCCCGCAGGAGCAGCTGGGTCTGCTTGGTTTCCTCGCGGTGTGTCTTACAGAAGTCCCCGTACATATGGAATATGTAGGGTGGAGAGATAGACTTGACACGATAGAGAACGGTTGGTTACGTTGTAACCCAGGTTCTCTGAGTGGAGAGACTATCTCTCCAGCCAAGATGCTGCTCAGAAACGCGTTCCAATCAAGGTTCAAACCGAAGAGGCCACACATGTGTGTAGCTTATATAGCCATGGCTGGTCAATCATGTGTGGCCGCCACAAGTGATGTGTCTTAAAGAGTATCCACGTCAACTGCCCCTATGGGGGTCAGTCCCCGTACATATGGAATATGTAGGGTGGAGAGATAGTCTCTCCACTCAGAGAACCTGGGTTACAACGTAACCAACCGTTCTCTGCATGTCACTCCCCTCTCTGCCCCATTTCAACTCTGTCTCTACACTGTCAATAAAGCATAAAAATGCCCAAAAAATATCTTTAAAAAATAGAACAAAAAAAAATATATATAAAGACATTAGCTTCAATCAGGACCAGTTCTAATACAGTCTGGACCCAAAAAAAAACCTTGAAATGTATCTTTATTGCATTTTCACAAATAGGAAAAAGGTTTCACAAATCAGAAACTATGTTTTCCATAATGTATAGCCTCTCTGTGATAATCTAGTCCAGATTTGAAGAGTCTAGGTGCAGTGGTTTTCAATCAGGACCAGTTCTAATGCGGTCTAGACCCCTAAAAAACCATTAAAATGTGCATTCTTTGCATTTTCACAAATAGAATAAAAGTTTCACAAATCAGAAACTATGTTTTCCATAATGTATAGCCTCTCTGTGATATTCTAGTCCAGATTGGAAGACTCTAGGTTTAGTGGTTTTCAATCAGGACCAGTTCTAATGTGGTCCAGATGCAAAAAAAGCGTTGACATGTGCCTTTATTTCATTTTCACAAATAGAAGAAAAGTTTCACAAATCAAAAACTATGTTTTCATAATCTATAGCCTCACTATGATAACCTAGTCCAGATTTGAAGAGTCTAGATGCAATGGTTTTCAATCAGGACCAGTTCTAATGCGGTCTAGACCCCTAAAAAACCATTAAAATGCGCATTCTTTGCATTTTCACAAATAGAATAAAAGTTTCACAAATCAGAAACTATGTTTTCTATAATCTATAGCCTTTCTGTGATATTCTAGTCCAGATTTGAAGAGTCTAGGTGCAGTGGTTTTCAATCAGGACCAGTTCTAATGCGGTCTGGACCCCAAAAAAACCTTGAAATGTATCTTTATTGCATTTTCACAAATAGGAAAAAAGTTTCACAAATCAGAAACTATGTTTTCCATAATGTATAGCCTCTCTGTGATATCTAGTCCAGATTGGAAGACTCTAGGTTTAGTGGTTTTCAATCAGGACCAGTTCTAATGCGGTCTGGACCCCAAAAAAACCTTGAAATGTATCTTTATTGCATTTTCACAAATAGGAAAAAAGTTTCACAAATCAAAACTTGTTTTCCATAATGTATAGCCTCTCTGTGATATTCTAGTCCAGATTGGAAGACTCTAGGTTTAGTGGTTTTCAATCAGGACCAGTTCTAATGCGGTCTGGACCCCAAAAAAACCTTGAAATGTATCTTTATTGCATTTTCACAAATAGGAAAAAAGTTTCACAAATCAGAAACTATGTTTTCCATAATGTATAGCCTCTCTGTGATATTCTAGTCCAGATTTGAAGAGTCTAGGTGCAGTGGTTTTCAATCAGGACCAGTTCTAATGTGGTCCAGATGCAAAAAAAGCGTTGACATGTGCCTTTATTTCATTTTCACAAATAGAATAAAAGTTTCACAAATCAGAAACTATGTTTTCTATAATCTATAGCCTCTCTGTGATATTCTAGTCCAGATTTGAAGAGTCTAGGTGCAGTGGTTTTCAATCAGGACCAGTTCTAATGCGGTCTGGACCCCAAAAAAACCTTGAAATGTATCTTTATTGCATTTTCACAAATAGGAAAAAAGTTTCACAAATCAGAAACTATGTTTTCCATAATGTATAGCCTCTCTGTGATATTCTAGTCCAGATTGAAGACTCTAGGTGCAGTGGTTTTCAATCAGGACCAGTTCTAATGCGGTCTGGACCCCAAAAAAACCTTGAAATGTATCTTTATTGCATTTTCACAAATAGGAAAAAAGTTTCACAAATCAGAAACTATGTTTTCCATAATGTATAGCCTCTCTGTGATATTCTAGTCCAGATTGGAAGACTCTAGGTTTAGTGGTTTTCAATCAGGACCAGTTCTAATGCGGTCTGGACCCCAAAAAAAACCTTGAAATGTATCTTTATTGCATTTTCACAAATAGGAAAAAAGTTTCACAAATCAGAAACTATGTTTTCCATAATGTATAGCCTCTCTGTGATATTCTAGTCCAGATTTGAAGAGTCTACGTGCAGTGGTTTTCAATCAGGACCAGTTCTAATGTGGTCTGGACCCCAAAAAAACATGAAATGTAACTTTATTGCATTTTCACAAATAGGAAAAAAGTTTCACAAATCAGAAACTATGTTTTCCATAATGTATAGCCTCTCTGTGATATTCTAGTCCAGATTTGAAGAGTCTAGGTGCAGTGGTTTTCAATCAGGACCAGTTCTAATGCGGTCTAGACCCCTAAAAACCATTAAAATGTGCATTCTTTGCATTTTCACAAATAGAATAAAAGTTTCACAAATCAGAAACTATGTTTTCTATAATCTATAGCCTCTCTGTGATATTCTAGTCCAGATTTGAAGAGTCTAGGTGCAGTGGTTTTCAATCAGGACCAGTTCTAATGCGGTCTGTACCCCAAAAAAGCGTTGACATGTGCCTTTATTTCATTTTCACAAATAGAAAAAAAGTTTCACAAATCAGAAACTATGTTTTCTATAATCTATAGCTTCACTATGATAATCTAGTCAAGATTTGAAGAGTCTAGGTGCAGTGGTTTTCAATCAGGACCAGTTTTAATGTGGTCCAGATGCAAAAAAAGCAGTGAAATCTCCCCTCTCTTTCTTTTAAACTAACTTAATAAAGGTTAAATCAATTTTAAACAGTTTTTAAAGAATGGTTAGACTCTCTTAGATAATCTAGACTAATTAATGTGGCTTTACTGCGGCGATTTAGGAGGTTAAACAACGGAGAATCAGTCACTTCGCCGCTCCTTAAGAATCCCTTAACTTTTCCTTAACTGCCGAATCGGCTGCTGCGAATCAGCTGCCAACTTCAGCGTCGTTCCAGATTGTCCTTTTCACGCCCAGGCTAGAATATTTAGTTTCAGTCCTCCGGTTTGTTTGTTTTTTTTAGCCGCAGGCATTGTTGAAAACAGCTCACTATCTTGTAAACTGAAGAAAAGTTAGACTAGTGCGCATTTCCTTCCCTCCGTTTTACAGTGAACCCGGAAACTAATACATTCATATTTTAGAAAAAAATATTCATTGTGGAATCTACATAGAGTCTGTATCGTATTGGTCGAGGTATCGCCAAGAACTGTAATGGGAAGTAGTGTGTTTACAAACTCTCATTGGAGTCAGAGGTCAGACGAGACGAGACTATGGAAATGTGGGCGGGGCCTTGGAGTGCTGCTAGCGCAGTGCATTGTGGTAGCCGGAGGATTTCTGACTTTAGAGGCAGAGACCGGCAGAGAGACCATAAAAACACTCTTTTTGCCGTTTCTCAGGCTAGGGTGAACCGATTTCTAAAAATTTTGCACATTTATAACACATAGGTTTTGCTCTACATCGGTACATTCATATTTCCACCGGTGAAATCATCCTTTAAGGATTCTCGTTGCTCTAATGTGGAAGTGGAATATGATTCAAATTTGGCCGGATGAAAATATTCACAAACAGTCGTATAGCCTACAAGTAGTGATGGCCCGTAACGTGCCGAGGCTTCGGAGCGTGTGTCGAGTACTCCCGGAAGTTTTTGGTGAAGCGCGTATCGATGCTTGTATCGTTTAGGCCGAATCACGTGACTGATGACGTTCGAAGCCTCGTTTGTTCAAGAAGTGCTTCGGGTATTGTGGATCTACTCGCACTTTGCGGGTTAGTGTTGGCGATTTATTGGTTTGGGAGTGATGTAGACGTGCATGTTGTATCAACTTGCTGTGACTTTCTTGTGCACCCCTGCCTCCGCTGTACCACGTGAAAGAGTGTTCTCCAAAGCAGGAGAAGTTGTTTCCAAAAGAGGAAATTGTCTGAACCCCAGCACAGTGGAAACATTTTGTTTCTCAATAAAAATGAATCAAATCCTTAACAAGCACATTCATTGCCCCTTATATAACACTGCGACAGTTTGAAAATAATTATTCCTGTCATTATGAGTAATTCAAAGTTTGACAAAAAATATTTACTGATAGATTTATTAGATTTTTATGTTTTATCATGTTTGATACCCATAATACACCAAACAAAATATAAGTTGTATTTATATGAATTAATACATGAACAATACATGAAATGCATTTCTTAAGATGTAGGCTATTGATTTATTTACTTGTCAGTCACTCATTCCCATGGCTGCACTGTTGCAGGACAGTATTGAGTGTATTACAAATTGATAGAATTATCTGGCTATTTAACACTGTTTGACCAGCAGGGGGGGTTGTATTGTGTTGAAATCGGTTCAAATGAAGCCTCGAGAAATGAACCTTTTGGTGAACCATTTGGCTTTAAGGCTTCAAGGCTTCAAAAAGCTTCATCTGGCCATCACTACCTACAAGTAGACTATACGCTCCAAATCCTAAACGCGCACGGTGACGTAGGCAAGGTGCAAATGTGCCCAGGCCACGAGCAGTGTGAGCACGGGCCAGCGGGGGGGAGTGGGGAGGGGGGGAATCGTGCTGAATCTTCCTGCAGCACGGAACAGGCCAACGGCACTAGTGTGAGTCTATCTTAGTCTATCTACAAATACATGTATGTGTTTATTGAGGGATGAGCACACTCACACTCATTGTTGATAGGAGTAATGGGTAAGGGGGGCCCATTGACTGGAGGTTTTCAGGGGCCCAGCCATTTGTGTGGGCAGGCCTGCCTGAGCCCTGTGATTTTTCCTTCTCTATCTCTGCTGACTCCTCTATAAGGAAAATAGTTATTGGCCCACAATTAACTAGTAGTAGCTGGATGACATAATCAACTAATTTGCATAATATGCAATTCTGAAAGAGGCTAAATGAATATAAAATGCTGAGTAGTAGGCCTTAACAAATTACCTAGGCCTCTTTACATACAAACTAACTTTAAAAACCTTGTTAGTTGCTATAAATACAAGGTTAGCTTTTTTTATATAGATGCAGTCGCCAATTGAATGTGGACCAATACAACTATTAACGTGTTTACAAACGTCACCTGGCAGCTCTTGCTCAGAGCAACACGGTGTTGTCTGTCTGCTGGCTGCAGCAGGGGGCTGTTTTCACACACACACACACACACACACACACACACACACACACACACACACACACACACACACACACACACACACACACACACAAACCATGTGAGTGAGGGCTGTCAGCGGTGCGGAGGAGGAGACAGCAGACGTTGCTAGTACTCGGCTCTGGTGAGCACGGTATTTAAAAAAAGTTGCAAGATGTGTCTCTGGTCTTTAACGAGCCTTAGCGCTATGGCTGAAAGTCGGCAAATATAGCGGAAAAAGTCGCCAGTTGGCAACATGTTAACGAGGTGACAACACTGAGATGAGAGTTAGTCACGTGATCCCGCTGTTGATCGTTTCACTGATCAGTCGCGGACTGTAATAATAATAATGTCGGCGAATTTCCCGGTCGCGCGCGTGCCCCTAGTTGAAACTAGTACTCGCACTGTCTCAAAAATTGTCGCAAAATGTGAGAATTTGGTCGCAGTCTGGAGCCCTGCAGCTTTGCACACCACTCATCACTTGCAAGCAGCTTTGAGTAATCGGACCTCTCGTTTGTCAGAAAAACTTTAAGTTCCTCTCGCAGCTCATACACACGGGCCAGCACTTTGCCGCGCGACAGCCACCGGACCTCCGTGTGGAGCAATAAGACTTTATGTTCCGCTCCCATTTCCTCACACAAAGACACCCGACAATGGTTAATTAGGTGATATTAGATAATTTCCCACGGCACACCTGACGATCCCTCACGGCACACTGGTTGAAAATCACTGGTCTAGAGAGCCGTCCCATCATTTCCGGCTTCCGTATTTTTTCGGGCCACAATACAGATTAGCGCCGCCTGCTGTTATGGAGACATTACGTCCCGCGCAAACGCAGAGCGTACGGAAAGTCAGCAGTCAGTTTGGTGTGTTCTTTGCACTTTTTCGGCCGCGACGGGAAGACTGGAGCTCCCTGAATCGGCAGTCTCCATTTTCGGGTAGTCGGACTGGAGTGTCCTGGCCTTAATAGGTTATTAAACTGTTTTGAAATTTTTAGGAAAACTGAATACAACTTTTGATCAAATGCTTATTTGTTTGCAATACTAAATAAATAAAAATAGTGTCGACATCTAGTCGTTTATTTGAGTTTGTACTTAGCAGCCATTTTGAAACTTCTTAAATAATTGTGTTAGAACCAGGGCTGTACGCTTATTTTTTTAGGTGGTAGCACTGGTGCTAGCAAGCAAAAAAATTCAGTAGCACAAAAATTAATTTGGTAGCACACAAAGTATGATGAAAATTTGCATAACCTTAACCCTTGCATTTCACTGTAATTACCTTTGAGCATGTCATCTTGGTCTCCTTTGAGATTCTCAATTAATATTATATCCTAGTGTGTGCAGTAATAATTGTAGAAGAATGAATAGGGGTACACTGATTGCAATTTAGACAAAAGAATCTAACCTGCCAATTGCAATTTTTTGCTGATTCAGAATTATTCCTCCCCATAAAAATATAAAAATAATATCTATATCTATATATGTTTTGTATATACATGTAATTATTATATTAATAATTATATTTTTTTTTAGAAAATGTCCTTCTGTTAATTAAAACCAAACTTTAAAACATTAAACATAGCCTATTACACAAATAAGTATACATATTGGTACAATTTAGGATAAATTAAATAGGTTGTTGGAAGTTGTTCTTCAGTGGCTTATTTCAAACTTTGTTTTTAGACTACTGTTGACTTTTCTCTGCAGCTGAATGAGTTGCCTTTCAAGCTAGCTAACTACTGTAGCTGAAGCGCTAACTTCCTGTTCTTACCGGCTTCAAAATAAAAGTCAACTTACGTTTGGCTAGTAACAGACTTTTAACGTGAAAGGAACAGGAAATGTTCTGTTTGCACACGCGCTAACTTAACCGCGTGAATCTCCTTCCGGTTATTACCGTTGGTGAAGTTTTACGGTAGAATCGCTGCACGAGCACAGATCCCGAGGACACATATCTTTCACCAGCCAAAGTGGAGGGTGGACTCAATAACTTACTTGCCTAAGACTACATTTACCCCATTTGGAGTGTTAATGTAGAGCCCTCTAAGCAGTGTTGTGCATCTCTCCTCTGTGTTTCAAAGACAGCCTCTCCTCATTATCAACTAGCACTAGTGTGAATGGACTTGTATTCATCATCGCACGTGATCAATTTCAGTAGCAAATGCGATCAAAACTGTCGCACTGTACAGCCCTGGTTAGAACTCAAATGACAAGCAGCAGGTGCTTTGTCTCACCCTGCGGTCCGAATCGCATACTTTCTACTATTTAGTATGGTAGAAAAAAGTATGTATGTCCCGATTCTTGTGGCCAGATTAAGGATGGCTAGAAAGACCCGGATGTCTATAACATCCGTCCAAGATTTATTGATCATAGTGTTGAAAACAGCATCCTATTTGGCCGATTCTGACCCATAATCCAGAGTGAACCTGAAGTGACGTTGGAGCCTCCATATGAAAACAAACATCGATGCGACGGATATAAAAGCAAGAGGCAAGATCAAGGCGCAATGTTATGATGAAAAAAATAAGTAAAAGAATGTCCCAATAGTATGCCTACTGCATCCTAACTAGATTCCTTTTATCGTCGGATGTAGTATGTAGAATAGAAAAAATACAGAGTATGCGATTCAGAACGCAGGGAGTCTCTGAGCAGACAGTATGAGGCAATGACAAAGAAGGCCACACCCACTACAGTGGGAGGTTGGTGGGGGTTCAGTCATTCTGGGGCCTCTACACAATTCTATAATGCTTTTAATTGTCTAAATATTAGAGCCCATTTCACACATGCACTTGGACTCTGAAATGATCTGGATTTGACCAGGATGAGCTGTGTGTGAACCCTGACTTTACCCAGCTGGCCCCCTAGTACCGTCAGGGTCTATGGCAGGGCGTGGGTGTATCATGTCAATGTGTCCTACACCCACATGCTCCTGCTGTACGTGTGAAAGGGAAGATCTGGACATTCTCCGGGATGCATTCTCCGGTAAATTTCCTGAGTTCATGTCTGAAAGGGGCTTTAGTGAGTAGCAGGGGCCTCTACCAATAGTCACATCTCCTAACCTTTAAGCCTCCTTTACTTAACCTATGTGGAGAACGTCATCGGATCAAGGAGAGATGAAAAGATGCTTCCTTTGGAACATAGGAAAAGACAGCACTGTTTAAAATGAAATCGACTCCACTTTTCCTAACCGACGTCATTGCGTGACGGTGAGTAGTGTTGACGTGAGTCACTAGCGTGAAACTACACTATTAGGAAAATGGACTACAACAAGCGCTCGTTCGATCCATGCGTTCTTTTCATAATTGATTTCAATCAGGATGGCGTCAAAAGAGTGAGAATCACTTAGGTAGGACTTGGCCAAGGGGAATATTTAAATCCACTTGAATCCCAATTCACATGTGAAAAAAAAGAGGCTACACTTATGTTGATGTTGAAATGAACTGCCCCCAGTAGTCTAAATGCAAAGTTGGCATTTTATTTTCTTATGGTGTAAATTATGGGCTAGGAAAATACCCATTATGATGTTGGACTTTTATAAGTTCTTTGTTATCTTTATGGGGGGGGGGGGGTATTTTGTTTTAGCCGAGTTAAATCTTCCTCCCTTCTGCGTCTCTGGTTCATATTCGTGTAGAGTCGGTAAACTCCGTCGGTGGCCCGTTGCTTTAAATCTTGCCGCCGTAAAGGATTATGGGATACCACCATCTCCTTTCCTTTCGTAAAGGTTGGTCAGTAGTAACCTATGCTAAAGGAGGGTTAAAGGATGCATCGAGGCTCCTTTCCTAAGCATTTTGAGAATTCGAACCACCTATCCACCGAGTACTTCCGGGTCATCTCGTTAGGAAAGGAAATTTCCTATTCAAAAAAGAGAATCCGTAGCGGCCCCTGGTATACAGTATCTAACAAAAGTGAGTACACCCCTCACATTTCTTCAAATATTTCATTATATCTCTTCATGGGACAACACTGAAGAAATTACACTTTGATACAATGTAAAGTAGTCAGTGTACAGCTTATATAACAGTGTAAATGTACTGTTCCCTCAAATTAACTTGACACACAGCCATTACTGTCTAAAGTGCTGGCAACAAAAGTGAGTACATCCCTAAGTGAAAATGTCCAAATTGCGCCCAAAGTGTCAATATTTTGTGTGGCCACTATATTTTTCCAGCACTGCCTTAACCCTCTTGGGCATGGAGATCACCAGAGCTTCACAGGTTGCCACTGGAATCTTCTTCCACTCATTCATGACGACATCAAGGAGCTTGTGGATATTAGAGACCTTGCACTCCTCCACCTCCTGTTTGAGGATGCCCCGCAGATGCTCAATAGGGTTTAGGTCTGGAGACATGCTTGGCCAGTCCATCACCTTTACCCTCAGCTTCTGTAGCAAGGCAGTGGTCATCTTGGAGGTGTGTTTGGGGTCGTTATCATGTTGCAATACTGCACTGCGGCCCAGTTTACGAAGGTTGAGTGCACTTGCTCAGGGTCATATCCAGAGGTTGGCTTTGGAAAATAGACCTATGAATACTGCCAGCATTGCTGCAGGGCTTGAAGGGGTGGGGGGTCAGCCTGTCAGTGCTCAGACCATACGCCACACTCTGCATCATACTGGTCTGCATGGCTGTCGTCCCAGAAGGAAGCCTCTTCTAAAGATGATCCAAAAGAAAGCCCACAAACAGTTTGCTGAAGACAAGCAGACTACGGATATGGATTACTGGAACCATGTCCTGTGGTCTGATGAGACCAAGATACACTTATTTGGTTCAGATGGTGTTAAGAGTGTGGGGCGGCAACCAGGTGAGGACTACAAAGACAAGTGTGTCTTGCCTATAGTCAAGCATGGTGGTGGGAGTGTCATGGTCTGGGGCTAAATGAGTGCTACCAGCACTGGGGAACTACAGTTCACTGAATGCCAACATGTACTGTGCCATACTGAAGCAGAGCATGATCCCCTCCCTTCGTAAACCCGGCCGCAGGGCAGTATTGCAACATGATAACGACCCCAAACACACCTCCGAACAACCACTGCCTTGCTTAAAAGGCTGAGGGTAAAGGTGACGGACTGGCCAAGCATGTCTCCAGACCTAAACCCTATTGAGCATCTTTGGGGCATCCTCAAACAGGAGGTGGAGGAGTGTAAGGTCTCTAATATCCACCAGCTCCTTGATGTCGTCATGAATGATTGGAAGAGGATTCCAGTAGCAACCTGTGAAGCTCTGGTGAACTCCATGCCCAAGAGGGTTAAGGCAGTGCTTGAAAAATATAGTGGCCACACAAAATATTGACACTTTGGGCCCAATTTGGACATTTTCACTAAGGGGTGTACTCACTTTTGTTGCCAGCACTTTAGACATTAATGGCTGTGTGTTGAGTTATTTTGAGGGACAGTAAATTTACACTGTTATACAAGCTGTACACTGACTACTTTACATTGTATCAAAGTGTCATTTATTCAGTGTTGTCCCATGGAAAGATATAATGGAATATTTGAAGAAATGTGAGGGGTGTACTCACTTTTGTGAGAGGCTGTAGGCGAGTATGTATGGCCAGATGAAGCTCCAAGAAGCCTGCTGGTGTTTCTAAGAAGCTACAGACAGGCTGCCCAGTAGCTGATTGGTACCACAAATGATCACAGCTTCATCTGGAGATGTACAACTTGTAGAATGGACCTACTGTGTTATGGTAACAATCTGACAAAAACACAGTCAAAGGCTTGAGAACAGAGAAGCTTTTATTCTTAATAAAACAAAACAGAAATGCGTCTCACCCACTGGCCTGCAGTGGGAAACTGGCTTTTGGATTCTAGTCATGTGTGCAAAAGGACAGGTGTTGAGGCAAATACTTGCAATAGGCAGAAATACTGACGCTGGTCAGTGTAAGCAGAGGCAAGGGCAGTGAAAGAAATGGTTTATTCGTACAAGTCAATCTGGGATGTGATGTCCAGGGAAGCAACATTTATATTTAAAGAAATGTCACCTGATAGGACTTCTATTTCCTTCTAGGTAGGCATTTAAAAGGAGGGTCAACATGCTAACTGACATACACTGGAAACTACAGAACAGCTTTAACTACAAAGGCATGTGTTCACTCCATACTAAGAAGGCATCTTAACAGTACTCTTTTAACTGGAGCACACATTCATTGTTACATGGTTAGACTAAACTCTGAGACTGTACTTTGGTATAACATAGCTTGAGCTAAATACAGTACTTGAGTTATACAGGTATGTTTACCATGTTCAGGATTTGACTCCTTTGTGTTGGCATGCAAACATTTAGCTAATACATTTTGTAGCTATTCAGTCAGACACCAAACTATTGGATACATTAACATGTTGACCTGATGTTGAAAAATGTCAAATGTGGGTGAGATATATCTTTGGTTCCTTTGAAAGTCTTACCCCTTTAACTAACTGCAACTCATTCTTCTGCCTCCATAGTAGCTTATAGAAGAGTTCAGCACACCCACTGTCCACTCGTATATCCACCAACACTGTAACATGAAACTCCACATAGTAACACCAGGAATTGGTCAAAGTAGTGCAAAACCATAAAGAGGGGCCTGTTAGAAAAAAAGGTTAATGCAAGGAGAAGGTTTTTGGCTGAGAATAGAGACAACAGACTGAATCAAACGTGTGCCTGTAGAACACAAAAACCTTCCACAGAGGTTCTCTGACAATTGCACAAAAATAATCTCATTTCTGATGGTTTAAAAAAAATAAAAAATAAAATCATAGACGTGTAGAGCCACTCGTTTCGGTAAAGTTCA
This sequence comes from Ammodytes dubius, assembly GCA_026122265.1. NCBI lineage: Eukaryota > Metazoa > Chordata > Actinopteri > Uranoscopiformes > Ammodytidae > Ammodytes > Ammodytes dubius. The sequence continues at coordinate 5,750,233 of CM047523.1, read as the reverse complement.
CTTTGTGGCAAACCTGAATGTCAAAGCAGGGATTCTAAATGCATGGACTTTTTTTTTCAATCTTGTTAAAAGGGCCAATGTGTTCTAACATTTTTCGTCCATCTTCAATTGCAAACACAAGTCAACAGGTTGGATGCAGCCTTTAAAAGGGCCAATGCAACTGGGTGAATTGAATTCCACCTTAAATCAACCGTCACCACTAGGAAGCTGATGGGACCACTTCACCCCCTGTCAGCTGGTCAGGGTAATGGACACTAGAACATGAATGGAGCAGTATTTCATATTTCATAGAGATTGAAGTTGTGTTTCTCTGTTGAGGTTGGTGGTCAATGGTCATATTGGAATCCCAAATCCTTATTTACAATGGGGGGATGTGGATTCAGCCCCCTTCATCCTCTTCCAGCCAGAACAATCCATTCTTTAGCTCCACTAGGGACTTAATGAGTTAGTCCAATATAGCTTATAGCTCTGTGTCTGACCCTAGGACTGTGCAGTGTTTCCCCTACCATTATACAGGCCTGGCGGCCCCGCCAGGCCAACGGGACCCCCCGCCAGGCCAACAGCAGCCTGACTTTAAAAAAAAAAAAAAAAAAAAAAGTTTTTTTTTTTTTTTTTTTTAATACATTTTTCATTGATTCCGTAATAATCATTTGCGAGCGTCTGCGCGGCACTGTCGGCCTGTCTTTACAACCTCTCGTTTGATCATCCCATCAGCTGATCTGTGTGTCTGCTTGTGTGTGTTTGTGTGCTCACGGCGGGCGCGATGCGCGTGTGTGCATTCGGTGTGCACTTGTTAAACACGGAAGCCAATGAGCAGGAGCATGACTAGCAAGCAAACGCTGAACTAGTGGCAAAAATAAAACCAGCGCCTGCTCTATGGAGATATTAAGGACTCAGTAACAGGGACGTTGAACAGGAAAAAGTGCTGAGCAAAACTTAGAAAGTTAAAATCGCTACGTCGCCGTGGCAACACACCCAATCTGTATCAACAGCAGAGACAGCGCTGAAAAAAACGGCATGCACACATTTCAGTAAGTTTACAGAAGTGCCACACTGCTACTGCCTTTGACATTCTCAGAAAAGCATTCATTTATGTTCAAGGGACATATTAATTTACTTATTGTTTTAACTGTTAAGTTATCTTGAAAACAGCTGGCTATTGTAGCCCTATTTGTATTTTCAATGCTACTTTATTTTTATGTTTTAAATTGAGAAATAGGCTAGATGAAATATAATGGTCGGAATAGGGAATTTGCCTTATGTAGCACACATGTTGATAATCATGATGTGTAGCCTATGTTAATTCATTTATTTTCAAAAAGGCTATTTGCATTTTTTTTTTTTTTAATAAATAGGCTAGCTTCAGGGTGAGGTGATTCAGATTATTCCAGAAATGAGTAGGCTACTAGACAGGAGCTGTCTATATTAGATCTTAGTGTTTATTGTTTTTTATTGAAATCCACGTGTTTTTCTTGAATAGTTTACATGGCTTGTGTCTCCAAATTATTACAGAAAATAGTTATAGGCAGGACATATGACAGCTGTTTACAGAGCACATAATTAATCAGAGTTCATCTCTCAAAGTGCACCAGATTGATGCATTTAACTTTAAAAATGATAAGGTTTTCTTCTGCAGGGGATGCCCCCAGAACCCAGAAGGTCCATTCTCACCCAGCAGGATCTAAAAATCCTGTGAGAAACGCCACATGTACAAATGTACTGAATGTGAAAGCATAACCCTATGCTCTCATGTCAAAAGAGGCTCATCCCAAATGGGGTTCGTTTTGGTCAATTTCTTCTAGAAATTTGGTACGCACGCGGCGCGCAATACTTTATCAGCTCTTACCACCGGGCCTAAAAAAAATTCTAGGGAAACACTGCTGTGCATTCATGAAGCTTGAGTTGAGATCAGTTTGAAATCAAAGCCATCCACCAGATGACATGTGTAGAGTATATCTTGAGCTGATCCAGACATGGCAGGGTGAGAGAGGAGCCTTCAGTCTAAGTGGTGAGGTTGGACCTGTGGACACCAGTCTGTCTGAGCATACAGGAGGCAGTGGACTGTCTTAAACCTGCAGGAAGGGAGAGAAGACAGTCACACACGTATTCACTGCTCGCACAGGAGCACATTTCAAGTCTTCAGCTCAAGTTAAGTTATTTATGTTAATATAAGTGTTAAATCGCTCTTTATTCATACAGTGATCACTTACATAGTGTGCGCGTTTCATAAAGCCGATCTCTCAGTCACCCGCTCTGCATGTAATCGTCAAATAAACTTTTCGGCAAATAAACTTTTTGGGGATCCCAAAACTGGTATAATAATAATAATAATAATATTAATAATAATACATTTTATTTATAATGCACTTTATATTCAAGAAAGAAAGAAAGAAGAAGAAGAACGCTACAAACCGGCACCCGTCTCACTGCCGGTGCACGCGCATATCCGACCCCTGTATACATGCAGAGAGAATGCCGACTATGAACGAGTTATCTCGGTGTTCTTATCCGACTTCGCTTGTCCGTTAATGTGCCGATTTGTGTGCGAAGTAGATCGGATAAAGGTGTTTACATGTAGTGATGTCACATCGACAAAGCCTCCATATCAAAACAAACGGGGATGTGACGGATATAAAAGCAAGAGGCAAGATAAAGGCGCAATGTTATGATGAAATAAATAAGTAAAAGTATCTCCCAATAGTATGCCTACTGCATCCTAACTAGATTATTTTTATCGTCGGGTGTAGTATGTAGAATAGAAAAAAGAAAGAGTATGCGATTCGGAACGCAGGGTGTCTCTTTATTAATATGCTTACCTCGTGGGGTCCTCGGCCAATGAAAAGCCTCCAACCAGACTGACCACATTTCTTCTGTTGTCAAAGCCTCCGTAGCTGAGAGTCACCTGGAGCAATGAGACACATTATACACAGTGAGACTAACAGAGCACAGAGCAAACCATGGTGATAGATAATGTTCTCAATGTTTCAGGACTTCAGGAGCTCTTTACAGAAACACTCTGGTTAGGTTCTTATATTTGGTTGATTAGTAATGCAGAGGAAACTATTTAAATTTTTTTTAATTTTAAAGTGAAAAAAACTGACAGTTGAGTGTTTTACAGATATTTGCTGGGACTCTTGACCTCCATCTTGAAACCAGTTAATAACTAGTAGTAATAACTACAGACTTATTCTCACCAGTTAATAACTAGTAGTAATAACTACAGACTTATTCTCACCAGTTAATAACTAGTAGTAATAACTACAGACTTATTCTCAGCAGTTAATAACTAGTAGTAATAACTACAATCTTATTCTCACAAGATGACGAGTGTTTCCTTGACTTGAAGGTGGAGTCAGTGAAAATGCTTGTTTGACATTACCAGTGAATATCTCCTCACAATATGCAAGCTGTCCGTACTCATTTCTTGCGCTGAAAAGAAATCTGGTGTTAATACGCAGCCCGGGCTCTGTAAACCGGCATGTAGCAAAATGGGCCCACAACAGCTAGCAACGTGTACCATTTGGCGCGATTGGAGTGACTTCTTTCCCTTCTTATCTGCTCCTGTGTTTGTGTATGTGAATGTGTGTGTGTGTGTGAAAATCCAACTGGAAACCATTCTATATACAAATGTTTCCAATTCACTTAGGGGTCTCAATAGCCATCCCTACATCACAGTTCAGGGGGCGACTGTGGCTCAGGTGGTAGAGCGGGTCGGCCAATGATCGAAGGGTTGGCGGTTTGATTCCCGCCCTGCCACTTGTGTCATGGTTGTTGTGTCCTTGGGCAAAACACTTCACCCACCTTGCCTCATGTGAATGTCGATAGTTAGCCTGCTATCGGTGTATGAATGTGTGTGTGAATGGTAACGTGGGAAAGGAAAACAGGTCTCCATTGCAAAAGAGTCTCTGGTCTCAATGGGATTTTCCTGTAGAAATAAAGGTAAAAAGACACATGTAGTAGAAGAGTGTAGTCACCTGCTGCAGCACAGTGTCAGTGGGCAGTTTGAGCAGGCTCTCCAGGTGAGAGTGGAACAGGTGAGTGTGTGTGAGGGGGACCTCCAGCAGAGCTTCTATGATGTAGCCGATGGTGCAGTCATCTGGCAGGCGGATCTTCTCCGCTGTGCTGATGAAGTTCCCCAGACTGAAAGCAGAGGGCACACATTCACACACACACACATATTTCACACATATTCTCTTTACAGCAGACATTTCCAAACTCATTTTCCTCCTAATGAACCAAATAAATCAGATTATTATTATTATTAGATTGCTGTATTTACTATTTAGCTTAACAGAGGTTTTGAAAAACTGCATGTTTGTGTTGATGAAATATATATTGTTGGACTTTTAAGGACTGAAAAATATAGTGTATTGAAATATTTAACATCTAAAAAAGCCGGTATAGAATCTGCAGCATGGTTAGGGTTGAATGGTTGAAAACAAAAGATGGACATGCAGTAAGTGGCCTACCTGGCCCAGGGGCTCATCTTCAGGGCCAGCCCTCTGCTGATACAGAAACCTGCTCCGCCTGTGGCAAACCAGAATTTGACGGACACCTGAAACCAGACCACGTCAGACCCATCAGCCACTAAACCAGCCCTGTGTTCCAATCCACATACTTTCTGCTATATTATGGTAGAAAAATATTGTTGTCTTGATTGATGTGTACTACATCTGGTCGAGATTTTAAGTGTTGAAATCAGCATGCTATTTGGGCGATTCTGACCCACAATCCTGTGCGCATCGTTAGTGACGTCACATTGACAGAGCCTCTGTATGTAAACAACCGGGGATGAGCCAGATATATAAAGGAAGAGGCAAGATCAAAGCGCAATGTCGTGATGAAACAAATAAGTAAAAGTATGTCACAATTGTAGCATACTGCATGCTGCATGCTTACTTAATACTTTCAGCTGTAGTATGTAGGAGAGGGAAAAAGAAAGAGTATGCGATTTGGAATGGCAGGTAGAAGCAGTTTTTTAGAAGGAATATTCTGGAGCCAGGATTTAAGAGAGAAAACTCCTAATGGGATAAGTGACTGACCGAGCCGTCACTCTTGACCCTCTCTGCTGCCTCTATAGGATGGTCCAGACTGGGCCGGCCCACGTACACATCCTGACTGTGGTGGTAGGACGACAACAGGGCCACCAGGGGGAGCACCAACACATAGTTATCATCATCCACATGGCAGAACCACCTGGAAGACAGACAGACAGACACACACACACACACACATAAACACACATCAATAACCGCTGAATAGGTCCATTCATGTTGGCAGTGGATGCATGTTTTTTTTTGTACTTTTGACTCACTTCTTCTGCGACTCTATGAACTTGTCGTACTCCACAGACATCTTGCAGCACAGAGCCTGTCTGGTGTGAGCCGCAGAGCAGTTTGTGTTGATCAGGTTCACTCCTGGAGAAGACACAGCGCTTTGAAAACTCTATGTACACTGGAGGAAATCATTATTTGATCCCTCACTGATTTTGTAAGTTTGCCCACTTACAACTAAATGAAAGGTCTATAATTGTAATGCTAGGTTCATTTTAACAGTGAGAGACACACTATCAAAAAGAAAATCACATTAAAAAATATATGCATTTTTTTTTGCACTTTATTGAGTGAAATAAGTATTTGATCCCCTATCAAAACATTGCTTAGTACTTGGTGGAGAAACCCTTGTTGGCAAGTACAGAGTTTCGACGGATTGGAAGACCCATCCACGACACATTTTTTGTGACCAGGCTGAGAGAAGGAGGTTGTCACCCAGGATTTTATGGTACATGGCCCCATCCATAGGTCCCTCGATGCGGTGAAGTCGACCTAGCAGGGAAACACCCCCAAAGCATAATGCTTCAACCTCCATGCTTGACTGTGGGGATGGTGTTCTTTGGGTCATAGTCAGAATTCCTCCTCCTCCAAGAATGGGGAGTCGCATTGATACCAAAGAGCTTGATTTTGTTTTAATCTGACCACATCACCTTCTCCCAAGCAATATCTGAGCCATTCAAGTGTTCATTGGCTAACTTCAGACGGGCCTGTACATCTCCCTTCTTGAGCAGGGGGACCTTACTGGCACTACAGGATTTCAATCCATTACGGCATAGTGTGTTACCAATAGCTTTCTTGGGGACTATGGTTCCAGCTGCCTTAGGATCATTAATATTAACTGTGTAGTTCTGGGCTGATCCCTCACCTTTCTCATGATCATTGATACCCACGAGGTGAGATCTGCATGGAGCCCCAGACCGAGGGAGATTGAGGGTAAAGTTAAATGAAAATGAAATGAATTTTTTTTGTTTCTTTCATTTTCGAATAATCGACAACAGTTGTCTCCTTCTCACCCAGCTTCTCGCTAATGGTCTTGTAGTCTATTACGCAATGTGCAGGTCTTGAATCTTGTCCCTGATGTCCTTAGACAGCTCTTTGGTCTTGCCCATGATGGAGATGTTGGAGTTTGATTTATTGACTCTGTGGAGAGGTGTCTTTTATACAGGAAACTAGTTGAGATTAGGAGTACTTCTTTATGGTACAACGTATTGACGCAGGGGGGCTGAATACTTTTGCACGCCACATTTTTCAGTTTTTTTATTTATAAAAAAAATTGAAAAACATGTTTCATTTTCATTCCACTTCACAATGATGCGCCACTTTGTGTTGTTCTATCACATGAAATCCCAATAAAATAAATGTACGTGTAGGGATTGTTACAATACGTGACAAAATGTGGAAAGTTCAAGGGGTATGAATACTTTTTCAAGCCACTGTAAGTCAAATTTGGCAAACACTCACAATTTGATTAGGATACTGATAAGATTTTAAGCTTTGATGGACTTTCTTCAAACTTGCACAAATGTCCACTCTGACTCAAAGATGAACTGAATAGATTTTGGAGGTCAAAGGTCAAAGGTTAGTGTGACCTTCCATATTGTGAGGTCTCAGTGACCTTGTACCATATTGTATCTTCTTAAGAGCTTTACCTTCTTTAAAGCATTGACTACCACAACTGGACTTTTACTGTTTTAAAATTGTATGCCTGGTAGTGGAATGTATTTCTAGTTTCATTCTTATACATGTGTGAAATAAAATAATGAATGTCTCAAGATTGCCCAGGTAGCCTACTGTTATGCAGATTTACTACTATTGAATTGGCCCATCTGCCCGCCCAAAAAGTTATAAATGGTAAATGGACTTGACTTATATAGCGCTTGATAGCAAATTTTCTCAGCCCCAAAGCGCTTTACATTTCTTATCACATTCACCCATTCATACACACACACACTCATACACGATGGCAGTAGCTGCCATGCAAGGCTCCAAGGGACCATCGGGAGCAATGTGGGGTTCAGTGTCTTGCCCAGGGACACTTCGACATGTGGTGGGTAGGTGGGGGATCGAACCTCCGACCCTGCACTCCAGAGGCGATCTCCCTACCCACTTCGCCACTGCCGCCCCTATAATCTGTGTAATACAGTTTTTGCAGAAAAGGTTACTAATATATCTCTGAGCTTCTCACCTGTTCTCGTCTGCAGCTCCCTGTCCTCACCGTCAGTGAATATATAGGTCTGAAACAAAGACACAATGTTAAAATGATTTGTGCAAACACAAACCTGCCCACATGCACACAAACACAAGTTTGTTCTCCTGCTGGGACACAATGAATAGCTCCATTGTCTGCTCTTGCCGATGAGGTCGTGTGCAAAGCAACAATGACACACAGAGGTAGGGGAAGAGAATATTTCACAACACCCCTCAGTGCTGAAACTCATGTAGCAGGTGTGCTGTGACACTGAACAAATCAGACGTTCATTTGACAGACACAACACCAGGACATAAATACACTTATTTTTTCACCTTCATCCTTTCTTTAGGTGAACAAGTCAAACTAGCAGTGTGACAGACCAAGGTGCAGCCACTATGTGTTTGATCAATGAGCATCATTAGTTCCATATGGTATGGCTCCAGTTTACATCAGAGTCTCCCATAGTCTTTTCAACAGACTTCTCTGGACTATTGGTAGGGGTGTGTATTATACACTCAGTGGCAACTTTATCAGGTACACCTTGCTAGTACCGGGTTGGACCTCCTTTGGCCTTCAGAACTGCCTTCATTCTTCGTCGTATACTTTCAACAAGATGTTGGAAACATTCCTCAGAGGTATTTGGTGATGTGAATCTCCCGTTCCACCACATCCCAAAGGGGCTCTATTGGGTTGAGATCTGGTGACTGTGCAGGCCATTGGAGTACAGTGAACTCACTGTCATGTTCAAGAAACCAGTTTGAGATGATTTGAGCTTTGTGACAAGGTGCATTATCCTGCTGGAAGTATCCATCAGAAGATGGGTACACTGTGGTCATAAAGGGATGGACATGGTCAGCAACAATACTCAGGTAGGTTGTGGCGTTTAAACAATGATCAATTGGTACTAAAGGGTCCAAAGTGTGCCAAGAAAATATCCCCCACACATTTACACCACCAGCAGCCTGAAGTGTTGATACAAGGCAGGATGGATCCATGCTTTCATGTTGTTTATGCCAAATTCTGACCCTACCATCTGAATGTCGCAACTGAAATTAGGCATGGCAGTGGTGGATGACGATGATGATATGATATTCTGACTGTATGATGATCTTATGCAAAAATAACACGGTTCAAGGTATCACAATTATAGCTCTATCATTTAAAATTCCACCTGAAGATAATGTTTTCATTTTTTAAACAACATTTAGAATATTCTGAACATTAATACACTTGTATGATAACATAATCAATAAGATCATTTAATTATTCTTAACAAAGCAGTCCTTAAGTGAGCTGCTTAACAAGGTTTTTAGAGACATGCTCACTTTCTACACATTTCTCTTCTAGTAAAAGTGGTTGTGATTAGGGATGGGCATTTTAAGAAATTCAATTGATCGATCATCGGGAAAATTAACGAGCAATCATCGAGTAATCGTTATCTTTTTGTACATATTAAAAAATGCCAAAAGAACATCCAAAATACAGCGTTTTTACCATAGACTGTATACAAGAGGTTTTTACTCAATTACATCTTTATTCCAAGATCTTCTAGGCAAACAACAATCTATTAAGACAAGGCAACTTTTTAAAATAAAATAATAATAAAATGCGGCGCTGGTTAAAGCCCGAGGCTATGAGCCAACAAGGAGCCAATGCTACGATACCTTTAAAGTTTAAACACATATGCGCCTCCTAAAGGCCAGGACACACCAGTCCGACTTGTTTCTACTTGTTCCGACTACGCAAAAAATGGGGTCGGCCGTTTCAGGAAGCTCCAGGCTTCCCGTCGCGGCCAGAGAACACACCAAACTGACTGCTGACTTTCCGTACGCTCTGTTGCTTGCGCGGGACGTAATGTCTCCATAACAGCAGGCGGCGCTAATCTGTATTGTGGCCCGAAAAAATACGAAAGCCGGAAATGATGGGACAACTCTCTAGACCATAAACATAGATAGAAATACGTATTTATATTTATGGACCATAAGAGCACAATTTTTAGCAGAGAGTGTCGAGCATGGTGTCGAGCAGTCAACAAGGGTTGATGCATGTGAGTACTCTCAAAACGAAACGAACAAACACATTAAAACGATGGCTAGCTGTTGTTAGCTGTTTGTGCTACCCGCCTCACTTCCGGGCTTCACTGATTCGCTAGCCCTCCACCAATCAAATTGCTCCAAATGAAAGACGGTCGGCCAGCCTGTCGCCGCCGATTGAACATGTTCAATCGGCGGCGACAGGCTCAAAACAAGCCCGACGACCTCTACGTCGGCCGACGTTACGGCACACACCAAACAGATTCGTCTCCCGACCCCCTATCGACTCTACGACGGCGATTTTCGGGCTGGTGTGTCCTGGCCTTAAGATGCTGCCAAAGACTGCATAAGGGCACGGCCAGGGACGTTGGAACTACTTTCTTAGGGGGGGTGCTGTAAATTGGCCGAAGTGCAGCGCTATCACACAAAGCAGTAGGCTACTGGTAAAATTTGAAATCTATAACCATGATAACATAGCCTAATTATATTTAAAATAATTTGATTAGAATTAAGCTATTATAACAAAGTATCCTTACTTATAGCCTTTAAAAAAAAATCCTGAATTTGAAGGACGTAGGTTTTGATTAAACATTGGGTTGTGACAATTTATAAGTGGGGGTCTGGGAGTCCTCCCCCAGAATTTTTTGAGCATTAAATGCTTAATTTCCTGCATTCTGGTGAATTTGTATTCACCAATTTGTTCCTTTTCTGCATACATTTGTATTCTTGAGCCCCGCTGTGATCGGTGAATGATAACCGGGGCAGTGCACGTCAGGGGAAGGCTTCCGCGATCTCCGTTAGTTTCAGTTTACAGCCGACAAAGTTACAATCACAACGACCACATAGACAGCGCATGGACAGCGTTTTAATGAAGCCTCTCATTCTTATTATCATAAGGGCGTTGAAGCAAATGATGAAATCTAAACATTACGGCGGCCCTGGTGGTGCGTAAAAGGACAACGCAATCTCTCCTCAGCAGTACAGTAAAAGTCCATCGCACAGCCGATTCCTGAAGCAGGCCCTGAAGCTTAATGACCGCTCTGGTAACGGGCAGTCCATTACTGGACGCAGAATACTAGACCCCGAATATAAGACGACCCGACTTTTTTACGACCTTATGAAGTGTTAATATGTTCGCCTTTACTTTTTTTTTTTATACTTTATTGTAGGATCATATAGTATTCTGATGAGTTATTTTTACATTTACATCATCCTACAAACAATTTTTTTTTTAAATGTAAACAATATAAATAAATTAAAAAGTAAATAAATAAACAAAAACAACAAAAAACAGTAATGATAAATAATTATAATATATATACATATAATTTAAACACAACACATATAATTATTATATATAATACATATATATATATATTACACATACATATATATATATATACATATATATACACATACACATATGCACACTTATGCCTAGGCCAAAATATATTCATCAGTACACATATACTACATATGAAAAAAAAAAAAAAAAAAAAAAAAAAAAAAACACAAAAAAAAGAAAGTATATATATACACACAAGTTAAAACTCTTCCAGCTCTTCACGACTATCTTCAGAATATTAATAATAATTAATTTAATTACAATCCATATATGTTAACCATTTATTCCATCGTATCGAACACTCAGTTTCTATTTCTATTATAGGTAATTATTTCCATTTCTAAAATATTATTTACATTTGACTTCCAGTTTTTAAAAGATGGTGGACTAGGTTTTAGCCAGTTCCTTGTTATCTGTTTAAACGCTGCTATCCTAAGTATCCTAAATATGTATTTGTCTCTTTCAGATATGAGTTCAGCCGGTGTTACACCTAAAATTAAACATTTTGGTTCAGGTACCTGGTTCATTTGGAAAATCTTCATAATAGAATTTGCAATCAGTTGCCAGAAGGTCTTTAGTGATGGACAAAGGTAGAAGACATGTGAATGGTCTGCGTTATTTTCCCCACAATTTCTCCAACAATCTGATGAATTTGATGTCTAAACTTTGATTGTATTTTTGGTGTGATAAAGAATCTTGTGTATATTTTCCATGTGTACTCCCTCCAAAACCTAGAGTTTGTTGTTTTATGTATTGTTTTATAAATGTTTTCCCAGTCCTCTTCTTTTAACTGACCCCCTAATTCTAAGTTCCACTTCAATGCCACCGTGTCCTGTGTTTCATTCTTTTCTTGTAGTATTTTATATATTTTGGAAAGTGTATTCTTGATGTCAATATTATAGTTTTTAAATCATAAATTGTACTAAGGGATGCTGCTCGTGAATGCCTGCTCTTTTTTGAAAGGTTTTTATATAGTTTCTAAGTTGTAAATATTTGTAGAAATTTGACTGGACTAAATCATATTTCTTTAAAATATCATCAAAGGAATTTACTTCATACTTAGTTATTATTTGTGAATATATTTGTAGTCCTTTTAAGGACCAGACTTTTAAGACACTGTCCATTTTGTTTGGTTTGAAATCTGGATCCCATGCCATTTCTCTAAGATAGAGTAATTCCTTATTTATATCGTGTTTTTTACAAATTTGTTTCCAATTACACAAAGTATTGTTAATCCATCTATTTTGTCCTTTCAGTTGTGTCATATCTTTTCTATCAATGAATGGTAATGTTTTTATTGAAAATGGAGTTTGTTCCTTTTCTATCGGAAGCCACTTCGCTTTAATATTATCATTAGTCCATTTCATTATGTTATTTATTTGTGTGGCATGAAAATAGGTTTGGAGGTCTGGAAGTGTAGTCCACCATGTTCTTTCGATTTTATTAATGTTTTAAATTTGACCCTTTTCCTTTTGTTATTCCATATAAACTTAGTTATTATGCCATTCCATCTTTTAAAACTTTGGGAAGGAATTGATGTTGGTAGGTTCTGAAAAAGGAAAAGGAATTGTGGAAGTATCATCATTTTAATTGTGTCTACTCTACTAAAAAGAGAGTCCGGTATAGTTTTCCACCTGTTCAGATCCTGTTTGATTTTGTTCTCTAGATTCTGATAATTAACTTTGTGAACTTTACTTAAATCTTTATGGATTATTATTCCTAAATATTTCAGTTTATCTTGGTTCCACTTAAATCTGAGGTTTCCTTTAGAGTAATCTGTCAGTCGTTTACCTATGCATATAGACTCACATTTATTTTCATTAATTTTGTATCCTGAATGGTCACTGTATTATTTTATTGTTTCCATTAGTTCTGGGAGAGAGAGCTCAGGGGAAGTAAGATATAAAATAATGTCATCTGCATACAATGCTAATTTATGAGATTCTTGCCCTATAGTTAATCCCTTTATGTTGTCTTGTTGCCTGATTGCCTCAGCAAGAGGTTCCATACACATAGCAAAGATCAACGCTGACATTGGGTCCCCTTGCCTAGTTCCCTTATGAATGTGAAAGCGTCTTGATAGGGTACCATTGACTCTCACTTGAGCAACTGGGTTTTTGTACATTAATTCTAACCATGAGATGAAAGTGCTGTGAAATCCAAAAGCTTTTACTGTTTTGAAAATGCTACACCTCTCCTTGATGACGTATAGAGGATGAATAAATTTGTGCATTTGCAATTTTGCCCAGCTTCTTATGTTCCTCTTGCGTTAAATGAGTCTCTTGAAGAAACAATATATCTCCTTTTTCTTTTTTCAGTTGTTGTAGGATCTTCCTCCTCTTTATATAATTATTAAGGCCATTTACGTTTTGAGAAATAATATTCAGATCATTCATATCTTTCATAGAGATTGTACACATAGTTGGGCTTTAAATATTCACTTTTAGTTAAGTTTGGGTAGGATTGTAACATTTCTATACAATAATTCAGTCGTGAAGAGCTAGAAAAAAATAAACAATGAAAAGGAAGAGAAAAACAAAATGCTGAGTAAGTTTTACCTTGAGAAACATTTGGGGCATATATACAACCAATGTATTCAAACAACTCATCAAACATACAAAAACGTAAGAAAAAAAAGAAAGAAAAAGCACCCACAGTCAAAACCATTGTGGGTGTCACGGAGAAAAAAAGTTCTGTGATTCTGAGAAATAGCTCACAATCAATGAGAGCGGTCCAGCTGCTGTTCACAATTCTTCCTCAAGTGAACACAGTCACCGACGCTCCCTTACTCCCGTCAAACACCTCCAAATAAAAAAAAAAAATATCGCTTTGGTTAATGTAAAAGAAAGAAAATAAATAAATAAGGTGGAACCAAAAAATTAAATAAACATAAATAAATAATAATAATATATTAACCTTCTTTTCATATTTTTTCTTTCTTGTAATTAATTGGTAGGCTACAGTTTCATTTAATACGACAGTGTGTGTCCTTATATCTGTATTCTGATAACCGCAGCTAAATACAGTAAATAAGTAGGCTGTAAAGAGCAAACATATACATATAGGCTACAAAAAAAAAAAAAAAAGTATAATAATAATAATAATAATAAAATAATAATAATATTAATCTGCCGGTTAATTACTATCAATTCATTATCTGGCTTTAATATGAAAAAATCAAATTAAATAAAAACAGGTTAAAGTAAACATCTCATCTTTGTTCATTATTTGGCCTAAAATGACCGATTTAAATGACACATTTAAATCACCTCGGAGTCAGTCAGTATTAATCGCATATAAATAAAGAGACGAGAGAAGAGAAGAGAAAAGGAAAGAAAGAATAATGCTGCAGGTTCATCATTACAGTTCTGTTTGTTCACTGTAGGCAGTTTAAGGTTAACGTTACCTACGGCACCAGTGTGATTGTCTCCACAACTCTCCGGGCTTCATTGGCGGTGCCGAAAGAGTATTCCTTCTTGTTGAAAGAGAATCGGAGAGTGGCTGGGTAGTGCATCCTGAATCGGATATTATTTTTCGATCAGCTGTTGGCACACTGTATTGAAACTCCTGCGTTGCTGCACAACACTTGGGGGGATATCCTGACGAATAGTTATTTTAACTCCGTCAAGCTCCAGCGATTTGGTCTTGCAAGCCGTAAGAATTTTCATCTTGTCGTTCGGGTTGTGGAGTTTAATGATGACAACTCGGGGTGAATCAGCTTTGGGTCGGCCGAGGCCTCTGTGGCACCTGTCCAGGCGAATCCGGCCCTTCTTGGTCTCCAGGTTGAGGGCTGTGGGCAGCCAGGTTTCAAAGAAGGACAGCGCATCTATTCCTTCAGTCCCCTCCTTGACTCCGAATATGCGTATATTGTCTCGGCGTGATCTCGCCCTTGGTCATCCACCCGGTGAGTAAGAGCGTCTATTTTCCCTTCAGCGTCTGATAGTTTGGTCTCCAATTCAGCAATTATATCTTCTGAACGTGAAATGCGGTTTTCAGTTTCAGTAATGCGCTCTGAATTCTGCTCGAATTTGGATGTTATCACATCAAGCTTCTGGGAAAACGCTAACATTTTCTCTTCCATCATAGTAGCAACTTGTCTGGTAATTTGTGCTGCCAAATTAGTAGCGTCAATTGGGCAGCTGGTGCTGGAGCCTTCGGAGTCACTGTCAGTCATTTCCTTGTTGGCCTGCTTTTGTTTGGCACTTCGAGTGTTCCCAGCTGATGACATTTCTTTATCGGTCCGTTTGGGTAACTCTTGTAGTTTGATTGTCTTTAGTTTTATAGCGATAAACACGGTGTAACTTAACTTTTAGGGCGGCATTGATCGGGAGCATCTGTCTTTAGCTTTCTCTCAGCGCGTCATCACCGCCTTTACTTGATGCATGCGCGCTCACCGGCCGGCGGGGACACATTTCTTATCAGCGGTTGCTTGGCACGATACCGGCACACACCTTGGAGGAGCAGGTGCACAGGTGAACGTTGCATCCTGACAGCGCGCTTCTCTTCTTCTCTCTCTCTCTCTCTTCTCTCTCTCCCCCCTGTGGTAGGGCGCTTAGCAGACTGGATTTTTAATGATAACCTAATGCTCATTAGTTCGCGCCCCTCAGCACTCTGACTCTACCGAAGTGCGCATGGGAAGGCGGGGCACAACCGTAATCTCGTCCTGGGCACGGTGAGGAAATGCGATGGGCATATAAATGTAATCTAGCCTATATAGTATATAGCCTAAACTATATTATAGTGATTATGCTCCGTCAAGTTGATGTGAGGGAGCAGGAGATGGGAAAGAGGACATAGGCTATGAGATTGTTTACAGAGCAATCGCGGGAGCACAGGGCAAAGTGTAGGGGGGCGGAGAGGGGGTGCAGGCGGTGGTGAGTAGGGGTGCGGCCGCACCCCTACTTCCAACGTTCCTGGGCACGGCACTTTTCTCTGAGTGATAAAGGACCCAACGTTACTTCATCTAATCATCATCTAAAATGTGCAAATTAGTTCCCTGATAAAGGCGAAGTAGGAAGCATAGACGCTAAAGTTAGCCGCTAATGCTAGTGGCGCTAAGTCACACGTTAAACAGGGTCGGATGTAGGCTTAAAGTACAAGTGGTACATAATTCGGTTTGTTTAAGTGTTGTACTTATACAAGGTTTCACAATGCTTAATGAACTTAGTTATTTTCGGTTCTAAAGCTGACCGGTCCGATGCCAAACTTCTCCTTAACTTCTTCCTGTTTATGTTTTGACATCTACGGCAGCTCGCAGGCTGCTGCCTGAGCCTGTTCTGTTGTCTCCTACTACTAGTTAAGTATCTCCCACTGCTGGTAGGATGTTTAATTGCTGCCCATACAGTCTTTGGTGCTGCCACATAGTGAAACTCATTGCTGTGCTGCCGGACTCACACTGCCAACACAACGGCTATATGATCGATAACAATTTCACGTGATCGACAATATTCTTAACGAGCAATGATCGATTAATTATGCCCATCCCTAGTTGTGATGCAGGGATATTCTGAACATTAAAGGTGCAGTGTGTAACATTTGAAGTATGATGAAAGTTCTCAAATGTAACGCTCCCTATGTAACCCCACCGCTTTAGAATAATAACAGAAGCTACGGTGGCCTTAAAAGGACAAGAAGCTAGTTACTAAAGATGGCCTCATCTACCACTGCCTCAAGTCTATGTATATATATACTACTAAATACTAAGTAGTGCAAAGGAATTTTCTGTGCAATATAAAACAGTAGGGGAGAGTGGCCAGAGTTGTGCCACTTTTTACTCAAAGTGATTTTAAAGTGAGGCCTTGACAGTAAAGTCTCCAACTCATATATGTACACATATTTCAGGGTGTTGTGCATCCCCGGCAACAATAACTTTGGATCTGAAATAAACTGTTTAAGAAATATAGCTTTCGGAAAAAAAGTTGTCTTGTGGCACAACTTGCCCCCTGTGTGGTGTAAGTTGTGCCACAAGAGAGAATACCATGGGGTAAATTGTGCCATTGATATATCTCATAAACTGTAATGCAAGACAAATCCATTAGGCAATCCCTTATTTCAGGTTTATTTAAAGTAAATAAAGTAAATATTTTACAAAGACTGAAGGACAACTTTCTTAAACAAGGCCTAGCAGATCTAACGGTTTTACCTGCAAAGCTCACAATGACAAAGTCACCATCATCATCTTTCTGGCCATCTGAACTCTCATCAGTGGTGTCGTTAAATGGAATGGAGATGTCAGTCTCTTCTGAGCTACTGTAGACAATCACTTTCTTTTGGTGACCAGCGTATACAGCCATGCCACTGGCACAACTCTCAGAAATGTACTTTGCACTAGCTGCTCCGCCCTTGTAGAACCAACTGCCACCCGGCATATGCGATTCCCCCTCCATTTCTGCCTTTAAATCAAGGCTCAAAACTACACTACAGTCTGCTGCTATTGTAACATGGGCTGACAGAGGAAGGTAGCATTACATTTAATAGATTCTGGCTGTTACAATATGCACTCCACATTAAGCATGAAAATAACCTGCCGATGCAGGTAGGCGAGCTATTTGCATTTTTGCTCGCCAAACTGTCCGACAGTATTTCCGTGCGTCTGACATTTCTTTACAATGTATAGTTCTGTTTGAGTTTAACCTTTGTGAACGCGAACCGAATGAAAAAATAAGAAATAATAATAATGTATCCGCTCTCAACTGGTGCGCACCAAGGAAGCGAACTGTTAGGGATGAATTAGCGATGCAACAATACGTTTAGCCCACGGTTCAATACGAACATCGGTTCTTGGGTCACGGTTTTGTGCAAAGAAAAAGGACAAAGAAAATTTATATTATTTTTATTCCAAAATCATTTCTTTATTTTGCTTATAAACTTGAAAGAACAACAAATCTTACTACGTTGTTTGTTTACTAATGCTAAGCTAACGCTAATACTAGAGGACTCTGAGAAGGCTTCAAAAAGACTTAAGTCTGTGACCATCTCACATCTGAAGACAATTAGTCAAAACTCTGAGTTGTTTCTCACAGACATTTTGCAAAGACAACGAATCTTAGATTTGCAAGACCACAACTAGATTCCTTTTGAGATTGGAGTATTTCCAATCAAACATGTGGTTTCAGAGTGGGGAAATCAAATTCCTACATTTTGCCCAACACCTGCTAGAGTCAAACTCCCAGAATGCAACTCTACTATTTCACATTCCAGATAATGGCAGTCACCACCACACACAAGCCTTTGCATCACGGGGTTGGAATTCATTTCTTAGTTTTGACGCAATGGAAAACTGACAGTTGGGCATTTTATTTAACACCAAGCCCTTTGTCTTCGCCCTGCTTGCTCAGGTCACCACACACACACGCACGATGAACTGGGTTTTGTTTTCCATCAAACAATGCCAGAAATGCATTAGGAATGTCCTCACCACTCACTCTGCTTCTCAATAAATGTATTCTTTATGGAACCTTGCCCGATCACACAGCTGTGCAGCATCTGTCACATCCAGTCAAAGCTGTGCTGTGTGTTAGCACATGGCACGCACACCCAAAATCAGTGAATATCCCCTCATGATCTGCTACCTGTCAGTACAGAGGGTCTACTAAAAAAAGCTGGTGTTAATACACAGCCTAGGCTCTGTAAACTGGTATGTAAACAAAGGCAATTTGGTAACTAGCGTTCTCCAGCATCGCTGACTCCACCTTTAAATCAATGGGCTCTGACTCATAGATAAATACTCTGACTGTGGCATAAACCCCACCTACCAAGTAAGGGTACTGTTTGCAGTGGAAACACAAGCCAGGTGTACGCTTACCATTCCAAACTGAACTGTGCTGCTCAGTGTAAAAAGAATCTTTACAGGCTAGCCAGGCTCACCTGTTCTTTGGCTTGGGAAACCCAGGTCTGGATCAGCAGCTCCAGTCTGGACTTGTGGTACTTCCTGGTAGTTTTCACTGCAATAAAAATGTCTTTCAGCTCCAAAGGGTCCCGAGACCCAGACCCCGACAGTCCACCAGCCTTTCCATTGGAGTCCTTCCCCCTGTTAGGACTAGGGCTATGAACCATGGTGCCTTCAGTCTGCCCTGCGGAGCTCCTATTGAGCCCTGTGTGGAGGTGGTGCACAGACACTGCTGGAGGCTTGGCATGTTGCTGCAGGCCTGTGTGTGTGTGTGTGGGTCTGGCCTGGCCTGTGTGTGTGGGTCTAGCCTGGCCTGTGTGTGTGGGTCTGGCCTGGCCTGTGTGTGTGGGTCTGGCCTGGGCTCGGGGCTGAGGCAGGTCCACCCGGCCGGCCTGGTGCTGGACAGCGGGGATGAGCAGCAGCAGGAGGCCACAGAAGGCCAGAGAGAGCAGGAAGCACAGCTTACTGACTCCCACTGAAGCTATGTGCATCCTCACAGCCAGGCATCAGCCTCCAGGGCTGCAGTCACCTCCAGACAGGGCCATCCTCACACAGGAGAACCTGCACACAGAGAGAAGCTGGGTCAAAGCCTCCACTACATCACATAGTGTAGGAAATGTTTGTTCACATTGAAAAGCTGAGGTCACAAAGTGACGGAATGCTCCTTTAACTACATGATCACTGTCCAAGTCCAGACAAAGTTCACTCAGAAAATATATAAGGTGAGACGTTTTTTCCAGCAATGGTCAATTTTGAGATAAATTTAGATTAAATAACACAGAAACAAGCAAAGCTGGCATATTGGAGTGATGTTGTTCCGTCAATATGCCGCAATCTCTGTGTAAAAGGGGCTAGTAGCCTATCTCAACGTTAGTTTTTCTTTCTCAAATAGCCTACTCTTAACCAAAGATCTCCACTTCTGAAGCACTGTCATCAACTAAACTGTAGTTTCCATCATCATTCTTAGCGCTATTCTGAGGGTTATCACAAGAAGGATTTGTTCATCATAGGTTGTTTATTGTCGGATTTATGACACTAAATGCTGTTTTGGAATGGTTTCGGTCCTATCTGACAGACAGAACTTTTTGTGTAAATATTGCTGGCTCTACATCCTCCTCTGCTCCTTTGCTTTATGGGGTCCCACAGGGCTCAATTCTAGGGCCACTGCTCTTCTCCCTCTATTTACTTCCGCTGGGCTCCATTCTGAGAAAACATGGTATTTCCTTCCACTGCTATGCGGATGATTCACAAATGTATGTACCGTTAAAACGCAAGGATGCCTTCTCAGTAAAACCTTTACTTGACTGTCTCAGTGACATTAAAGCCTGGATGTCCCAAAATTTCTTAAAATTGAATGACACAAAAACTGAAGTCATAGTGTTTAGTCCCAGTAGCTCCCGTGAGCCCCCCCCAGTTGACTTAGGCCCCTTGGCACAGTATATAAAGCCAACAGTTACAAATCTAGGTTTTAAGATAGACTGTGATTTTAAACTTGACACGCAGATTAGTGCTGTAGTGAAGTCCAGCTTTTTCCGCTTAAGGCAGCTGGCAAAGGTAAAATCCATCCTGTCCACTCAAAACTTCGAAACAGTAATCCATGCTTTTGTAACATCCCGGCTGGATTACTGCAATGCTCTCTATTTAGGAGTCAGCCAGTCTTCCCTCTCCCGTCTTCAGCGCATTCAAAATGCTGCTGCACGACTTTTAACTGGGACACCAAAGAGGCATCACATCACACCAATTCTGGCCTCGCTCCACTGGCTCCCTGTGCATTTTAGAGTCCATTTTAAAATTCTTTTATTTGTTTATAAATCCTTAAACGGCCTTGCCCCACCGTATCTCTCTGAGCTGCTTCACCGGTACTCTCCTGCTCGCTCTCTGAGGTCAGCTGATCAGCTCCTCCTGGCAGTACCCAGCTCAAAGAGGAAGCTGAGAGGGGACAGAGCGTTTTCCATCGCTGCTCCAAAAATGTGGAACAATCTGCCCTTCCAAATCAGACAGGCCCCTTCAATCACAATTTTTAAAAAACACCTCAAGACCCATTTTTACTCGCTGGCTTTCGACCCAGTGTGAGACTTTTGATGTTTTGATGTTTTTGATGTTTTGATGTTTTGATGTTATTTTATTGTACCTTATTTTTGTTATTTAGATATTATTTTTTACCTTAGCTTTATTAATTTTTCTATCTATTTTTATTGTACCTTATTTTACTTATTTTTATCTATTTTTATTGTACCTTATTTTAGGCCTGTACAGCACTTTGTCTCTGCTCTGGTTTGATGAAAGCGCTTTATAAATAAAGTTGGATTGGATTGGATTGGATTTTTAAGACCTGTACAGATTTTGTTTTGATTTTCTAAAACAAAAATGGCTGTATCCGAGATCTGATCAGTAAAAACTTTGGACACTAATAGCCTATGCTGTAAAAATGAAATAAAGATTTGAACTGAGGCTATAGGCCTATCCAACACGAGTGTTTAAAGGACCATTTGATGTGTGTCTCTGCCGTGGCAGGAGGAATAACAGCCATCCATTGTAGAAAAAGCTTTGAGAACTTAAAGTGCCGACACTTGAGCTAGCACATAGCTCACGGACCAAACTGTTTACGCTACCTCCAGGTTACATGACGGGGCTTATTTATAGCCCTGTAATGTTACATTACACTGTTTAATGATGGGCTACACACTGTTTAATGATGGCACCAGTCACAAAGACCTATCGGTCAAAACGGCCCGTGCAAATATAGCCTAACAATTCTAACATTTAGCCGTTACACTAACTTTGGTTCCTGATTCCAGCTGTGCTCACCGTTTGAAATAAAACATGTGTTTGTTCAGAAGTACAATTTCAATTCAAATATGTTCTGGTTTGAGAGTTAAACATACAAGAGTAGTTTATAGAAACTCTTCAAGTAGGCTACTGGACCCCCTTGTTCTACGAGACACAGCAGTGAGTCTGTAACAAGCGCATTCTAGATGGAAGAATTTCCAAGTGGAGTTTGGCGTGGAGTGCTTTGGAAAGAATGGCATCGCTGCAGCACTTACCATGAACTATCCCAGGACACGCTTGACTTGTGTTCTCCAGTATGACACTTTCAAGTCTGTCGGGAAACAGCGACGAATCCTACAATCACACCCGGCTCACTACAGTCAGTGTAGGGTTAGAGAGGAATGCCACCGGGCTCCACTAAACGACTGGTCTTCGGTTTTGTTGTTTCACAAATCACTAAACTCACCCCGGACGGGCCCGGCAAGCTATCCAGGAGTATGACACCGCTGTTCCGGTCACCACCTTCATAATAAAATATTGAGGGACTCATTCCCTACTAGCCTATTTATTAGTATGCCAGAAAAAGATTAAGGATGTCCCAATACATGCACGTCAATTGTAGTATGCTGAAAATACATAAATGCCACTAACTCCAATAGGGTTTTGGAGTATTCTTCGTTATTCTTGACATTTCTCAACATAATGAAAAACAAATCTTCCTTATTTTTTTTCTCTCTCTCTTGTGGCCCTAAAACTCTTCTGTACTTTAGTAGCCTATGTAGTGTAGTAAAAAGAAAGAGTATGTGATTTGGAATGCAGGGAATGTATCGCCAGTAGGCTAGATGGCCATTGCCCGTGTCACTTTAAAAAAGTAATAATGTCATTAGGCTATATGCTATTGATTAACAGTGTTCCAATCCCATGGTTTTTGTTTCTGTAACTTGAAAACATGTGATTGCTAAAGTAAGCGCCTTGGCCTAGGGCTATATCATCGAAAATTAATTATTTACAGCTGAAAGCGTAGTCCTGGCATTGTTCGGGCTAACTCTCGATGACTTGACAGCCTCACGTAGCCTACTAATCCGTTCGGTGGTATCTAGCGCCCTCTGTCGGTCTCAGGGGCGTCGTTAGCCCTGGGCGTCCGGGGCTGTAGCCCCGGATGTTTTATGAATAGCCCCGGATCATTTTTTTTTTTTTTTTTTTTTTTTTATTATTATTTTTTTTATTATTTTTTTTTTTTATTATTATAGCCCCGCGATAACATTCGCCGATTATAAAAGCAAACGTTTGTCCAAAGCAGTCATGTATGTTTTAGATTACTTGGTCCAGTTTCTCCCCTGGCCCTGGCAATAGAACAATATCCACATTGCGTTGGAATAGCAACCATCTCTAAGTGAGGAAAGCTGTGAAAGTTGTATGCTAATTTCCGGTGAAATACCATACATATATTTAAAATGTGAAGCAGCCAGTCTGGATCTTTTCTCCATTAACAATAATATCAGGCTGATTTCCATTTGTTCTATTTTAAAAGTACATGCATGCTGTTTTACTGATGTTGAGTGTCAGGCAGGACTTTGAGAGCCAATCAGTTAATTGATTAATTGTTTTTCATAGGCATATACGAAATAACACAAATATGTAGACTGCATTTAATTTTCTATTCCAATGTACCTTTTGTCTCTTGGATGTTTATTAAAGACAAACTGTTTGATAAAGCTGCCAATATATATAAATATTTTTTTAAACACGGTTTATCACAATAAGGGGAGAATAGTTGGCACAGCCTGTACCCTGTATATGTACACACCCACACCCAATGGTCTGCATCCAATCAGCAGGCATTTGAGGACTGACATTTTTATTTTAACTGTTCTACTGCACCAGATTGATGGATTTAACTAACTGACGTGCAAAATTTTCTCCGGGGGGGAACCCCCCCGGACCCCCCGTTGTCAATGTTCGCCCCTGGGCTAAGCCCCCGATGTCTCCAGATCCTAACAACGCCCCTGTCGGTCATGATATAGCTTTGCCTTCTTCACTCAGTCAACATTGTACGTAGGCTAGAGCATAACAGTATAACGTCATACCATTTTTTCTGCACAGACCTTGATTAAATTCAAAACCCAAAGTTGCATTACAAATCAATGAGAGATGTTGTTACTGCACACAGGCTCTAATGTCACTTTAACTAGTGGAGAATCACATGGCCAATGATACAACAGTAGCCTACACATCATCATCACATTTCAGCGTCTTTGAGTGACCTCCAAAAAAGCGATATAAATCCTATCAATTATTATTATTTTTAGCAACACCAAATGAAAAGTGTTTCCTGGCTGAATTCAAATAATATATTAAAACATTGGCAATAACTGACAATAGAAAAGTTCCAAAACTATCAATATACAGTATATAAAAAATCTTTTTGAGGAGGAATGATGTTTTTTATTTTTATTAGAGACAGTTTATTTATATTGTTTAATATAAATGTATGTATGCATATTACATTTTTTATTTTGATGTAAGCAGATATGATATATGGAGTACTTTTCATTTATGTATTGAGAATTGTTCAATAAAGTTAATTAAAAAAACAAAACAAAAACAAACAGATCAAAAGCAATGATATATGATATATTGTGCAGTAGAGTTCTACTCAAATCTATTTGGCGTAAGTGTACCGTGGCTCTCAAACTGATGTTTCACACATGTCTTGTCCTCTTCCAGGTCCTTCCTCTGGCAGCATCTGAAGTCCTGCTGCATCCACACTATTCACTATTAATATTTTACTTTAGTATTACCATGTTAACAGTTGTCAATTATTTTACTCCTTTGTGATTTTCTATCCTTTTTGTACATGTGACCTCTAATGCATGATGTCCGTCCTTTGTTGTTGTTAGCTTATGTTGTTTCACTGTTTTTATTGTATTATGATTGAAATGTATTGTATGTAACCAGGGCGCCATAGAACATGAGACCTTGGTCTCAATGCATTTCCCCGTCTCAATAAAGGTTCATCATAGTTAGATATTGCCAATTTTGCACTTATTCAAAATCATTCTTTTAATATCAGTAATCAACTGGCAAAGTTTCATGATGATATCTACAAGTCAAATATGTTAGCCTATTGCAGTGTCTCTTGAAAGCAACACATGTACGGACAATTGACCTCAGTGTTCTTCACATTCTATTGCTGCATATTATTACCCAATCATTTTGTAACGTATGACTTGAACAGTTTCCACACAGTGAATGCCATGCCTTCAGGGTGTGTGAGTGTGTGTGTGTGTGTGTGTTGTGTTGTGTGTGTGTGTGTGTGTGTGTGTGTGTGTGTGTGTGTTGTGTGTGTGTGTGTGTGTGTCCTCTGAGCTACTTTACAGACACACACAGGACACTAAATGAATCCCTCGCTCTTTATTATGGATCACAGACACATCACCTTCCATATTAGCACACACTCAACAACATCAGTACCATGGCATGTTTACAGGCTGCTTTTACCTCTTCAGCCTTTTGGCATCAGAATGTAAATGAGTGAACTGAAACATCTCATGGAAACAAACAGAATAACACAGAGGATAGTAAGCTAAGCTGATTTGAACTGGGTTGAACAGAACAGCCAGCACAGGTGGTGACCAGATGGAGTCATTTGTTGAAAGAACCTCTGAATCAAAGCTTAGATATGTTTTAGAAGTTGTCTGTGTCACCATTCTTTCATTTCTGTAGCCACTGGAGGTGAGGGGCTCCACATAATTCACCTTTAGATGCTCTATAGACAAAATGCATCCGTTTACTTTCTTGTTCTTCAACTGGTTCACAACGACATTCACACATAATTAACATACATGTGTGTTTGTGTGTGTGTGTGGGTGTGTTGTGTGTGTGTGTGTGTGTGTGTGTGTGTGTGTGTGGGAGGGGTCATGGACACAGAGGATCATGGACACTGTATACAACTCCACATTGTCATTTCATTGGCAAACACTATACTTCACGTCCCAGTTAAACAAGCAAGATGACATTTTCAAAGGTCGTTCCACTGTTCCTAACTGTAGATAACCATAATGCACCTGCACAGGACACACACGGCTGTGAAATACTTCATTTCATTTGTTGGATTTTGGTTCAGTGTGTCTGACCAGTCACCAACTAACCGCACTGAGAAATCCTCATACTATTAAATTGTAGTGCAGTTTGTTACAATCCACCACTTTGATGCAGATGACAGCACAATGCCAAGACTGTTGCAAGTGTGACACCACTGCAGTAAGGTCTGCTGCTCACCTCTGTCTAACACATGGATTCATCTAGAAGACACACCCTGCATTCCGAATCGCATACCTTTACTATTTAGTATGGTAAAAAAAAAGATTTAGTATGTCACGATTCTTGTGGCCAGATTTAGGATGGTTAGAAAGACCCGGATGTCTACTACATCCGGCCAAGATTTTTAGTGTTGATTCTGACCATAATCCAGAGCGAACCTGAAGTGAAGTCATATTAACGGAGCCTCCATATGAAAACAAACAGGGATGCGACGGATATAAAAGCAAGAGGCGAGATCAAAGCGCAATGTTAGGATGAAAAACATAAGTAAAAGTGTGTCCCAATAGTTTTCCTACTGCATCCTAACTAGATTATTTTTATCGTCGGATGTAGTATGTAGAATAGAAAAAAGAAAGAGTATGCGATTCAGAACGCAGGGACAGATTTCTCCAAATGGATCTGGTACTAGTACATATCTTAGAAGGGAAACCAGTAGTAGGAGATCTTATTACACACCGGGTACAGTGATGGTCCTGTGTCAGAGCAGTATTGGGTACAGCTGGCACACGAAACATTGGAAAAACCCCTTTTACAATGACTACATTATAACTCACGCACAATATAAGTTACACAAATGACCACTAGAGGGTGGCAGGGCGCTGTATTAGGGGCTCATGCACACACACATTACACAGAGGAGAGGAAGGGGGCGGCTGGCTGTGATCAGTCATCAAATCGCCCCTCCATGATGCTCTCAAATGAGAAGGGGAAGAACTTGAAGCCCTGGCCGATGTAGAACTTGTTCTGGAACTCCACCCTGAGCACATGAAGACAAAGCTGGTGGTCAACACACGACTTTCATAACAGTGGCTAACAATAAATACATTTCATACATTTATTTGATTTATATATTATTCCACAATGGCCAAAACATAAGCCTAGCAGGTAAATACAGAACAAATGAGGACTAAAGGTACTGGGTAGACTCTGAGACCCACTGTGACACTGCAAACACTTCTGCTAAGTTTGTGAAAGAAAAGCTCTGGTCTCTCTACTCAATAAAACAGATTAACACAGCCATTTGAACTATACTGATTCTATATACTGGAGGTGTGCATAGTGAAATTAAAGACCTACTTCACCGGTGGGAATATCAAGGTGTATTGAACTCTGAGATCTTATGTAGCATAAATGTGCAAACATTTTAGAAATCGGTTCATCCTAGCCTGAGAAAAAGCAGATTGTTTTATGGTCTCACTGTCTAACCCTACATTTTACTAGTGTGACATCACACTAGTAAAAATGTAGGGTTAGGATTAATAGGACAGCTGGGCCAAGGGAAGACTGAGGGAAGAAAAACCTCATTCATTTTATTATAATAGCGATTTTATAATGATAGAAAGCCGGTTCCGTATGGGTGAAGTATTCCTTTCAATAGAAAATGTGATTACTGTGTAGGCTACAGATCAAATACTCGGATGAATCATAATCCTTTCATGTGTGTCATATAACAAATATCTCCTTAAATCCTGGCCTTATAACTCCACATTTTGACATTTCATAGCAACATCTAAACTACAACTCATTGCTCCTAAATAAAAGAAGCAGTCAACATATTAAAAAGGTCATTCTAGTATATTATATAACTTGAGCAAATTACAAAGATGTGGGGCACAGTTCAAAAGGTCAAGGTTTGAATGGAATACTTCCAAATGTTTTATCTCTAGCTTATTGCCTCAGTTCAAGACAAGGCGACAGAAACCATTCCTGTGACTGTGTGTGCATTTTTGAAGAATAAATGTGCAAAGGTTGCTCATTGCTAGTTAGGGCCTCTGAGACAGTCAGAAGATAAACTTAACTCATCACTAAAACGCTCCTTTGTGCTTGTTAGGACTTGAATTTACCACGTTATTTTGCACTTTATATTTTTAATTTTTTTTTATTTGAGAACCATGCACACTGCGTAGTTCCTTTCTGGTGGTATGTACAGGTATTTGATTCTTACAGTTTTTTCCGATTGCTTAAGCACAGTGGGCACAACTAAAACCACATGTGCAAAACTCTTAACACAGTGTGCACTACAGAAGTCCATGTGTTCTTAACTGTGTTTCATTTTTCATTCATTTCACACAAAATGCATTCAGTAACCACATTGACCAAAACTCAATAGCTCTTCTACCATTCATAGACAACAACCTGCAAAACACTGTGTATTTCTGGCAAAATGTTCAATTGCTAAGACACTGTTTTCAAAACTCTTAGGAACTCATTCAAAACAAAATATTGGATTCTACATTTACCTTATTGAAGTTGTGGAAGAATATTACCAATAATATGACTAATATGTAAAATAAATTGCTTATTGAATTTCAGCTAAAAGCATGAAACTTGAAAATAAAATATTATAATTTTTTTTTACGTAATTGTTCTGCCAGGATAGAAATCGAAGGGCAAGGAACTCTCCTGTTTTTGTAGTTGTCAGGGATAATGTGGCTTTCCTCTGAATCTCAGACTGGTTTGCTGCATACCTCCATACAGAGAAAAATAAAATACACGTACAATACGATGTTTATCACTGTAAAATGTGAGGCTCAATGCTGAAGATAATGAGGAACCTAACAGTTCTCACCCACTCTGTATGAGAGATTATACTCTATTACATTTTGTTTTTTTTTGTTTTTCGTATGTATTACAGCCCTAGAAAAAGGAAACTCTTGAAACCAAACCTAACAATCCTTTTTCAAAACATAGCATCAAGATGATACACACATGCACTATTTGAATTACTCTTTCAAAGCAGCAACAGCACGTGGATGTGCTTTATGCAAAACACAGATGTTTTTAGAACTTTGTAAGGTTTTTGAATTTAAAAATGTCATACAGACTTTTTGAAATATTGATTTGCTAGCCTACTGTAAAGGTCATCTAGACACATACAAATACAAATAGAAAAGCTTCAAAAACACATTGCCTTATCCACATTACATGCAATGCCATTCTCTAGCAAGTGGAAAAATATTGCCTGTTGTCCAGTCCAAATGCCCTAGTTATGGAGCTACTGTGTAGCAAGTCAAGTTGGACTCACTCAGGCCATGAGATACTGAATCAAATTGCTCTGTTTTCATTCACACTTGTTTTACCTAAACAATATGGTATGGTCAAATGAAAATATGTCACTCTTACAGTATTTTATAATGAAAGTGTTTTATTTTAAATCACTCAGATGCTTAATACTTTTTTAAATATCAAAAGTTC